>JAROYE020000013.1:3826118-4426118 GCA_029619315.2 Dynastes maya
ACTGTGTTAAATCTACGGGTTCTTTATGAATTGTCACCTAAAATGGTTTAGTTCATGAGTAAGTTAGAGTTTTGTATACACTTACAGTTTTTATAACATCTTCGTTTACCAATCTCTTAGCGATAGATATTAGATTTTCTGGAATATAAGGCACATTTATAAAATGATTCTGCACTAGTTTAATTGGAAATATGTTATAAATCCAATTTATCGTTTCTGAAAGCAATTTGACGTCCACTTTGTCGAAATGTTTCTTAGTTAAATGATTGAAATCGTAAATTGCGATGATTCCAGCAGACTCATCTTTGTAAACTAGAAATTCCACTGCAAAAATCCAGTTAGAAAGGAAGAAAATCTTATATTGTATTCTTGGACTTACTTATAACCACCGCGTAGTTAAAAAATTTTTGGAAATTGAAATCATTAACATCCCCAGGGATTCTTGCAAAACCGACCCTATAGCCTTCTGGTGTCAATTTTGGGCAATAAATAATAGTTCTGAGGGTATAAATTAGTCTTTGTAGATGTGGAATAACAATAAATATTACCTTTCGAGTTTGATGTCATCGAAATAGTCATAGTTCCAAGATTTCACGATGAAATCCTTTAACCTGTAGCGAGCCAACAACCAGTCTTCGAATTTCTTTTTGGCCTGCTCCAAGTCATATTTGCAATGTCTCACGTAGTTGGAAATGAAATTTTGATCTTAGTGAAATAAAGTAATGAAAATTTTGCAAGAATTCCAGCAAAAACTTAAACGACATCTTACCAGAAATTTCCGGCAGGTAACTCTCGGACCCCAACCATTCTTTGAAAGACGAAATTAGCTTCTCCAGTTTTACAGGATCTTCACGTAGCTGTTTCCTGACAACACTTTGAACTGCTTGGTCTTTGAGACCTAGAATTTCGCTTGAATGCATTGTTTTCTGTTGAAATGAGTTACTTAGATGGAGTTTTGAAGTGAATGACAAGTTATATGACTGAGTGTCTTATTTCTTTTAGGTATTTATAGACGTTGAAGAATTTGGTTCAACGATATGGTGACAGGCTCTTACTGGAACCGTTGATAGCAAATATTTTATCCAAATCCCGTTATACAATTGTATCTTAATGCTTAATTAATGTAATTTTGAATGTAAAAAATAAACAAAAACTAGCTAATTTATGATATGGTTGCTTACAACGTAATTAAAATTACTTTTTTTGATTAAACATTCTGGAGCTGCGTTTCGAAATTTTTTCGCAATCCAAGCTATTTCCTAGACAATCTAAGTCTTTTCTAATGCTAAAAATACTTGATATGCCCTTTCCAAACATCGTCAAATACCCTTAGGTAATTTTATCCGGAAATTAACAATGACAAAGGTAAATTTCAAATTTTCCTCTTCGAAATACTCTTGCGATGTTTAGAAGCCAAAATGGTACGCTTATAGATTGAATCCATCTTGTAGAATCGTTTTCCGCTACTTTCATTCAGCTATCTCGCTTAGTTTTCATGCTACGTCTATGCAAAGACGAAAAACTTGTCGCGAAAAGTAGCAAACTTTGGAGAACTACAGTTACTCAATAAAGAGAGATAGGAGATTGAAGGCTTTTTATATTAATATAAAATAAATTAACGTGATTGGCCAACCAAATCAGGGATAAGTTCAAAATTATTTGCAAATTTGAAATTGTAATCAGAATTGTCTGATACTTTGAAGGAATACACTTATAAAAAAAGTAATCGAATACGGTTATACATAGAATTAACAAATTTTGTAAGTTCCTACTATTATAAGTAAACAAAGCAAAGCGCAGTAGCTAATCTACGAGGGCGTATTGATAACTAATGCCTCCATGGCCATAACTTTTATAATGACGGGCCAGATAGTGTCAAAAGTGATTTGCCATTTACCTTAACTCTTGGTACATAAGTCTCCCTAGTGGAGATTCTCAACAACATCGCGTTTGCGCACGACAATTCTAAAAATGGCGACCGGCATGGACGTGCGGTTAAAGCAACGAGCTGTCATCGAATTTCTTACTGCGGAGGGTGTAGCGCCCATTGACATCCATCGAAGATTGAGTGTCGTGTACCGTGATGCGTACGTTGATGTGAGTACTGTTAGGAGATGGGTAAGGACTGTGAAAGATGAAAATCCTGATAAAACGGATCTCCAAGATCAGGCACACAGTGGCCGACCAGTGTTTACGTGTGGTGAAAGGCAGATGGCTCTTGTGGATGAACTGGTTCATGAGAATCGACGGTGTAAACAAACAGACATTGCCAGTAGCGTGAGTATTTCACAAGAAAGAGTACATCACATTATCTGCAATGTGCTGAAGTGCAAGAGAATATGCCCACGTTGGGTGCCTCGAATGCTTACTGATGGAATGAAAGCCAATCGAAAACAAATTTGCGAACTCTTGACTCGATATGAAGCAGAAAGTAATGCTTTTCTCCACAGAATTGTGACCGGCGACGTGTCGTGGGCACATCATTACGACCCTAAAAGGAAACGTCAGTCCATGGAGTACAGACATAAGGGTTCGCCACAACCGAAAAAATTCAAAGCAGTCCCATCTGCCGGGAAAGTCATGATTACCGTTTCCTGGGATTGCGATGGCATCGTTCATATTGAATTTTTGGAACGTGGCTGTACTGTCAACTCCGAAGGATTTGTTAACACCCTAACAAATCTGAAGCGATGGCTGCGTAGGGTTCGTCCAGACAAAGTGCCAATTCTGCATCACGACAACGCTCGGCCTCACACAAGTCAGAGAACACGTATAGCACTGGAGAAGCCTGGGTTTCATGACGTTTTACCTCATCCACCTTATAGCCCAGATCTTGCGGCTTGTGACTTTTTCCTCTTTCCGGTAAACTCGGTATACTCGATGATATATTTCTTTTGTTTTTCAGCAATTTCATTTATTTTTATGTTGGGATTACCACCATATTCTATTGGGAGGCAATCCTTGGGTAAGTACTGTGTTAAGTTCACGGATTCTTTATGAATTATCACCTAAAATGGTTTAGTTCAAGCGTAAGTTAGAGTTTTGTATACACTTACAGTTTTTATAACATCTTCTTTTACCAATCTCTTAACGATGGATATTAGACTTTCTGGAATAGAAGGCACACATTCTCGAAATGTTTTTTACTTAAATGATTGAAATCGTAAATTGCGATGATTCCAGCACACTCATCTTTGAAAACTAGAAATTCCACTGCAAAAATCTAGTTAGAATGGAAGAAAATCTTATATTGTATTCTTGGACTTACTTATAACCAGCGCGTAGTTAAAAAAATTTTCGAAGTAGAAATCATTAACATCCCCAGGGATTCTTGCAAAACCGATCCTATAGCCCTCTGGTATCAATTTTGGGCAACAAATAATGGTGCTGCCGGTAAAAATTAGTCTTTGTAGATGTGGAGTTACAATAATAAATATTACCTTTCGAGCTTGATGTCATCGAAATAGTCATAGTTCCAAGACTTCACGATAAAATCCTTCAACCTGTAGCGAGCCAACAACCAATCTTCGAATTTCTCTTTGGCCTGCTCCAAGTCATATTTGCAATGTCTCATGTAGTTGGAAATGAAATTTTGATCTTAGTGAAATAAAGTAACGTAAATTTTGCAAGAATTTCAGCAAAAACTTAAACGACATCTTACCAGAAATTTTCGGCAGGTAACTCTCGGACCCCAACCATTCTTTGAAAGACGAAATCAGCTTCTCCAATTTTACAGGATCTTCATGTAGCTGTTTCCTGACAACATTTTGAACTGCTTGGTCTTTGACACCCAGAATTTCGCTTGAATACATTACTTTCTCTTTGAATGAATTACGTAGATCGAGTTTTGAACTGAATGACGAGATATATAACCTGGGGGCTTATTTTTTCCGGTATTTATAGAATTTGGTTCATCGATATGGTGATGGCCTCTTGAGGGAACCGTTGACGGTCGATATTTTATCCAAATCCCATTATACAATTTTTCAATCTTAATGCTTAATTAGTTCAATTTTGAATGTAAAAAATAAAAAATAATCTATCTGATTTATAATTAGAACGTGAAAAAAATAACTTCAACTACATTGTAAGCAACCATACAATGTAATTGAAGTTATCTTTTTTGATTAAACATTCTGGAGTTGCGTTTCGAAATTTTTTCAAGTATGTTTTCTAGGCAATCTAAACCTCATTTAATGCAAGAAAAAAATTGCCTGTCTACTCTTTCTAAACATCTTCAAATACCTTTAAGTAATTTTACCCGGAAATTGAAGATGGCATTTCCCAAGTAGCCTTTTGCGGTTGAAAGTTTTTTTAAAAAGCATTTCAGCAGCTCCAAGTCATTTTTATCACTGAAAATGGCTTGGTTAATAATTCCGTTTTGAGATAATTTACTATTACGCGCTTCTCCCGAGCATATCTAAGTTTTCTTTGTTATAAATGTCGAATCCACCTGGACTCGGCATCAGCAATTTAATGCCTCCAAATTTAACTCACAAATTCCAGATCTGCGATTTAGGCCACTCTAGCGAGATTTTTTGCGATGTTTAAAAAACAAAATGTTGCGTTTATAAATTAAATGGATCTTGTAAAATCCGCTGCTCCCATTCAGCTATCTCACTTAGTTTTCGTGCAACGTCAATAAAAAAATAAAAAACTTTCCGGGAAAAGTAGCAAATTTTGGGGAGCTATAGCTACGCAATGAATGATTAGAGGTTTCTTAGATGAATTTAACCCACCAGGGCTTATAAGATAAGTTAACGTGATTGGTTAGGCAAATCCAGATATAATTTCGAAATTATCAGCTTCGACAAGCTTGAAATTGCAATGAAAATTGTTTGATACTTTGGAGAAATACTTACAGAAAAGGTGACAGAATCCTATTATAGCTAGAATTAACCAATTTTGTGAGTTCAACACTATTATATATTTAAGAAAAGCAAAGGTTGGTAGCTAACCTAATACAACTCTAGTGGTGTATTTCATTTAATTCCTGGGTAAGTTGTAGTAAATTTTGACACTACCATTCAATAATTTTCTTATTTTTAATCTAGTTGCATTGAAGAATCACTTGGAATATAATGTTCTAAGGTTAATAACAGTGATACCATGCCCCACAGTAAATCATGAGGTTTCCCGATTTCATAGAAATCTCGCGGTTGAAATATGGAATCTCACGATTTTCAATATATTTTTTGCAACATGCATGAAGTCATGAATAGGATTAATCCAGCCTTCGATAGGTGGCGTTACGTGAGAACGATTTGCTCTCGGTTTTGACGTCTGCCATCCATCACATGCCTGTCAAAATTTCAAGCAAAAAACACAATTAATTTGGTTTTAACAGTCGTTGAAAGCAAGCAACTTTTGTGTTTGTTGAAAATGGAAAAAGTCGAATATCGTTCGGTGACTAAGTACCCTCATTTGAAACAACAAAACAATGCAGAAATCAAAGCCGAATTGGATGCTGTTTACGGCAAGTCTGCACCGTCGTTAGCAACAGTGAAATTTTAGAAAGCTGAATTTGTTCGTAGTCATAAGAGTGCGTTTGATGATGAACATCCAGGTGCCCCAAAAACCGTCACTACACCAGAAACCATTATAAAGTCCATGATGGCAGACCGTCGAACCAAAGTGCGTGAGATAGCAGGTGCTCTAAATCTGTCTACTGAGCGTGTACACAACAACATACACGAACATCTGAATATGAAGAAGCTATCCGCGCGATCGTTTGCCCATCGACCAAAAACGCACACGTGTGACGGATTCGAATAAGCTTTTGGCAATGATAAAACGCCATCCGAAGGATTTTTTCGCCGATACGTCACTGTTGATGAAACGTGGGTCCATTACTACACGCCGGAGAGGAAGGAACAGTCAAAGCAGTGGAGAAAAAGCGGTGAAGGCCCACCGAAAAAGGCCAAGACCACCCGATCGGCCGGAAAGGTGACGACGACTGTTTTTTGAGATGCGAAAGGCATTATTCACATTGATTACTTGGAAAAGGGTAAAACAATAACTGGCGTGTACTACGCATATTTATTGGACCGTTTCGACGACGATTTAACGAAGAAACGCCCCTGGTCCCCAAAATTGCACCAATTGGGCTACGAATTGATCCGGCCACCCACCGTATCCCCCAGACCTATCCCCCTGCGACTCTTTCCTGTTTCCAAACCTAAAAAAATGGCTCGGAGGACGCCATTTTGCAACGAACGATGAGGTCATGACCGAAACTTGACACTATTTTGAGGAGCTCGAGCAAAATTACTTTTCGGAAGGGATAAAAAAATTGGAAAACCGTCTTATCAAGTGTATTGAGGTAAAAGTAAAAGTAAATGTTGAAAAATAAATGAGAAAAAAAAACAAGAATCGTGCGTTTTCTTACTTAGGCTAGATTAATGTCAAACTACACTCGTAAATATTACCATATTTCAGTACCAACCACAATTAATAAACAATGGTTTTAGCAAAGTGAGCACTTTTATAGTAAATTCGTTGGAACTTAGGGAACTGTTATCGAATTGTAATACCCAAATAATGTATGGGTCGGAAGATGGCGTCAATACAGATTTCGAATCTAAATAAAACAGCATTATTCTTTTAAAGCAATTACAGAAGGCAGTTTATCAGAATTAGCTTTTCGAAAGTTGTAAGGCAAATTACCATATGATGGAAATTTAGTACACTTTGGTGAACTTAAAATTTCAAAGCTAATACACAGAGCAGGATGGTATGGATCTTCTGGTACAAAAGGATGTTCATCTCTTGCGATTTCTAAAGTGGAATGGAGATGACATAAAACTAAGTCTAGAAGTCGATGATCAACATTTAGGACATTATTAAATTGATTTAGCTTGACTGCATCACAGAAATCGGGAAAAAAAGGAATTGTCGAACTCGGTATACCATTGCTGACATGATCGTAAAAGCGGGAAAAATTGAAATCTCCGATAAATAAAACTGACTCATTAAAAAAAAAGATTTCAAGTGCATCCATAAAATTCTCCAGAACATCTTGAGTTACATCTGGGGGGATGTATGTATACAGCCGCAATTAAGAATTCAGAGAAATTAACTTTACATTTACAAATAAGCAAGTCTATCAATGGCGCTATAGCTGAGAGTACGGTGGTATCTATAACTTCGAAGGTAATGTTCATTTTAAATCCTAGTAATACTCCACCACCAATGCGTGTATTAACAAGTGTAGATTTTCGGTCAGATCTAATTACATTATAGGATGTTGGAAAAAATTCAGAATTACTAAACGAATCATTAAGCCAGGTTTCGGATATAACAATAATGTCATAAAGTAATTCACAACAACTCGAGAAAAATGTATATATTTATATTTATTATATTGCGCTTAAGCACATAAATGTTCTCGTATTTCGAAGATTAACTAAGATTAAATATAAGAAAAATAACAGTAGGGATCAGTCAAAATGGTGGAAATTAAACGCCGCTGTAACAATGATTCCATTGAATCTGATAATACAACAGTCAACGGTTTATCACTTAATTTATTTTAATATATTAACCAGTTTATAATTTATCTACAAAAAAGCCCAATAAAATATTTATATTACAAAAAACTTCTGAATTTAAATTTTAGCATGCTCCAAGATCGGCAGTTGCACATGTGCTATGTGGAATCACGATGCGTTATCGCGTAGAACTGTAGACTACGAAATAACGCTAAACCTATTATTTTGCAACCGTTATTTCAAAATAACGATAACGGTTAAAACTGTTATTTTAAAATAACGATTTTTCCCATCACTACATTTAAGACATTGGACGTTAAGGAAGCAACTACGTTTGGCAAAAATCCCAAATTATCTTATTTATCTAAAAAAAGTAAGCTAGGTAGATATAGGTATATTGAAGTTGACATAAATTGAAGAGTGGTATCTCAAAACGTAGTAATATACAGTGTTCCATTTCAAAAATTTCTATCACTTGTGTCGAAAACTGAACATAATTTTGTGTTGTGTCTGAATAGTTTTTATTTGCAAACTTTTTCTCTGAATTCCTCAGGAAATGCATCTAGGTAATTAGGTAGAGAAATATTAACGTCATCTTTCATCTGCAACATTTATTTACAAAAACAATTATAAGTGCAACACCCATTAATAAAACGACTACAAAGTATGCCATAGAATTGATTCCTTGTTAACATAAGATTTGTTTTACTCGACATCTTGGGGTCCAACATTTGCAACCACCTCAAATTATTCAAGGGAGTACTGTTGACGTTTATGTTGTGGCAAACCACCTACGAATTGCAAACTTTCACGGTGTCGAGCAAACTCGGTATCCTCGATGATATATTTCTTTTGTTTTTCAGCAATTTCATTTATTTTTATGTTGGGATTACCACCATATTCTATTGGGAGGCAATCCTTGGGTAAGTACTGTGTTAAATCCACGGGTTCTTTATGAATTATCACCTAAAATGGTTTAGTTCAAGCGTAAGTTAGAGTTTTATATACACTTACAGTTTTTATAACATCTTCGTCTACCAATCTCTTAGCGATGGAAATTAAACTTTCTGGAATAGAAGGCACATTTATAAAATGATTCTGCACTAGTTTAATGGGAAATATGTTATAAATCCAATTTATCGTTTCTGAAAGCAATTTGACATCCACTTTGTCGAAATGTTTCTTAGTTAAATGATTGAAATCGTAAATTGCGATGATTCCAGCAGACTCATCTTTGTAAACTAGAAATTCCACTGCAAAAATCCAGTTAGAAAGGAAGAAAATCTTATATTGTATTCTTGGACTTACTTATAACCAGCGCGTAGTTAAAAAATTTTTGGAAATTGAAATCATTAACATCCCCAGGGATTCTTGCAAAACCGATCCTATAGCCCTCTGGTGTCAATTTTGGGCAACAAATAATGTTGCTGACGGTATAAATTAGCCTTTGTAGATGTGGAGTTACAATAATAAATATTACCTTTCGAGTTTAATATCATCGAAGTAGTCATAGTTCCAAGATTTCACGATAAAATCCTTCAACCTGTAGCGAGCCAACAACCAATCTTCGAATTTCTTTTTGGCCTGCTCCAAATCATATTTGCAATGTCTCACGTAGTTGGAAATGAAATTTTCATCTTAGTGAAATAAAGTAACGTAAATTTTGCAAGAATTTCAGCAAAAACTTAAACGACATCTTACCAGAAATTTTCGGCAGGTAACTCTCGGACCCCAACCATTCTTTGAAAGACGAAATTAGCTTCTCCAATTTTACAGGATCTTCATGTAGCTGTTTCTGGACAACGATTTGAACTGCTTGGTCTTTGACACCCAGAATTTCCCTGGAATACATTGCTTTCTCTTTGATTGAATTACGTAGATCGAGTTTTGAGATGAATGACGAGATATATAACCTGGGGGCTTATTTTTTTCAGGTATTTATAGCTGTCGAAAAATTTAGTTCATCGATATGGTGTTGACCTCTTGAGGGAGCCGTTGATAGTAGATGTTTTATCCAAATCCCATTATACAATTATTCAATCTTAATGCTTAATTAGTTTAATTTTGAATGTAAAAAATAGAAGATAATCTATCTGATTTATAATTAGAACGTGAAAAAAATAACTTCAACTACATTGTAAGCAACCATACAATGTAATTGAAGTTATCTGGTTTGATTAAACATTCTGGAGTTGCGTTTCGAAATTTTTTCAAGTATGTTTTCTAGGCAATCTAAACCTCATATAATGCAAGAAAAAAATTGCCTGTCTACTCTTTCTAAACACCCTCAAATACCTTTAAGTAATTTTACCCGGAAATTGAAGATGGGATTTCCCAAGTAGCTGAAAGTTTTTTTAAAAAGCGTTTCAGCAACTGCAAGCCATTTTTATCACTGAAAATGGCTTGGTTAATAATTCCGTTTAAGATAAATTACTATTACGCGCTTCTCCCGAGCATACCTAGGTTTTCTTTGCTATAAATATCGAATCCACCTGGACTCGGCATCAGCAATTTAATGCCTCCAAATTTAACTCACAAATTTCAGATCTGCGATTTAGGCCACTCTAGCGAGATTTTTTGCAATGTTTGAAAACCAAAATGATGCGTTTATAAATTAAATGGATCTTGTAAAATCGATTTCCGCTGCTCCCATTCGGCTATCTCGCTGAGTTTTCGTGCAACGTCAATAAAAAAATAAAAAACTTTCCGGGAAAAGTAGCAAATTTTGGGGAGCTATAGCTACGCAATGAATGATTAGAGGTTTCTTAGATGAATTTAACCCACCAGGGCTTATAAGATAAGTTAACGTGATTGGTTAGGCAAATCCAGATATAATTTAGAAATTATCAGCTTCGACAAGCTTGAAATTGTAATGAAAATTGTTTGATACTTTGGAGAAATACTTACAGAAAAGGTAACAGGATCCTATTATAGCTAGAATTAACCAATTTTGTGAGTTCAACACTATTATAAATTTAAGAAAAGCAAAGGTTGGTAGCTAACCTAATACAACTCTAGTGGTGTATTTCATTTAATTCCTGGGTAAGTTGTAGTAAATTTTGACACTATCATTTAATAATTTTCTTATTTTTAATCTAGTTGCATTGAATAATCACTTGGAATATAATGTTCTAAGGTTAATAACAGTGATACCAGGTCCCACAGTAGATCATGAGGTTTCCCGATTTCATAGAAATCTCGCGGTTGCAATATCGAATCTCACGATTTTCAATATATTTTTTGAACATGCATGAAGTCATGAATAGGATTAATCTAGCCTTCGATAGGTGGCGTTACGTGAGAACGAATTGCTCTCGGTTTTGACATCTACCATCCATCACATGACCTCTGTCAAAATTTCAAGCAAAAAACAATTAGTTTGGTTTTAGCAGTCGTCGATCGAAAGCAAGCAACTTTTGTGTTTTTTGGAAATGAAAAAAGTCAAATATCGTTCAGTGATTACAGAAGGGTTCGTAATATTGTTAATATGGTACTTATTGTAGTAAATACACGAAGATTCGATCATAACTGCTTTCAAAAGATACGCGAGAAGCTTAATTTTAACTGCTCAAGATCTACTATATCAAGAACCTTGAATAAATGCGGAATTCATTGCGGAATTTTGGAGTCAAGTAATCTTCTGAGAGAAAAAGACCTTTTGCACCTCTGCAGATGTTCGACCTACTTTATGGAGAAATAATAGTACCCGTTATATCAAAGAGCATATAAAACCTCTGAGACAACGTGATTGAATATCCTGCGGATTTTGGGGTTAGACGTCTGGTGATAGACCTGGCGGAAGCACCCTAGTGTCACCTCGTAGGTTTATTGCGGAGAGATATGTAGATGTTTTAGAAAATGCACTACTACCAACAGTTCAAGCACTTTATCCACTAGAAGATGGATCTTATAGTATATGTTCAAGATAATTCGCCAACACATACAGCTCGCATTGTAAACGAATGGTTTGAAGAACATAATGAGGTGGAACGATTCTTATTGCCCGCTAAGTCACCAGACCTCAATCCCATTGAAAATATATGGGTGGCCATGCAGAGAGAATGGCAGACGAAAAATTTAGATTACCGAGAAAGATCTGTACAGAAGTTACAAAATATAGTAAATTACGTGTGGGAGGCTTTTCGGGATCAAAATACCTGCCACAATTTGGTATTCTCCATGAGAAATCATATGGAGGAATGTATGGCCAATAATGGATATTATACGAAGTATTAAAGTTTGTATCTTTTGTAATTTAATTTAAATTAAATATCTACAAAAAAAATTCAATTTCTTCTCCTTATAATGTTAATTTAGTGTACACAATATTATTCTTCAATACAACCAAGAAAATTACAATATAGAAAAAAAATGTGATTTTACACAATATATTCTTGGTTAGAACCCCGTCAAATTGTATTTATCCAGTCTTTCGCCACTCATCCTCTCATCATTAATAACACTGGACAACAGCCAAAATGTATCTAAAATAAAATTGACTAAATCTTACTATTTTTGGTGAGCTAAAACCGAAAATAAGCTTATCTTTTTAATATTAGTTCAAGTTTTAGAGATACGTGATGTCATGTGTCCCTATATATTAACGCTGTAACCGCAAGTCCGCCTTGTACTGAACAGCCCCTGTATACAAACAAATGACAAACGCCACTATCGCGAATATTACGGAATTGAATAGAAAATTCTCGAATCTTCTCGAATTTGGGTATATAAGCAGCTACAAAGCAAAGAGGTTAGTCAGTCGAAGTTAGTGAGTCTAATCGAATAATTGACATTGTAAGATGTCTCGAAAGTGTGTAAACAATCCAGATCACTTCTGTTATGTTTGTGGTGAAGTGACCTTTGCGTCTCAGAAGCGGTCTATTACTCCATTGATAAAACAGGCATATCGGCTTTATTTCGGTTGCAAAATAGGGGATCAAGACAAACATTGGGCGCCCCATATCTGCTGTAATACATGCGCTTCAAGTCTGAAAAACTGGTTAAATCATAAAAAACGATCTATACGGTTTGCTGTCCCAGTGGTCTGGAGAGAGCCTACAAATCATGTTAATGATTGTTATTTTTGCATGATACCTCGTGTTGGGCAAGGCATAGGTATATCCAAGAAGAAAAAATCGGTTATCAACTATCCAAATATACCATCTGCCGTGAGACCTGTGCGCCATAGTGACGAACTTCCTATTCCAGAACCCCCAAGACATTCACTTACGAATTAGATAATAGCGATACAGCGATTTGTCATGAAGAAGATATGCCATCAACATCAAGAAATCTTGATTTCACACCAAGCATGTCAAACCACCAACCGCACAAAATAACCTAGTCAGAATTAAACGATCTCGTGAGAGATCTAAAACTTCCAAAAAGTAAGGCAGAGTTACTAGCATCAAGACTGCGACAGTGGAACCTATTAGAAGACGATGTTTCGGTATGTGTTTTTCGTAATCGCCATAAAGGCCTAGTACCATTTTTTGACATGGAAAATAACTTGGTTTTCTGCAATAACATTAGCGGTTTATTGGCGGGTTTAAATATAAACTACAAGCCAGAGGAATGGAGATTGTTTAAAGACAGTACTATTGCATATTGGAAATATTCTACCGTCTATTCCCGTTGGATATGTCGTTCGCATGAGGGAATCATACGACAATATGAAGTACCTATTGACAAGCATAAAATACGATGAGCACCAATGGCAGATCTGTGGCGATTTAAAGGTTGTTGCAGCTTTACTTGAGTTGCAGCTAGGCTATACCAAGTTTTGCTGTTTTTTGTGTGAATGGGACAGTCGGGCAAAGGCACTTCATTACAAAAGACAAGACTGGCCTGTTCGACAATCATTAGAGCCAGGTCAAAAGAATGTACAACATATGCCATTGGTATATTCCAAAAAGATTTTGTTGTCACCACTGCACATCAAATTGGGTCTAATGAAAAACTTTGTTAAGGCACTGAAAAGAGATGGGCAAGCTTTTCAGTACCTGCTTCAGAAATTCCCAAGCCTAAGTGAAGCAAAAATTAAAGAAGTTATTTTTGTTGGGCCACAGATTCGAAATATTCCGAAAGACGAACATTTTGACAGCACTCTAACAGATATTGAAAAAAATGCTTGGAATGACTTTCGCCTCGTGGTCACTTATTTCTTGGGAAATAAGAAAGCTGACAATTACGTTACTCTTATTGAAAATATGCTGTCATCGTATCAAAAAATGGGTTGCAATATGTCTCTAAGGATCCATTTCCTACACTCACACCTGGACTTTTTTCCTGGAAACTGCGGAGCTGTAAGTGATGAGCACGGCAAACGCTTCCATCAGGATATATCAACAATGGAGAAAAGTTTCCAGGGAAATTGGAATGCTTCCATGCTTGCTGACTACTGTTGGACTCTTGTTAGAGATGCTCCAGAAACAATTCACAAAAGAATAGCAAAAAGACGGCGCATTTAGTGACTAAAAGTGTAAAAGTATCTATTTTTTATTATTTTGTTAAAAATAAAATAAAAAAACTTGTTCTTGAAAACTGCAACTAAGTTTTTAATTTCATTGTCATTCTTGTATTCACCGCCCCAAAATGAACAAAAAAAGTGCACTTTTCAAACAAGATACAACAAATAAACTAAAATTTGTTGTCCAGTGTAATCAGAATCACAAAGATAATAAGAGTTCAACCTAACAAATGTGTCCCGGCTATAAATACTGCCATGACAATATAATAATAATAATACATTAGAAAATGATTTCCAACACAAAGAAATACATTAAAATATAAAGATGTTGGTGACAGGAGATAAAAAATAATTAATTACTTTCTAAACGCCGCCCACTTTTGACAACATACTTAGCGAAAAGCTTATTGTATATTTCTTTTATTTCGCCGATAGCCGACCAATTAAAAGCGTTCTTAAAGGGGTTATCACAAATTCACATTCCGTTTTCAACAGAGGTAATTTTCAATGCATAAAATTGTAGATCTTTATTTCGAATAGGAAAAGACAAAGACTTCCAAAATTTTAATTTATTCGAATGTCTTTTTACAACTTTGCCGTTTCCTACTTTCACATCATATGAAACATTTCCTGTTTTATTTACTACAGACCCAGGAACCCATGTAGAACCCGCAGGATTTATTATTTTAGCATAAATAGGATTAAACGGATACTCTAAAACTGTGGCACTGGAACACTGAAACAGTTCACTAAAACCCTTACCACAACACTTAATTCGTACTGGACGCACGTTTCGATAGCCAAGCTATCATCATCAGCAGCAAGACCGAACTAACAAGCTAAGTGAAAAACTAACCTTATAAGGAAAATAAATTATGCATTATTTAAATTTAAAATTCGAAAAATTTAATGAGCCGCTTCATTGCACAGGACTATAAATAGCCTAAAGGTAAATGAGCCGAATGACGTGAGTTAATAAATCCTAGATTACAATGAAGCGGTTCATTGCACATGGTTAAAATTACAACTAAAAAGATTAAACATGATGTAACAAAGGATAAAGGCTGGAATTTAGTGGTCCTAAATCTGAATTCATTAAGTGAGTTTTGTTTTTGTAAATTTCCATGCCTTCATAACAATTTAATTGAGAAGTACTCCTTACGTTTTTAATTAACTTTATATTATCAACATTATGGTTATTTTCAAGCATATGTAGGGCAACGCTAGATTTATCAAACCTTCTGAATTTGAGATGAGCCAAATGTTCTTTGTACCTAATTTTGATTGATCTTTTTGTCTGCCCAATATACACTTGATCACAATCTTTACATGAAATTTTGTAAATTCCTGATTTATCCATGTTATCCACTGGGTCTTTGGAATTTCCTAAAAGGTTTTTAAGGTTATTGCTCGAAGAGAAAACAATCTTGCGGTCAATCTTAGAAAAGATTTTTTGAAGACCCTTGGTGTAACATGGATAAAAGGGTAATTTAACATATTTCTTATTATTACGGCCGTCAATGCGTTCTAATGTGCTTACATTTCTAATTCTTAATGTATTCTTATGTTTCCTAATAGTATTATAGACGACATCTTCAGAGAATCCGTTAAAGTTAAAAATATTGATGATTTCTTTTAGTTCATTTTGATATCTATCTTTCGTTAAAGGAAAATTGAGTAACCGGTGCACCAAAAAGTTAATAGCCGAAAGTTTGTGTTCATATGAATGATTAGAATCCTGTAAGAAGTTAGTAATAATAGATTCATCTTACAGGATTCTAATCATTCATATGAACACAAACTTCGGCTATTAACTTTTTGGTGCACCGGTTACTCAATTTTCCTTTAACGAAAGATAGATATCAAAATGAACTAAAAGAAATCATCAATATTTCTAACTTTAACGGATTCTCTGAAGATGTCGTCTATAATACTATTAGGAAACATAAGAATAGATTAAGAATTAGAAATGTAAGCACATTAGAACGCATTGACGGCCGTAATAATAAGAAATATGTTAAATTACCCTTTTATCCATGTTACACCAAGGGTCTTCAAAAAATCTTTTCTAAGATTGACCGCAAGATTGTTTTCTCTTCGAGCAATAACCTTAAAAACCTTTTAGGAAATTCCAAAGACCCAGTGGATAACATGGATAAATCAGGAATTTACAAAATTTCATGTAAAGATTGTGATCAAGTGTATATTGGGCAGACAAAAAGATCAATCAAAATTAGGTACAAAGAACATTTGGCTCATCTCAAATTCAGAAGGTTTGATAAATCTAGCGTTGCCCTACATATACTTGAAAATATCCATAATGTTGATAATATAAAGTTAATTAAAAACGTAAGGAGTACTTCTCAATTAAATTGTTATGAAGGCATGGAAATTTACAAAAACAAAACTCACTTAATGAATTCAGATTTAGGACCACTAAATTCCAGCCTTTATCCTTTGTTACATCATGTTTAATCTTTTTAGTTGTAATTTTAACCATGTGCAATGAACCGCTTCATTGTAATCTAGGATTTATTAACTCACGTCATTCGGCTCATTTACCTTTAGGCTATTTATAGTCCTGTGCAATGAAGCGGCTCATTAAATTTTACGATTTTAAATTTACATATTGCATAATTTATTTTCCTTATAAGGTTAGTTTTTCACTTAGCTTGTTAGTTCAGTCTTGCTGCTGATGATGATAGCTTGGCTATCGAAACGTGCGTCCAGTACGAATTAAGTGTTGTGGTAAGGGTTTTAGTGAACTGTTTCAATAAATAGGATTGCCTACATCATAAGTATCATAACTCTTCAATTTCGTTAAAATTATCAACTTGTTTTTGTTGCTTGTCATGAATAATATTGGAGTGAGATGGTCTTATTAAACCAAGTCTAATTTTCAAATTTCGGCCAAACATTAAATTAGCTGGACTAATCTTAGTTGTACAATGTTCCGAAATACGATAATTAAATAAAAGAATTTCCAGCGCTTCATCAGGATCTTTCTTTTCATCGAAAACCTTTTAAGAGCAGTTTTAATAAGTTTTACGCCATTCTCTGCTGCACCATTACTTTGAGCATGGTAAGGCGGAGAGAAGATGTTTGATGCCATTAATTTGCGTGTACTCTTCAAATTCGGCAGAAAAGAAAAGAGGACCATTGTCAGACACTAACGTGTCTGTTAAACCAAAGCGTGGAAATAATGACCGTAATCATTTAATCACCGGTTCCAAGTCGTCTTCTTTTTCCTTAATAGTTCTTTTATTTCACCATTCCATTGTTTTCTCGGTCTCCTTCTTCATCTCTTACCAGGTTTCTTTGCTTCCCACGCTTTTCTGATCTTTGTCTATCTTTGGGTAATCTGTTTAGGTGTCCCCACGATCTCAACTATATCATCTGTATATGTTTTCTTGCACTTTTCACGATTTCCAAATTGTTTCTTATTGTCTCACTTCTTATTTTATCTAGTAACGTGACATTTGCTGTTCTTAGTTATTTCATTTCTACTGTTTGTATTTTTTGTTGTATTTTTTCTGTTGTTACCCATGATTCACATCCATAAAGCAGAGTAGGGAGGTAGATTCTTTTATAGACTGTCATCTTTGTTTGTTTTCGTGTTTCCTTTTTTCCAATAAAACCGTTTTTCTTACTATGGTAGTTGGTTCGTCGAAGTTATTCTGCTATTAATGTCTGTTTCGTATTTTCCTTTTTCATCTATTAAAGTTCCTAAGTATTTGATACTGTCCACTTGTTCGACATTTTTTCCTTTGATCCTGATGTTTATTTTCTTTTTGTTATTCGATACTACAATAGTTTTGGTCTTTTTAGCGTTTATGCTAATTCCTTTCTGTTCTAGTATTCTTACCCATATATTGGTATTGTGCTGTAGTGCTACTTCATTGTTTGAAATTAACACAATATCGTCTGCGAAGACACATTCACTAATATTTACGTTCTCCATTCTGTTGTATTCTACATTTACCTTTTTTGACTACATCCACTACATTCCAATATTACTTCGTTGAGATACAAAATAAACAACAGTGGACTGAGCACACCTCCTTGCCTTACTTCCTTGATCGTAATGAACTTTTCAGATTCTTCGTTTGACACTCTTACTACATTAGCGCTCTGATTAAGTTGTGATCTACTTTATATTTTTCCAGTGTTCTCCATATTTGCTGTCCAACTAAATATTTATTATTATAAATTGGACCAAGAAAATCTATATGAATACGTGACCATGGTTTAAATGTTTGTGGCCATGGCTGTATGATGGCTTTTGATGGGTTTATAGAATACCTGTAACAAATTTGACAATTCTGATACAACTTAACAGTATCATTGTCTATGGACAGCCAATAACAATAAGAACGAGCTATTGATTTGCATTTGTTCATTCCTAAATCTCTTGAATGAATTTCTTTTAATATTGCTGCCCTAAATTTAGGCGAAACAACAATTCGTACACCCCACAAAATACAACCATGTTCCAAATGCAATTGTTCGTGTCTATAAAAGTAAGGTTTAAGTTAATCTGAAATCATCTGAATATTTTGTGGCCAACCAGTGTAGCAATCAAAGTAAGCTCTATTTAAAACTGGATCACGTTGAGTTTCACTTGCACTAAGTTTGTGATTAATTGGCAGTATTTCTTCAACGTACAAAATATGACCAAAATCGTTATTTTTGTTAGAAGTTTGTGACTGATGTAACCGCGATAAAGCATCAGCGACACAATTTTTAACTGAACTAATATATTTAATTTCATACTGATAAGTCGACAAAATAATTGACCAACGTTGACGTCTATTTGTCGGTAGCTGAGGTATACCGCGTTTTTCGCCAAGAATTGCTACAAGCGGCTTAGGATCGGTGTATAAGAAAAATTTATTACCGCACAAGTATTCATGAAACTTTTTAACACCAAAAATTATTGCAAGTGTCACTTTATCAATCTGAGAATATCCACATTCAGCCTTATTTAAAGTTCTTGAAGCATGTGCAATAGATATATTAGATTACATTTTTTATTAGAAAGGCTATAACCTTATTCTTGAATCATATCTATGCTGAGATGTTTTTAATTCAACTAAATCATTTGATTCACTATCTAATGATGGTTCATTACTAAACATTTCTGTTGGCACCGTTTTTAATCCGCTGAAACGTTGAGAAGATTGCAGATGCCGTTCTACTTTTCCAGGCGTCATATGACCATCTAATAATGTACCACTATTACTATTATTAGTATTGGTTGTCAGTTGTAATGATTGTGAGCTATGCGACTGTTTTCCATGACGAACAGGATTTGGCCTTTTCTTCATTGAAGCAGGAAAACTTTCCCACTACCTAAATATGAATCTTTTGTTTGAGAACTACTGGAAACATCAATCCTTCTTTTTTTTACAATCTCAACTTTTATAGATTCTTCATCAGATAAGTCAGTTTCATCTGATTCTGTACTAGAATTATTGGTCTTTTCATATAATAATATTGGTCCAAAAGGAAACTACGATCTCTAATAACACTTTTTTGAGCAGATCTAAGTGTTTGTTGGAAACACTCGTTTTCATATAAAAGATGCTTTAGTTTTCCTTTCAAAAATGTGTATTGTGTCTTCAATTTAGATTCCTCCTGCAAGCGTTCCTCTTCCTCTGCTGCAGCAGCCTCATTGGCTATCAAACGGCAATACCAGCCTTCTTGTTTTATGACTACATACATCCACTAAGCTTTAAAATTTTGGGTGACACTTCTCTATTTCAGTAACGTTTATTTAGGGTGCGTTCTTTTGATAGTTTGAAATTAATTTTTGATTGATATGCGACACCACTGCACCAATTTCAGTTGAACTTGCATCACATGCTAGAGCAATCGGTAAATTCGGGTTAAAATGAACCAACACTTTTGGTGAAACCCTACCGGAACCTGAGCATTTGATCCGGCGACAGTAGCAAATAGCCGATCACTACAGCAAAAAAATACTATACAACTCTCAGCTACCCAGACGCTCTCGTTATTTCATGTATTTTTTTATACATCACTACTAGTAGCTATTGCTTCTGCTGCCGTCCCCTACAGAAGTGAGAAAGATGGAAACCAAAAATTGTGTGATGAGTAAACGTTACGTTACGCGTAAGCGAAGGAGCGATGGATGACAATAATGGTATTATGTTTTCTTCCTCGGCGGCAAGTGCTAATATAGCGCGTTCCCAATACATGCTCTAGCGGTAACTCCATCCTACAGATATTTAAATCACTGTTAAGCAGTTTTTAATTTATACTTTGATGATTTTGGGACTGGTAGCGCGGTGCCTAGCGCGCCGGGCTACCAATCTCGGGGTACCGGGTTCGAACCCCAGGCCCATCACTCTCAGAGTAAGGTTTTCCTTACTCCAAATTTGGCGAATGCTGAGGGTGAACATCTTAAGACGCTCTACGGGCGTAGGCGTAATAATATCTCGTGGCTGGCCGATGCCCCCTGTAATTGGCGAAAGCTGTTGGGAGATGTTAGGGCATGAATTATTATTATTATTATAAGTTTTCATGAATATAAATATGAAATACAGTAAACCCTCATTATAGCGAACAGGCACGGGGGAAAGGATAATGTTCGTTATATCGAAGTGTTCGTATAAATGAATTTTCGTTAGTGCGAATTAGCTCGTTATAAAGAATAATAATTGAATATCTTCTATTGGATACATGTTTACCGGAAGCAATAGCGTTGTCAATTTTATTTTTATATTTTATGGTAGATAATGTTTTGGACATTTTTCCCTGGCTTTTTTATCACACTATGTGCACTCACACAATTTATATTAACAACTAAACCTTAACTCCTAAATAATCTCCCAGAAACTAGATGGTAAGTCTCCGATCATCACAATTGTTGGAATATTCACGCCCAGGCGATTTTATCGCTTTGTAAACGAATGTTCAGACAAATTATGTAGGTGTATGATTATATTGGTTCGTATTAAAGGTAATTTTTTGTATTGGTTTTTGCGTGTTGGGAGATTAAAATTGTTCGCATTTCGCTTAACTGAAATTTCGTTATAATAAAATAAACTGCTTTAGAAATACATTAGAAGATTTCGTACAGTAATTCTTGTTTGTAAAATAGACGATTTCGCAGCATCGGTGTTCGCTATAACGAGGGTTTACTGTATATGAATTTATACAAAGCAAATAAAACGAAATGTTAGATTAACAAATAAGACTCATAGAATGTTAAATTTATAAAATAAAACAAATAAAATTATGAACTTACAGAATAAAATGTCAAGTGTCCTTAACAAATGGTATATATATTTAAGTAAATATTTGAAAAAGTATTTAAATGTTGTATATTTATAATATCTGAATTTACTTTCACAATTTAACATTATTAGGTTAATTGATTATACAAACATGGTTCAGCGTTTCTTTTCATAGAAAACAATCCTACTTTACAAACTCTAATTTTATATTTACCACAATTAACTTAAATAAGGCTTGCCAACATATTTTTAAAATAAAATTAAAATTTGAAAACACAGAAGGCCATCATGTCTAGGTGTGGTGGCTTTCAAAACTGGTGCTACTGCTAGTGAATAGCAAAAGAGCTTTAATCAATATTTACCAACTCCTGATAAGGAAAAAAGACGAAATCATATTGGCATCCTATAAAAGAACCAGATCATTCTGCATGTGTATATGTATCCGGTATTCTGCTTAGTTTGAAAGAGATACTTATGAAGTAGCGAATCAATAGTTCCTTTCTAGATGAAACAATTCCTTTCTGTATACTAATAAAATTACTTACATTCCTCTGCATCCATTTCCAGGAACTCTTACAGTAGAAGAAGTATATCGCGATCGAGACCAATTCGCAGCACTTGTAAGGGAAGTTGCGGCCCCGGATGTCGGCAGAATGGGCATAGAGATTCTCTCCTTTACGATAAAGGACGTATATGACAACGTCCAATATCTAGCCTCGCTGGGTAAATCCCAGACCGCTATGGTGAAACGAGATGCAGATGCTGGAGTTGCCGAAGCAAACAGAGACGCTGGAATTAGGGTATGTATCAAAAATTTTGAAGGAATAGTATTACGTATTCAATTGTATTTATCCATTATAGGAAGCTGAATGTCAAAAAGCAGCTATGGATGTCAAATACTCAACGGACACGAAGATCGAAGACAATAGTAGGATGTTCAAGCTGCAAAAAGCAAATTTTGATCAAGAAATTAACACTGCCGTACGTATGACTTAGCTATGAATAAAATAAATATGAAAATCCTTTAGAAAAACTTATAGTTGTGACTAGCACAAGTATTCAAAAAAAATGTTAAAGTCAATTTAGATTATCTGTTGAATACACTAAGATACGTTTTATTTTATTTGAAAAATTCCCTTTCGAAACATTTTGACAACAAACTTAATATCTCTTACAAATTCATAGAAAGCTGAAGCTCAATTAGCCTACGAACTTCAAGCCGCTAAGATACGCCAGAAAATCCGTAACGAAGAAATACAAATCGATGTCGTCGAAAGAAAGAAACAAATCCAGGTGGAAACTCAAGAGGTTATGCGTAAAGAAAGAGAATTGAACGCTACAGTTAGATTACCGGCCGAAGCTGAAGCTTATAGGTTGGAGTTATTAGCTGAAGCCAAGAGGTAAGAAAAGATGTAATTGAATGGATTATGTGTGACATAACGGAACGGTACAAGGCAACATAACAACATTGTAACTTCTTTTCAATCAAAAAGAAAATCCATAATTTCCTTGATATTTGCGACGTAATTAATTAATTATTAAAGACAGGTTGACCAAAACATAAAAAGAATACACCAGGACATTTGCACTTTTTTCGCAATAAATGAAGGCATATCCAGACCACTTACTTTTAAGTTTTTGTTTAATAATATCTTCTATTTCCATATGCACGTTGCGACACAGATCGGCTGTACGTACAATATGAAGAAAACAACGCATACATCGATTATATTCGCCAGCACGAGTTCGTTCGACAGAGCCAGGGCGGATGCGAGAGGAGATACAGCTAGTAACGTTGTTGTAGAGCCGTTTAGCATTTTTATTTATTTTGTACATAGTTATGTAGAGTATTTATTTTTCTTTTCTTTTATTTCATCAGAATACTTTTCATTTGTTATTTAGAATTACTTTTTGGTTTCGTATACGCCTCCTAGCAGCAACAACATAAATATGGGAACCCATTTTCAACATAATTTGCAAATACATAATACGTAAGTTCCGTAATCGTTCTCTGTCCCAACGAAATTATGCCTACTGCCTCTGCTAACTCACTGAAGGCATACGCTGCTGGGTGAGACGAGTGTAACCGTAGTAGAGGGATGCGGGATGGGGGATGCGGGCGCTGAGTCACAATCGCCACGATGCACATACGTACATAGTATTCCACTGTTGCAATTGAAAGCACGCATGTACAGCCGCTCAGTGTCGCAACGTGTAGGTAACAAGAGTTAAGAATATTACATTCTGTTGTTGTCGTAAGATACTTCCAAACTGCTTTTCGGAATTTTCTTTTTTTATTTGCAACGGAATCTAAATAAAAAAAACTATTAAATATTTCAATCAAGACTCTGGGACCTTTTTCAATTTTATCGTAAATTTCAATCTCAATTGCATGGTGATCTTTCTTTGTTTGATAATATCTTGATGGTGTTCCATTCCAATTTGCTGTCAAAGTGGCTCATAAATCTTGTCGTGACAAATTTGCATCATACTTTAGCGGCTAGTATCTGCTGACAGAATAACTTTATGAAGCTGACTCTTTCCACGCACGAACGGTACCGCGCAGTAGCGTAGAGTCGATCAGGCCTCGCGTTCCACTAGAGTTATTCTGCTAATAGAGATGTTTGCTGCCGCAAATAATTTCGCTCATCTTTTAAATAAATCCGTGAAATCACAAAGTGAATAGTGTCTGTTAAATATCTGCAACATTAGATATGTTTCAACTGTTGTTTCGGCAAAACTAGTACGGCATGAGGAAAAAATGCGTTTATATGCAGAGAACGAACGTTCTACATCAAGTGACGTAATGTTTGCGTAAGTAAAATAATCTTTCAAATAACTGTTGACGCACCTTCACAAATGTGTCTTAATGTGCCAAAATCAGAATTTTTCTCAAAAACACTTTCAAATTTTTCTAGAACAGAAACATTTTTTGCGTCTTCAATCGCGCATAGCTGTGCGTCAACATGTTGCACTATTTGTAGAGATTCTTCTAACGGCACCGCAGGATTTTGTAATTTTTCTATTGCATCTGCTAGCCCGAAGTAATTGTTGTGAATGATTTTTAAATCCATTTTAACCTGACTATCTTGAAATTTCGACTGGCTTTTCTGGATAGCGACAGCTTCCTTTGTATCGAATTGTAAAACCACGTTCTTAATATTGTCAAAATATTTATGATAATAAAACGCGGCCTGCAACCATGTTTCCCAACGAGTTAGAATAGGTTCTGGTGGCTCTGGTATACGGGGGCACAGTCTGTGAAATTCGCGAATACGTTTCGGTGATTTGACAAATACTGCTTTGGTATGCGCTATTAAAGCGTCTACCTCAGGATAACATTTTCTGATACTATCCGCCACAAGATTGAGAGCATGAATTTTACACGTAATGTGTAACAAATTAGCAGAATGCTTTTTAAGAGACCGGCCTACAGAAAGCATATTTGCAGCACCATCACTAACTAACATCAAGAGTTGGTTTGTTGAAAGTTCAAATTTGTCCAATGTATTTAACACTAACTTTGAAATTACTTCGGCAGTACACTGTTGTATTCGTTTGGAGACTAATAGAATTGAAGGTGCCAATTGATGAGGTTCCAATTTGCGTGCCATTACATTCAGAACAGAATGTTTCTTCCGATCTGTTGTTTCGTCGACACATAACCACAATTTTTGATCTCTCAACTCCGATTTTATTTTTTGTTCAATATGTTCGCGCGCAGATGGCACAATTCTTCGTAACGATGTTCGACTTAGTAATTTGCACTCCGAATAGTTATTCCCAAAGCAGATAAATGATTCCTTGTCTAGTAAATTAAACGGTATATTACATGCAATAAACGTAACGCATAAATTAAATATACATTTTTCATTGTCTCGTGCGCAATTTCATTTTGAGACATGCTTTTCACTATTTACGTGTCGTAGACAATGTTGTCTGGACCAACACATTAACGGGATTTTACAGATTACACATTTAATTTTAGCACCTTCATATATTAAGTCTGGAATTTCTGCAATAAATTTTCGAAGTTTGTCCGACCGCGGTCGTTTTGCTGACGAAATCATAATTTTTCTAGGACAGATAAACAATTGCGCAAATGACCGGCAGCGAAAATGTCCGTACTGCTCCGCAGACGAAGTAATACTACCGTTCCTGATTCTACGCCAATGCGCGGTACCGCTCGTGGCCAGCATTACTTATTATCAACCGAATGGCCGAATAAATCTGAGTGAGAAACACGCATCCCCCATCCCGCATCCCCCGACTACGGTTACACTCGTATCACCCAGCCGCGTATGCCTTGAGTGCGCTAACAGAGGCAGTAGGCATAATTTCCTTGGTACAGAGAACGATTACGGAACTTACGTATTATGTATTCGCAAATTATGTTGAAAATAAGTTCTCATATTTATGCTGTTGCTGCTAGGAGGCGTATACGAAACCAAGAAGTAATTCTAAATAAGAAATGAAAAGTATTCTGATGAAATAAAAGAAATTAAAAATAAATACTCTACATAACTGTGTACAAAATAAACAAAAATTCTAAGCCGCTCTACGACAACGTTACTAGCTGTACCTCCTTTCGCATCCGCCCTAGCTCTGTCGAACGAACTCGTGCTGGCGAATATAATCGATATATGCGTTGTTGTCGAACTGTGTTGTTTTCTTCATGGTGTATATACAGCCGATCTGTGTCGCAACGTGTATATGTATTTACAAGTACCTGCTATTTTTCGGCTTAACACTAAACACATGCGAAGTATATACGGAACCAAGAAGGTCTGACCCCGTATCCGTTCCACCCTCATAAAATAGAGCAAGACACCGATACGTTTCCTCTCGTCAAATGAGTTTCTTCCGTTTGTACATTTTTAAATCTAAACTATGCAAGATGTACAGGCGCAGCGAAAGAGTCTTTTGTCAATGTAGCACGTAATATAGTCGTTTTACTTTAGTAAATCAAAAAGACAGGAGTAATGAAGAAGTGGGTGGTCTCTGTTCAGTAGGTTTCTTTCCTTTTTTATATAGATAGTTTCAAATGCGTTTAGCTCACGAGGCGAGGTTACGTTCTTAATCAATTTCAGATGTTCTAATTTAATATCATGCCCGGTTTCGTTTATGTGTTGTGCCACACTTGACGCTTCTGTTCTGCCGTACCTGTAGTACTTGATGTGTTCATTGAATCTAGTACCTATCGCTCGTTTTGTTTGACCAGTATAGGCCTTATCACTATGACTATCACAACTGTTTATGTTTATGACTATTTTCATCGGTGCAGGTCTTATTCCAATGCTCACTCCTCATTTTTCTTTAATGCTGGCTTATGTAGTTTGTAACATATTAATCTATCCCTTGATTCGAAAATGCAACGTCATCCACACACCAGTTTTTGCAAAAATTCACTAATATCTCCGTTGATAAGTACGTACACAAGTAATATGGAAATAACAGCCCTGATATAACAGATATTCACTTTAGAATCCGAACTTTTACTGAAAATACCTCACTTAACTTATTCGTCGGTATACGGTATATATATAAAGAGTAAGAAAAGGTTGCTCAAGTTTCTTGATATGGATTTTTCTTCATAGTGCGTTGCTGTTACACTTGTTTATGTTATATGGTTATAAAGTGGCAGCAACATCAACAATTGCTTTTAATTGTATGCAAATAAGTTTATCTTTAATATTTAAATTAAACTTTCATGTCAAAATAATATTTTTTTTTGTCTTATTAATAAAACAGAATATGTTCTCTTATTTTGTTTGAAAAAATTACAGTATTGCAACTGTTTAATAAAATTTAGGTTTGACATTTATTTGACAAATTAACAGATGAAACGTAAATGTCAATGTCAACGCCAAACTTTGATTCATATAAAATTATTAATTCCGAAAATAATTCGTTATTAGGACACAAACAGTACAAGCAGCCAAAGCCGAAGCTGAGAAAATGAAAATGATTGGTGCAGCGGAAGCTACCGCAATTTCAGCAGTTGGCAAAGCTGAAGCAGAAAAGATGAGGCAAAAAGCTGGCATCTATAAGCAATACGGAGACGCTGCTATTATGTCTATAGTCTTGGAAGCACTGCCAAAGGTAAAAATTGCCAATTTTTAAATGTAGAAACGTAAATGAATCTATTTTCCATTTCAGATTGCTGCTGAAGTAGCAGCTCCTCTAGCTAAAACGGAGGAAATCGTCCTAATAGGTGGCTCAGACAATACAACCGCTGAGATCTCCAGACTGGTCGGCCAGATACCTCCAGCTGTTAACGCACTGACAGGTGTCGACCTGTCAAAAGTGCTAGGAAAAATACCAGGGGCCCAACACGCAACAACGGTTAAATAAAATTTCTACCATAACGCTTAATTTTTCAAATTCAAATTCAAGAATATAAATGAGAAACAAATAAAATGAAATCTATACTGCGAATTGTTCTAGCTTCTAAAATCTTATTTCAGTATGTGTTTTTAATGAAATTATATTATACAGGTTATGAAATTTTCCAAATTAAAAAACAAAAAAAAAGAATATATTAAATAATATTTATATAGGCAAATAATTTTAAAGAAAATAATTCTATTTTATTCGCAGAAGAAAAAAGAAATTCTAATAGAGGGAGTTTTGAATTTAAAACAATTTAGCGTAAGGTGTGAAAAATGTGTTCAAATTCTCTGCCCGTACTTGTTTGTTTTTTTTTGTTTTTTCGTTGAAGTGAGTTCACGAATATTTTTTAATGCAATACCTTTTTAGTCTCGTTACATCTTTTAGTTAATTAAATAAAATAGTTTTTATATAAGTTGAAATAAATAAGACAATGATACTCCGGTGGCAGAGAACTGTAAAATGAAAAATCTTTTTAATCTTTTTTTTTCAAAGCTAAAAGTCTGAAATCAAGGACTTTAACACAATTTAATTCTGAAATAAGGCATTTTAAAAGCAAAAGTTACTAAAAAATATCTTCACAGTATAATTCTTTGTCGTTTCTACATGTTTGTCGGTGATTTTTTAAACACTTCTGTATACCTCATTTGCTGTTGTTTTTAATTGTCGAAAGGATTTTCACGAAAATATAGATTAATTACCCTAGATTATTTTTTTCACCTTGTATACAACAAGTAGCAACATAATTCAGATCTCTCAGGTCAAGTTTCCAATCAAAATATAAGACTTTCCATATATTTTTTATATTCATTTTAGTGTCGAGGAAATTTAGTGCCATATTACATTAATTTCTTCCTACCATTTTAGTGAAAAAAAAAAATAATAGAAACAGGCTCGATTTTGAATTACTTAACGCTATATGAAGATTCATGTTACCTATTAAGCATAAATATTGCTAATAGAGCTATCCCCAAGGTATATACAGGATTCTCCATGTTCATGTGTATTGGTGTCTATATTTCTTTATTTAAAGCAAAACATCCATCTAAAAACAATAATTCAAAATCGAGATCTTTCCACTGTCCTACATTGAAATTCCAATCTAGCAAAAGAGAATTAGATTCTAATATATGAAGAACATGTTATTTTTGAAGAAGAAACAAATAAAAATTAAATGTAATATATTTAAAAATAATATAATGTATATTAATGAGAATTATATTACGATAAAGAGACCCACACACAAGGTTGACTTACAACTAGCAAAATTTTAGCATTTTTACCACTAAACGTATTCATACAAGAGAACTACTTAAGAAACGTAAAGAAATGCCGTAAGAAATCGTGTTAGATCGTGCCCAATTTCCTTTTTTTTTAAATCGTTTTAGAGTAAGAATTTTTGACAAATAAAAAAATTTAGAAACAAAACAAATGAACGTATAAAAAAGCAAGATTTATGTATTTTTGTACTCTCCCTCGTCTTAGAAATATAAAAAACGTAAGGAAAAAATGATATTAATGTGTAAGGAGCAAGACGTAGGTGGTTAAGTATTATACAATATTGTACGAAAAACACCTCGTTAATTTTTCAATTAAGTTAATTTTAAAGTGCACATAATATATTTGCTTAAAATATACTTTTACTTATTTATATTTGTATGATTACTACCTCTATTGTTCTTATTTTCGGTATAATTATCCTTTTCTAATACTTGTTTATTATACATGTATATTTCAACAGTTATAACTTTATTATTAGACCACGTATTAATAGTATCAAGCTGTAATGTTGCAGGATATACTATTTCGATGAAAAATGGCGTTTAATATCTAAACTTTTTCTTTTACAAGTTTAAAAAATCTAATTATACAAGATTCATTTAATATCATTAAACTATTGATTTTTTTAATAAACGATTACTGAAAAAAACACGCATTTTATAATTTTCTACTAAAGAAAATCATCGAAGTAATATACCCTGCATTAAAATCTCCATAAGTATACACTGAAGCAAATCAGCTATCTTGGATTTACTTATTGTTACCATGGTTATAATAGGCATAAAATTATTATTTACTGATATATTAATTGTATCGACGTATTTATGTATTCATTAAAGGTTGTCATTAATAAAAGAGAAATGATAATCACTTTTCAACTACTTCTCGTATATAATAATATACGAGGATTATACGTTAATTCTTTTTTTAATTTCTTAATTATTATGTAACAACATATTTCTTTTTCTTAATTCTTCTATTAGGAAAATATTAGAAAAATAAGAGCCTTTGATAATTCTTAAATAACACCTGTTAATGAGTATATAAGTACAAACCAATATTGTTCCATTATTTTAGCATTTATATAACTTTTTTTTAAAGATTTTATTATACTGTTTTTATTTTATTATAATTTTATTAAATATAAGTACCTATTACGTAATAATTGATATTAAAGAACTACAACAGCAAAACATTTTCGCAATAAATTATAAAATCCTCATTCAGCTGAATGTGATTGGAAATTTTACTCGTATGAGCTTCTTCATTGTCACGTTTACTTTAAGAGAATGAAAATACCAATCTTAATAACGCTTTCTTATTCAAAGTAGTCCCTATATAAATGCCTAATATATATTTACCCATTTTACAATTCCATTCCAAATTGTAATATTGATACACCCCTATCCTAAGTAAAAATTTCCCATTAAAGCTTATGTAATGAAATCTAATTTTATTGTTTGTGTTTCTCTATGGCGAATTATGTTTTGCTGGACAGAATATATGATATTATTGATACCTTCATCACGTTTAGATAACCTCATTTACGTATAGGGTTGTTTTAAACTTTATTATTTTTATCGTGATTATATCATTATTAATATTATTGTTATGCTATATACTTTTATTTTTGATTACACGGCAAAATGGGTGTGAAATTTTCTTTATATTCAAAAAAAGAAATACAAAATAATTGTGTGACATTTGTATGATGGTATTTTAATAAATGGCATGGATATTAATGTTTTTTGCTTATTTAATTTTTCTATTTTACGTTTATAGTAATGAAATATAAATTAAGGGTACTTGTTTTTGGAGATTTTAATTTCATTGTGTAAGCAAAACTGCTGGTGTTGGTAGTACTAAACAAAATAACAGTGATGCCAATTCATGGGAAATTTCTCATTTTACAGCGAAAGTTTTATGAAAATTCAGGAAAAAAGGGAAAAATGCAAATATAGATAGTTTGAGGAAAACGAAAAAAAAAGGTTTTCTCATCTGGAGGGTGTAATGTTTATAAATCAATAAGTACAGGAGGTTAAAAAATACGTTTGATAATATTCTCAATTTGATAAATGTTGGCAAAAAGTGCCAGGAGGTACTCAAACGAAACCGCTCATTTTTTTTTAATATTTAATTTGTTAACAAAACATCTTTCAATCCCCTTCAAAGTACTCTCCATTGGAGCTAATACACTTATCCAATCTTTTATTCCATCATTCAAAACATTTTCTAAATTCGCCTTCTGTGATGCCCGACAGCGCCTCCGTAGTTTTTTTCTTCACCTTAGCAACGTCGGCAAAACGCTTTCCTTTCAAGTCTCTTTTCATTCGGGGAAATAAAAAAATGTCGCAGGGGGCAAGGTTGCGTGAATAGGGGTCATGACATTTTTGGTAAAAAATTGTTAGAGTCGGCAGTCGAGGCACGAATTTGGCAGTCACCATTTTAATCCCGAAATCTTTCGTTAAAATTCGCTGAAATGAACTCCATGTCACTCCAGACAGATCCACAACTTCTTCAATGGTCCGTCGTCGATCTTCCAAAATGATTTCGCGAATTTTTTCATCATCGGTTCGGGCCGTGGAAAGACGACCAGGGCGAGGATCGTCATCAGTTCACACTTCACCTCTTTTGAAACGAGAAAACCACTCAAACACTTGTACGCCGTTTTTAACATTTCAAGAGTTTCTGTGCCAGTTTTTTCGAGCAAGAAGCAAAACCTTACGGCCGCGCGCTGTTCATGAGAATCAGCCATTGCAAAAACGACGAGCACACAAAACAAGTGTCACTAAAAAATTCATACAAGCCGAACGGAATCTACATTAGCTACGACGCTTGGCTTACTGACTCGGGAATGGTAGCTCCATACGCTCTTACTGGCAGAACGCGGTACTATCAAAACTCCGCCCACCACAACATCAGTTCGATTTCTTTTGGGTACCCCTCATATAAATAAACATAAAAGAACATCATTGGTAAAGATACTGGGTAAACAACATTCCCACAAAAAATTCTCTTTCAAATATAGCTTGCTTGGAAATTTTTCAAGATTATAAAATAAAATTTTTTCGGGAATTTAAATAAAATTAATCTGTTTTCTAAATCAACCTTAAATAAGTTTAGTTATAAAAAAATTGAGTAAAATTTCTCATTTTGGCAGCAATGTGTTATGTGGTGTATGGTGTTAAACTAAAACGTCAGTATCGTTTTGGGTTAAGACCAAAGGTGCTATTCCCGAAACCAAATCGGTATTTTTGAATCAAGTGTGTTTATAGTGAAGCTGCGATGATCGATGAGAGCAGTGTGGCAGCAAGACGGGCCAATCGATGAAGCACTGGTCATTGATTGGCCCATTTTGCTACCGCACTGCTTTCATTGATCATCGCAGCTTCACTATAAACACACCCTTACACGGCACTTTCGCTTTAGTTTAGTTTATCTCAAGTTCGTTTCGCCTGCGTCGCTTCGCGCGCAGTGGCCGCTCGTCTTTAAACTTTAAATAAGTTAAAAATGTGTCTAATAGGGCTTTATACATTGTCTATAAATTTGCTCTGTGGTAATAATAAACTTGTTCAGTTGGTGCCAGCAGAATCATAATAATTATTAAAAATTGATCAATTTAAAACCCCTCAAATATAAGCTGCTATTGATAAGCTTATTAAAACCTAAAATAGAAAAAATAGTATAGACTTATGTCACGAAACTTTCTATTACATTCCTATTTTGGATTTGCCCCACAAAATTATATCTTAAGTCTGTTTTACTCGCCGCGATTTATTGGTCAATTAATTGAACAAGTTGATCTTCCATTTTATCGTACCATGTAAATCTCGGTATGATTTCTTAAACAATTCATGCGATTAATTGAATTGAATAGATCGTCAATTTTTGCCACGATTTCTCACTAACTTCGCTGTTTTAACACCAATCTAGTAACAGAAAAATATCTATTTAATGTTTTTAAAGTATAATGAAGATAAATTTCGAAAGGATGATCATGATATAATGGATAATTTGAATTAAGTAACCGAGATTGAAGCAACCTAAGCTAATCTGTATATATATCAAAACCGGCAAAACATATGAGAAAGGCAGATTGACAATCTATTTCTATAAGCAGATGAAAATTTCCTATTTAATACTTACCCCGTTCAACCATTAACGAAACTGAACGAGTATTCGCGACCGCCTAAAAATTCTTCAATTTATTGTAGCGTATAGTTCTACCGATTTCTTGGCCAAGAACTTGTTCAATTAATTGACCAATAAATCGGGGCGTGTAAAGCAGGCTTTACACCATTACTTTTTTAAATCAATATTTCAGAATCCTACTTTAATATATTCAGAGAAATAATTTCAAATTAAAATAATCAATAGGAGGATCCAGTATTTTAGTCCTTTACTATTACTATCGGATTGTATAAATAAGTCAATCTCTCATACACATTCTAAATAATTGCAAAACAAAAATATTTATTTACAGCATGTTCGTATGTACATATCAACAATCACTAGACACATAATCAACACTTACTACTAAAATAACGAAAACTTGGAAATGAATAAATTTCATCACTAATCAACAAACCCTTGATAAAATATCACCGCATTTAGCTGAAATCTTTAAATGGACTATATCATCAGCTCTAGTTTTTCCTATATTAACAACGGCCACGTTTTTATTCTCTTCTAGTGCTTGCAAGACTATCCTATAACCCGAAAAAACAAACAGACTAGATCCCAATACAAGTAATGAATCACTTTCCGAAACATTATTACGAACATCTTCGACTCTTGCTCTAGGAACATTATCACCAAAAAATACAATATCAGGTTTTAATGTACCACCACATTGAAAACAGAATGGTGGATTGAATCCTTCGATAATATCCTGTAACATTTTGAAATTATAAAAAGTTTAAATATGAGATTAATCTTAATCTACGTACAGGTGATATATCAACATCTCCATCAGGTCTTATCATGTCTGAAGTATTTTTAATAGTTGGATTTAATTCCGTTAACATCTTCTGTACATCGAATCTGCTATATCTCGCATCGCAATTTAGGCAAAGTACTCGGAACGCTGAACCATGCAATTCTATGACGTTCTCCGAACCTGCTTTATAATGTAAACTGTCTACATTTTGAGTAACTACACAAGAAACTTTATGTACCAACTCTAAATTCCTAACGGAAATATGTGCTGCGTTTGGTTGACAAGTAGAAAATCTTGGCCATCCAATGAAATTTCGTGCCCAATATCTCTTACGTGTAGCCTTTGACTTTAAAAATTCTACATATTGAACTGGTTTATGATTTGATCGTGCATATAATCCCACTTCTTCAGAACGGTAATCGGGAATACCTATAGTGTTATTGCATACCTATACATCAAATTCTATATTCATTTTACTTCTTCATTATTTCTACCTGATTCAGTAGATATTCCAGCCCCTGTTAGGATAAGCAGTCTTTTAGAATTACTTAAAAATTCTTTTAATAAAATGACAGAGGTTTCTTCTACTGGTAAATGTTTAGGTATAAAATTAAAGCTGGTTGTTGAATAATTAGCTGCCAGTAAGCGATGCACATGTAGATGTAGAAACGGTGAAAAGATTTGCTGGGTTTTCATTTTTAAAAACTACTTTTTTTGGTTAAAAGAACTTTGAAGTTTCTATTTTGACAGTTGACAGTGCTGGCAATCGGAAAAATATAAAAGTCACTATCAAAACGTACATAACCCTAAATTCTTATGATATGACTGTTGATTAACAGGTTGTTTTCTTATATAAACAGCGACAGCATCAGCATAATAATTACAAAACGTCCATCACACATAGAGCTTCTATATCCAGTATTACATCCCGGAATAGTACATTCTTCACAAAACATCGTATCACCCATCGCTGTTAAAGATGCACATAACTTGGTGTGGAAACAGAATCGCCTGCAGATTAAAGTTCCTGTACTATCAACAATGCGAATTAATTTAAAGCAATATCGATCTTCACGTGCACAAGTTTGTTGTGGAATTACACTTGAATGCACATCCAGTATGCAACATGGGGAGTATTGCGAACCTTGACAAGCAAAACATCGAAGTGTCCCTGTATCATTTTCCGTAGGTTTAACAGATGTAGTAACAGTAGTAGTAGTAACTGTGGATCTGGTAGCATTATCTTTGGTGGATCCAACGGTTGTACTTTCAGCAATTACGTGATAAATATTTAGGCAAAGTATAGCCCATGACATTCCTTCAAAATTCATGTCAATTGTATTCGGTAATTATTTTATTTACCTGTGACTGTGGTAATTAAATGAGGTTTTCATACATGCTCTAGGTAAGGTACAAAGTGCACGTTTGAGTAAGTTGGTAAAAATATTTCACACAACAAGAATTCTTTAGGAAAGCATGGAAAAGTCAGGTAAGGTGATTTTCTAGAACACCATCGAATTAAACAAAATTTTGAGGGTTTATTTATTGTTAATTACTTTGATTATTGCATTAAAGTATGTTTATTTTTTCACGTTACATAATTATAATACTTTGTTCCTGTTAAAACAAAATTAAATTCCATCTGACGCTACCTTTTTTTAATTAAAGGTACTCACTTTGCCAAGTGAGTATTTTTAATTTCGCGGATAATTTAAATTGGTAGTTTCCGCAATAAGGAACATATTTGCCAATTTCTCAGTGTAATGCATGCGAACATGATCTTTATCGCCGTAATTAGTAAAGTAACCAAAGCTTGCGGACTCGCATAGGCGTCGGTATTACGGGTTAATATAAGAATACGAAAAATTCATAAATAAACTTACTTGCTAATTATTCAACAAATTGGAGGCATCAGGATGTGAACTACTGTAAACTTGCATCATTGCATATGTTTCCACAGTTACTTCTTTAAACCTTGTGCGTCGACAAGAAAAAATATTCTTATACATAGAAAACGATCTCTCCACATCTAAGGAAGTTACATTTGCATGTAGAAACTGCTTTCCAAAATCACTTAAAAGTTCACTATTCTTACACTTATTATAAACGGCCTCTAAAGTATTAAAATCGGGATTTTTCCTTAAAACATCTGCCAACTTTTGACTAGCGCATAATCCTGGCGTATCATTTAATGTGTGTAATTTATTTTTTACACTCCACTGTGTCTAATGATTCCTGCAATGACAATTCAGTACATTGTAGTTTTCTGATGGCATCTAGTAATACTGTATAATTGATACATATTGTTGTTAAATCTTCTAAAAGTTGAGGAATTTGAAATTCTCTTTGACTTTCTCTAATTGCTTTGGATTCATTCCAATTAAATCGCATTGTAACTGATTGAATTTGTTGAAAATGGATCAAACAGTAAGAAGCTGCTGTTAGCCAAGTACCCCATCTCGTTAAAATTGGTTCAGGAGGTTCTGGAATACCTGGACAAAATTTACGAAATTCTTTTAAACGTTTAGGAGATTTACGAAACACTGCTTTAGTACTTCCAATCATCCGATCAACGTTTCCGTAATGTTGTCGAACAACTTCACCAACTAAATGCAAAGCATGCAGCACGCAGGTTATATGTATTAAGTTAGGAAATATATGTTTTAAGGATCGCCCAACACTTAACATCGTTGCTGCACTATCTGTCACAATCATCACAACTTGATCTTGGGCAATTTTAAATTTTTTCAAAGCGATCATTAACACTTTGAATATTTTCCGCGGTACATTGTTGAACACGTTTGCAAGCTAACAAATATCGAGATGTTGTGTTCTCGCTAGATAAAACACAAATCACGTTTACACACATTTTCTAGCACCTCTTTCATTCGCGGCAAATGATTCTGTAATTGTGTTTGTGAGGGTAATGGGTACTTTGGAACGTATTGTCGCCAAAACATTTTAAAAGCTGCTTTTCTCACCAACGACAACGGATGATTACAAGAGGTAAACATAATTAATAAATGTATGAGGAATAGTGTATAAGGTATTTCAGTTCTTGCGTTTCTCATATGTTTAATACCATTGGCATGCCTCTGGCAATCAGTTCTGTCCAATGCAGCCAAACGAACATTGCATATTAAGCAAAAAACTGCACTACCGTCATATTTTAAATGGGGAAAAAGTGACACATACTTATGTACATTAGTAGCAAATCTATTACGAGGCATTGTTTTCTTAGGTATGTAAATATTAGTTCTATTTGAAACGATACACTAGTTATGTACTTGGTATAATACTACAACACACAAAAAACACCAGCTATATTTTCAAAAGCGACACGTAAGTACATAACCTTGACCGTTCGACTAATCTCTGCAACAGCTCAACCGGTACTAAAACGAAATCTCTCTCAGCGCGGTTTAACATGGTTTATATTCAAGGTCGACACTACATGCCTGCTTCTCTACCGGTTTAGTTTATTTATGAATTCTTCGTATTCTTATATTAACCCGTAATACCGACGCCTATGCGAGTCCGCAAGTTTAGGTTACTCTAATAATTACCAACCTAAATCCGCGATAATAAACTAGTATAAAAGGTACAAAAGTTTCATAGTGTAAATCAACTCTACTCAATTTAGATTCTAAAAAATAGGGGCAAAATGGAAACGAACACCGGACTTACATTTATCCAACTTTTCATGCTAGATTTGAGATTACCCCATTTGCATCATTTGACGGAAAAATCCTCAAACAATGATTGCGGATTTTGCTGTCAAATGATGCAAATGGGTTGAATAGGTATGCATGTACAATATGTCCAACAATGTTTCTGATTCAATATGTTTAATAACCTTGTTAGTCCGAATAATTTTTGCAAAAAATTCGACGAGGAACTTCCAGGTCCGTATACAACATCGTAACAGGGGACGAAACTTGGATATATTCGTACGAGCCGGAAACTAAGCAACAATTAACTGTTTGCGTGTTCTCGGATGAACCGAATCCAACAAGAGTTGTTTGTTCATGAAGCACTTCCAAGAAAACGATTGTTTGCTTCGTTGTACTGGACATGTTGCAAGAATTGCTTTGGAGGATCGAAGAACAGTTAATGCTGAATGGTACACAAGAATTTATTTGCTAGAACTCATCGATGAAGTCGGGAAAAACAATCGACGTTATCCTCCATCATGACAGTACCACTTGTCATACAGCACGTCAAACAATTGATTATTTGAAGGAGAAAAACATCGAATTAATGTCTCATTCCTCGTATTCGCCTGATTTATCGCCTAACGACTTCTTGTACACAAGTATCAAACAAAAAATGCGTGGACAGCGATTTTTATCACCTCAAGATGCCCCTGAAACATGCAGAAACTATGTTTTGGAGATACCAGCTTCAGAGTGGAAAAAATGTTTCGAGATTTGGTTAGAATGCAAGCAAAAGTGTATAACTCTTAACAGAGAAAAAGAAAAACCATAAAATGATTTGTGCCAAAAAAGTTATTCTTTCATTGCGTATACACAGCTGTATAACTCAATATTGTGAAATGTTTCGTTGAGAAATTTGTTTCAGGGCTTTTGGACCTTAGAGTACAAGAACTGCGAGCAATGTCTCACCAACTAATCTTAGAACTTTTTCATTTGAAGATAAGGTGCTATTAAATTTGTAATGATTGGCGTGTAATCCTAGAAATAATTAAGTAACATGTTTGAGATTACGTAGCAATTAGTTATGTCAAGAAATTTGTACATATATATCGAATTTAGAAATTTTATTGAGTTTCAGATAGGAAGATTATTGTGTTTGCTTAACGCCAGGTTCACATTATATCTGCGTAGCATTTTACAGACATGAATTAATAGCTGATTGTCTGGTGCAGATTATATGACGTACGAATGTTATTTATGCAGATGGAAAATAGTTTGTTGTTTCTTTTTCAACGTGCAGCTTCTTATGTCTCTTTTACATTTACTAATGGGTGGCCCATCGGGTATGCCGGATTTATATTTCCCACCTTTTTTTTATATTTAAGTTGGGAACCTTAATGTTTGACATTGTGTCATCTATAGTCATTGAAGTTATTAAAAACGAATCGCCACGCAAAAGAACAACGTATTGTCATTGTTAAAACACATTACAAATTTGGCGAAAGTTTTGCGGAGACTGTTCGAGAAGTTTGTGGAATTGTTGGTATTCATATTTCACTTAGTGAGTCCACTGTTTGAAGATTAATTAAAAAGTTTGAGGAAATTGGTTCGGTTATGGACAAACAAACTCTACCGCGTCCTCGTTCTATGCGATCGGCCGAAAACATTGTGGTCATCAATGAGGGTATCGATGAGAATCCAGGAACATCAACACGTCATCGTTCTCAACAATTGAACATTAGCAGGAACCAGTTTGCAAACAATTCTCACCTCCACCCTTACAAGTTCAATTAACTCAGGAGCTCAAGCCACGAGCCCATTTGTAACGGAGACAATTCGCTAATTTGGTGATGGAAAACTAAACGGTGAATGATAATTTCTTTAAAAACATCACCTTTAAAGATGGAGCTCATTTCCATTTGGATGGTTTTGTTAATAAGCAGAATTGTCGGATTTGGGGTAATGAAAATCCTCGTGCTATACTTAAAAAACCGATGCACCTACAAAGAGCCACTGTTTGGCGCGGATTCTGGGCTGGAGGTGTAATTGGACCGTTCTTTCTTGAGAATGAGTTTGGCCAAGCTTTCACTGTAAATGGAGTACGATATCGTGACATGATATCGAACTTTTTGTGGGATCAATTAGACGATACGGACCTCGAAGGAATGTGGTTTCAACAGGATGGTGCCACATGCCATACAGTAAGAGAACCATCGATTTGTTAAGACAACGTTTTCCTGGTCGTGTTTCCAGAAATACGGACGTTAATTGGCCGCCCAGATCTTGCGACTTGACGCCATGCGATTTCCTCCTCTGGAGTTTTGTAAAGTTTAAGGTCTATGCTAACAAACCACAAACAATTCCTGAACTGAAAATAGAAATCCAACGCGTAATTGGTGAAATTGAGCCAACTGACTTGGAAAAAGTCTGAAAATTTGACGAAAGGGTCAGGGTATGTCAGCACAGCCGCGGCGGCCATTTAGCTGACATCATATTCTATACTTAATCTCAACATGTCTACTTTATAAATTAATAAAAATTGCCCAATTAAATAATAATTTACTGTGTTTCATTTTAAAATTAAATCTGGCGTACCCGATGGGCCGCCCTTTACAAGCTGAAAACTTTGACGCCATTTATTTGCAGTACTTATCACAAGGATAAAGATAAGCTGGGAAATCATTCATACTCTGGAATATTTTCCTGTGGATAAGAACGTTTCTAATTGTCTAGAATTCCCATTTGTTTAAATTCTTCTTTTATCTAGAAAATAAACTCCGTCCTAAATAAAAATACGTACGATATCAATTAGTCAGTAATAAAATGCAAATTGTTACCTGAACATAAAATGATCTTATAAATTTTACGCGATTAACTAGGATATAACATGTCCGAAGCTTCATCAGTCAGTTTTGAAATGCAGGTAATTTAAAAAAATATTTCAAATTAACAATTTAATCCTTCACTAGATAAGAAGACATAAAGGTAAATGACTTGACAATGTAGAAAAAATTTATTAAAAAAAAATTAAGGAAATGTTATAAAGTGGATAGTAGGATGGATGTAAATCTTAAATAAAAAAGGACACCAATTTACTTTCAATGTCTCGTATTTGATCTTAAAGAAACCTTTAATTGACATAGACTTTCAAACCGAATTAAAAAGAAAATATTCAATAAATAAAAAAATATATTTAGACAAATTTTAATATTTCTTCGAATAAATTATAAAGGCAAACATTATGAAAAGAAAAAAAAAACAAATAATTAGGAAATGAACGCTTCACATCACACAATTTTTAGAAAAGTACTGCCAAAAGAGTATTCCGGATGAAAGTTTGCTCAGAAAATGTTACGTAACCGATATTTATTCTGAAACGATCAATAGCAATAGGGAAATTGCTAAAACCGAGTATATATATTTTACCGTTGATGAAACGACAGATTCCTGTAACCGCTATATAGCTAATTTATTAATTGGTCATCTAAATAATAAACAGCCTGGTAGATCGTATTTAATTGCTTGTAAACAATTACAAAAAACAAACCATCTCACAATATTAAGATTTGTTAATGAAAGTTTCATGAATTTTTTTCTTCCCGATGTTGTTCCCAGACGAAAAATTTTAGTCATGTTGTCCGATGAAAGGGCATATATGATTAAAGCGGGTCAACAGCTCACACTTTTGTAGCCTAATTTAATACATGTTACTTGTTTGGCCCATGGATTAAATAGGTTAGCTGAGGAAATTCAGCAGCAATTTCCAGCAGTAAATACATTAATCAGTAACGTTAAGAAAATTTTCTTAAAGTCATCATTGAGAGTTCAGATTTATAGAGAAAAGCTGCCGGATACTCCTTTACCACCTGAACCCGTCATTACCCGATGGGGTACTTGGTTAAATGCCGCAATATTTTATGCATACCATTATCTAGAGATCAAAAACATTATTTCGGTATTCTCCACTGACAACTGCAATTCTATTGCAAAATGACAAGGAATTTTGAAAAACTCTTCTTTGCCTAATGAATTGATATTTATTAAAGCCAATTACGAATTTGTTTCTTCGACAATAACAAAACTTGAAAAAGAATCGCTGCCACTAACTAAGTCAGTTAAATTAATCAATGATTTAGAAAATAGTGTTTCAAATATTCCGGGTAGAATAGGAAACTCAATAGGTCAAAAGTTTAATGAAATAATTAATAAAAATGTAGGATACAAAAGTTTAGCAAAAATCAGTTTGGTTTTAACGAGTGAATTAAAAATGGATGAAACAGAAACAAGTAAAGAATTAAGTCCTGAGATTATGAATGCATTAAAGTACGCACCAATAACTTCCGTTGATGTTGAAAGAAGTTTTTCGATATATAAATGCATTCTCACAGATAGGCGACATAATTTTTCATTAGACAATTTAGAAAAGCATTTAATTGTAAATTGTTTTGATAATAAAAATATGTAGTGTCTAAGTATGTATTTTAGCAAATTTTAAGTACGTATGTGTTATATATTTGTGATTTTAAAATGTGCGTGGGAATAATGTACGAACAATAAACGTTTGTAATGTTTCGTTGTGATTATTCTTGTTTTATAACATTTAACAAGAAGTTAATCGGCATCAGAAGCATATGCGCATATTTTGTCGATTTCCGATGCATATAATTCCACTCTCTGGTTATAAAAATATATAAATAATAAATAAATTATATAGTTATCTATACATCACTTTCGAAAAGGTTTCTGGTTTAGCTAATATCGCACTTTGTAACAATTAAGTACACTACAATTAAAATTAATTTAATTCTTAATGAGTGACAGAGATATTTGTCTGCTATACTAAAAACGGACAGCAAATATTTTAAGTAGAATTATCTAAGATTAGTCACTATTATTAGGAATTAATCTTGATAGCCAATGTTCTAAGCAAAAAATTAAGCTGTTATCGATATATTTGCTTTAAAATAAATAATCCATAGATACTCGAGGAAATAATGTAATTTCAAATTTGATCAAATAAGTCTTTTATCTGAACTCTAAACAAAAAATGGCATTCGTTAAGATTGTCTTCAAAACAACGGAAATATGTTATACATTGTCCCACAAGTCTGAGTTGGAGAAATCTGAAACTGAACTAAAGGTAGCCAACGCATTTGAAATATTTCGACATGTCTGTCGCTTTTCCTTGTACTAGAAATCGATACCAACTTGCGTATTTTAAACGGAACATATGGAATATATTATTAGTTTCGAATTTCCTATATCTATACATGTACCTCTTTTTGAATTAATTTGGGTAAAGAGTACATCTCATTTATAATGTGGGCATGGATATGTCAGATTTTTCCAAATCATACGTTTCTAAATATTCGCACTTGTAGTTCCCGCTGGAATCCTGTATAAAATATTCGTTTCAATCGCTTAGTATTAAAGTAAAATTCATCTATATAACAGTCTTCAAATTTAGTTAACTCATTCACATTCACTGACTATTAAACTGTAAAGTCAATCAATCACCAGTCGATTAATCACTAATCCAAAAACAACGGTGACGTTATGGTTATCTATCAATTTCTAGGAGATCAACTAACGATGAGACGTGATCTATCATTTCTTTCTTAAAAGTCCAAAGTGTCATGTCTTTCACCATAGTGTCCTTGAATTTATCACAGTTTTTAATATCGCTGACGCAAGTTTTCCTGTAATGGTGAAGTTTCGCTTTCTTTGGGTCTATCTCCTTGTTTTTGCACGGTTCCACACAATACAGAGGATAGTGATTATGTAGCGCTAGGACCAAGTCTGTATTGTGGAATGATTTGATGTAGAGTCCAGATCCCATGACATCTTTAATCCTGTAGACATGTTGCAGCATATGCATGTACGCTGGAATATCTTGGAAGTATTCATCTTTCGTGATGTAATCGTCAAAGAAGTAGATATTTCTTGCGTTGTACGATGATTTGCCAACATTGTTTGGATCTGAGGTGATCTCATTCATTAAAGTAGTCCAATTTCCAACAGATGGCACTATAACCTCATCGATATCGAGGAGTACGATGTATTTGTATTCGTACATGTGCTTCAGGAAGCAATCGTTGTACGAAATCAATTCATAGAGTCTCTTTTTGGAGCGGTATTGATGCAAGAACATGTGTTGAAGAAACGGCTCATTAGGATAATGACCTGGTAAGGTGACGGGAGTCACTTCGACGGTGCCTTCGACTTCCTCGTAATATTGAAGTATCTTTTTAATTTCTCCGTGAACGTGAAGCTCGTAGAAAAACACTTTTTCAGCTCCCAATAGCTTTAAAAGTTCGATCCATTCCATCAGCCTAATTGAGATATCGGCATGAAAATCCAAGCCTTTAACGCAAACTGCAAAGTCCTTTTTCTTTTCGGGGATATTCACTGTGATTCCGATGATGTTGGTGGAAGTATCACATGGCTGCCTCACCAAAGATACAGCAACAGGATGCTTATCCATGTACTCCTTAGGTAAGTTGCAATTAATCAAGTAGGGCTTGTAATTATTTTCTGAATTACCACCCCATACTTCCCTCCACAGGAGGTAATGCCACGTTTTCTTCGAGAGGACTACCTTATCCTTAAACCAAAATTGACAGTACAAATCTTCTGAGATTTTCAAAGGCGTTATCATTGCTAGCAGTCGAACAGTTGGTGCCTTTTTGTTTTTGGGCCTGATATCCCAATAAGCACCTAATAATTGGTATTCTCCAATTGGTGTCTCCAATGTTTGCCAATAGTGGTTATTAAAACGTAAATTTTCCAAGGCGGGGAATTTTCCACAGGTTTTGTTTATAGGCTTTGGTTTTTTCGCATCGTCCTCATAGAAAACTGCCGGAAAATTTGGGTAATCTTTTAGAGTAAGGTCGGTATCTTCTTCCTCTTCCTCGGTCTGGATTTCTTCTGTATGTTCAGTGGATACATCGTAGGGGTCCAATTGTTCATTTTGGGAAGCGTAGTAAGCATCTTTCTGAGGTATCACATATAAAACACATACAACACAAGTTATAAGTAAAATCACGAAAATATTCTTAAGGACGCCCACGCTCCTTATAATCATATTTACTTTTTAGAAGAAAATTATTTTTCTGTAATAACCGCTATTTTTTATATTCTCGAAAGATAACTGATTGGCCGAAGAATGTATACTAAATTGCATTTACAAAAGCCGCTTGGTCCCTCGCCGTTATCAATCGTAAATTAATTTGATAAGATATAAGATTGTTTATTAATTGTGCTATTTACCCCATGCTCTTATCTTATATCATATGTTATATCGATTTTTAGTTTTGTGGGGTTATTTGGAAATCGGCTAATAATAAATAATTTTCGTCGATTAGAGCACTTAAGTTTAATACAGCTAGTTATATTTGAACTTTAATAGTAGGAATTTTTGGACATTTACGTTAGGAAATGGTTTTTAATTTATTATTACCACGGTTGTTGCCGCAAAAAAATAAATTTAATTAATAGTTTACAATCAAATAAAAGATATGAATGATTCTTGCTTTATATGAATACAGGTGTTACATTAAAAAAGGAAACCGAGTTTTTCCGGATTTTTTACACTAAAAAAATAGATAATACGAAGTATAAGAAATATCGCACCCTTTAATACAATTTATTATACCTTTCATTATCTAGGGACGGCAAGATTCTTTAATAACAGGGATAGCAATACATATTAAAGAGCATGTACCTGATATGAAAAGGTAACATATTTAATTAACATAAATAATAACAAAGCTTATTAATAGGTTAACAACTCACTTTTATTATCTAGGTTTTATTGTCTGTTTTTTTTTGCGCAGACTGAAAAAAATATTGTTGTAACTGTATTTTCTTAGAAAACCAACGATAATATTATAATGTAAGAATTTGTACTCATGTGAATGTTACGAACATACACTGATAGAAAATAATTTTCACTTAAAAAAAATGTATTTTTTTGAGTAAATTTCTTTAAGGAAAAATAGTATGTGGCGTTTTTGAAAGAATGGGTATTTGACCAGATATTTTATGTTTTTCAACATGCTTCATTAATTCAGGGAAATATAGAGTTAAACAAAGAAAGTCATGCATCTAAACAGTCATTTTAATTTTCTTAGCGTATATTTAGACATTATTCAAATTCTTTATTTTCAAATAAAGGTTTCTTTGATTTCAATCAAAGAAATCACACATTTATACAAACGATATAATTTCTTTGGCCAAGAATAAGAAGCACGATTATTACACAGGTCTGCGAAAAATTTCTAATTAGACAATTTGTGATTTTCCTTTAATTAGTTTTAACGTAGGAACGTTAAAACTAACTAAATCGATGCTGTATGCGAGTAGTTCTGTGTATATGTAGGCTGTCGTAACTTATTTCGTAGTTATACGCTTATGTTTGCTTTAAAAATGTCGTAGTTAGGTACGTCGCGAAAAGGACCAATGGCAGACACAGTTAAAAACTTTATAGCGGACAAGCCGGACTTAATTTTGATGGCGCTAAAATTCAATGTCTGATTTGTAAAATCCCTTTAATGTGTTGGTCCAGAAGCCATTGTCAACGTCACATCGACAGCAAACAGCATTCTTCTGCAAAAAGTGGCATACGAGACCAAGAAAAATTTACATTTGATTTATGTGTTACTCTTATTTTATGTAATCTATCGTTTCGTTTACTAGACAAAGAAGCATTTGTCTCCTTCTGGAATAAATATACGGACTGTAAATTACCTAGTCGGACATCGATACGAAATGTAGTGACATTTGCTCGTGAACATACAGAAAAAAGAATGAAAATGGAATTGAAAGATAAAAAGCTGTGGTTGTGTGTGGACGAAACAACAGATCGTTAAAAACATTCTATGGTTAATGTAATGGTACGTACTGATTGAACAAATTTGAAGTTTCAACTAAGCAACTTTTAAAGTTTATGAGTGATGGTGCCGCAAACATACGTTCTTTGGGCCGACAGTGGTAACTTCTTACATGTAACGTGTAAAATTCATACTCTAAATCTTGCGGTACAAACGATTCCTATATGTTTTCCACTAATAAATGCATTGATTGCTAGTACAAAGGCAGTGTTTCTAAAGTTCCCGAAACGTACCCGATTATTTCACAAACTGTGTCCTGATTTACCTGAACCACCACAGCCGATTGTTACACGTTGGGGAACATGGTTGCAGGCGGCGTTTTACTACAACAAATATTTTGGTTAAGTAAAGAAGGTAGCTTTAAAATTCAATCGGACAGAAGCTGCAACAATCAAGAAAAGCCAGGAAATATTTCAAGATAGTCAGGTTAAAAGAGATTTACAAACTATTCACAACAATTACTTCGGACTAGCGGAGGGAATAGAAAAATTACAAATTGTTTCGATGTCGCTAGTGGATTTTGTTCAAATTGTGAATGATGTTCACGCACAATTATGCGCTGTAGAAGGCAAAACAAATTGGTGTGTAATACGAAAATTTGAAAGTATTTTAGAGAAAGACTGCGATTTTCCTATATTAAGACAAATTTGTGAAGGTGCGTGTGAAGATGCATTAAGTTGTTTCAAAGATTATTTTAAATATGCAAATATAACATCGCTAGATGTCGAACGGTCGTTTTCGGCATTAAAAAACATTTATTCCGCACGTCGTACTCACTTGACTGAAACAGCTGTGGAAACATATCTAATGATTCAAATATTTAACAGATGTTGCCCAGTTTGTGATTTCGCGGAAGATTTTTAAAACGGTAAGTGTTTCAGCACGTTTTATAATTTATTTCTTACCTTCTATTTTATGTGTAAACTTTTATGCGCTCGCCACGACTCTGGCTGTTACCGCATATTTGCCTAGGTTAGTCATCATTTAGTTTAACGCGTAGTACCTAAATGATAAGTTTGGTGGGAGTAATTTGTTATAAAAATGTCCCGTCGAAATTGCAAAAATCAGCCTAACGGTTTCTATTACATTTGCGTACACACTGGGTAAGTGTACCGATTGCGGCGACACTGCGTTACAGGAAGTGTATTCAGTGGTAATCATAACCATATGTGGTAATATTACGGGGATTGAACAGTAATTGGCTAGCTCCACTTGACCCTTTACGTCACACTTTGCATCATTTTTCTACATCGTGCATTCGCTCTGCATTCATTCGTAGCTTTTCTGTAGCTGCTTCTTTGAAAATATATTAGATTAACAATAAGGGAGAAATTGTATGATATTTACAACCGTGGGGATTAGAACAGTTAATACAAACTCTTCATTACGCTAATATGGTTCTTACTTGATTGAGTAATGTAACATTAATTTGCTAAGCTTTTATAGTTGTGCGCAACCATTTATTCTAATCATAGAAACATAAAAATTGCAGAAAAGCTTTAGTGAACATGGGTCCGCAAATGATCAGTTTCAAAGTTACGGAGGCTTATCCCTTTCTGTAGCATTGACATAAGTTCTGTGATACGTGTGATATGTAGTTATGATATGTAGTTGATGTCCAGTGCTAATATGTTGACGTCCATCCCAATCTCCAGATACCTTCAGTTTGTGTTTTTATAAGGTTGTACCAAAGGTTGCGTAACACGGGTTCATTTGGGAAACAGTACCATGATTGAGACCCTACCTTTGAGGCAGAAGAGGCGGGTGGAACAAAATCCGGAGACGAGTTTGAGGAGAATATCAGCCGAGGTGGGAATTAGTGCTCCTCTTGGCTAGAGAATCCACCACGAGCACCAACTTTACCCCTACCATGTACATACACAATCGACCTGATCATCAAGTACATTTGGTTCTTTTGCCGTTGGATTCTAAGAAATGATGCTGAGATTGCTGAGGGTTCCAATATGGCTGTCAATATTCTTCTTAATGATGAGGCCGGATTTATAAAAAATTGAGTTTTTAATTTCCACAATACGCTTGTACGGGCCGACGAAAATCCCCTATTATGGAATTGAACATTTAGATGGGTATTTTGGGCGATAGGTTACTAGGTCCGGTTGTTTCACCAAACCAATTCTTTGAGGATATTAGAAAATTTTAGTATATGCTAGGCTTGTAAATGACTTCGAGGAGCTGCAACAACCAGTGGATCAAGGATGTCACTGAATCCAAGCCAACTCAGGGATTTTCGGAAGAGTTCGAAGGTCCTTGCAGCGTAGATGTCGTGGGTGCTGTGAAATGGAGGGAGGACACTTTGAACATCTCATTTGAGTATTTACATTTGTTGTTTGTTGGTAAAATATATTGTTTGTTTGTATATAAGAAAAGAGTTGTGAAAACGCAAAATCTCCAAAACGGTTCATTTCCTTTAAGACTTTTTTGCATATTTTGGGCCACACAGTCGCCCTCTAGGTTTGGGACACTTTGTACATATTTTAAGAAAAGCAATAAGTCTTTTTACATTTAAACAATATTTTTTTTTCGATTAAATAAATAATTTATTATTTTTTATTTATCGGCACTATTGAAAAAAGAGGTTCCCTTGAATTTATGCTTCTTTGAATAATTCACATGCGTAAAATTATGTAGCAGTTGGTTACGTCAAAAAATTGATATTAGGTCTGACATTCAATATATCATACATATATAGAATTTACGAAATTTGTTGACTTTTAGATAGGCAGATCATTCTGTTTGCTTAATGTCAGGTTCACATCACATCAGTATAGTATTTCGCCATTTATAACTGATATGAAGCTATATAATAAATACCTGTTTGTCCTTTGTTTGGTGTATATTCTATAGTAAACAAAAGATATTTATGAAGACCGAAAAAGTTATTTCTTTTTTAACATGTAGTTTGTTATGTCTCTTTCACCTTTACTTCAAGTTGGAAACTGTGATGTAATTTATTTACAGCTCTTGTTATCACAAATACGAAAACAATCTAGAAAATTACTCACATTCGGGAATATTTTCCTCAATGTTCCAGTTAAGAAAGTTTCCACATGTTTAAAATTTCCACGTTTCAAATTCTCGATTTCCTACTACGAAATAAACTCGGCCTAGAACGAAAATAGGTACTATATCAGTTAGCGTGCAACAATATGCAAATTGTTGCTTGAAAATAAAATTATCTTTGCATTTGGAAGCGGTTAACTTGCAATTAAGAGAGAGCATGTTCAATGAATCATTTTTGAAATGTGGGTAATTTGTAAAAAATGAATAATTCTTAATACAGTAAATGATATTGTGAACATGGGATAATGGAAATTTGGGATAACGTAAGCAATCATTTTCATAACACTCAGACCATACATACCAGAGTAATCTGAAAAGTTTCAAGCTTCAAGATGAAGATGTCATAAGATGTTATTTACTCGTAAAAAATATTCTGGTAATATAATTGCGCATGAGTTAAAAGATGTTTTTGAAAATTTCAGCCATGTTGGACGCTCAGCTGTTGTTTAACAGTCGTTTGTGCCAGTCGATGTTAGTGTTTCCGCAAAATTGGAAAAAATCGAATATCAAAGATCAAATTAAGACGTGGTTTCAAACTGTCAGGGTGACGACCAAGATTAAATTTCATTAATATTTCGCTTTTATTTATTCTCCATCTGAGGAGCTATGACTGATGGATCAGTCATAGTTCCTCAGATGGACATCGTTAAATCTTTAGTTCACAAGTTCGGTCTGTCTACTTTAACTACTCATTCATGACCCTGATGAAGTTTAAATAAAAGCGAAATATAAAAGAGTTACATTTTTCTGAAACCTTGGTCGTCACCCCTACAGTTTGAAACCACGTGATAACTCCTAACGACCATCATATTCCTTGGTGTATCATCAAATTAAGGTTAGAGGGATAGCAGAGGCTGTGGGTATCTCGAAAGAACGTATTGGCTGAAAATTTGGGAATGAAAAAGCTAACCGCTAGCTCAGAACCAAAAACGCGTTCGAATGAACATTTCCAAAACCCTGTTGAAGCAGTTTAAGCGAAATAAGTTGAATTTTGACATCGACTAACAACTGTAGATGAAATTTGAATACACCAGTATATTCCTGACGCCACTACACAGTCGAAACAGTGGACTGCGAAGGGTGGGTCGGTTCCGAGAAAGGCAAAAGCTGTTCCATCGGCCGAGAAAGTGATGGCGATTGTTTTTTGGGATAATCATGAAGTTATATTATCGACTACCCTGAAAAAGGAAAAACATTAATGCGGACATACTACGTATCATTACTTCGAGCACCATCAAGTGGTTTTGAAATAGACATTGACAAGTTTTAAGCTTTTACGTCAAAAACGAATTATACCTTAAATTGTAGGGATGATATTCTCTGCCGGTTACTGTTTATGAACTATTTTACTATTCCACAGACATCATCAGTAACTGCTTGCTTCCTACAGGACAAATGTCCGAAGTTCAAGAGGCGCGCAATAAGGAGATTAGGAAAATCCGAGAAGGTCATACAATAAATAAGTATAGGGAAGTGACTAACATTATGTACTGATGGTTTCTGATATTAAGATTTCAAGTATAAAAAATTTGCGGCCAAAACACTCAACTTTTACCATCCAAACATTTCCTTTTCAACAAGAGTTTTTATTTCTTACTTCAAATTAATGTACAATACATCATTTGGTAATTTTTAAAAGAAACTCATGAAAAAAGGGGTTCGATAATTTTGTCAAGTTAGTTTACTTTATATACTGTGCGTTGGTATGAACACTCTCAGTTTTATTGGGTTCACTGTATCGAGCGTCTACTACACAAAAAATACTAACAATTTATCGAAAAAAATAGCTATTTATAAGTATAAGTGGATAAAGACGAATTTTATCCACGAAAATGTTTTTGAGTGGATAAAATTTCTTTATTCACGTGCATCATACAATATTTTTTCCAATTTCCTTGAATTTTCAAAAAATTTTATTGCTTAGGTAATTCATTTACATAAATGTTAATTGTACTGCTTCTAATGTGATGAACACTTAGAGAAGGAAAGTTGACCCTGCTTTTGTCAAGGTCAAGTGCAGTGGAAGCTCCAGGCCTTTCATTTTAATTTGCATCTGCTAAAATTTTTCTTGACATGGATATTTTTTGAGCAACTGATTCGTTGATATAGTCACCGCCATTGCAGAAGACTTCCGTGCCTTATAAGAGTTAATTTTTAAAGTCAGTTTCTGCATTGGCTAGTAAATTTGCGGAAGTCCATCGAAAACAGTGCCCGGTATAAAGATCATAATTTGGTAACTTCAAATATTTTGTTATCATTTGTGGTATTTCTGCAGTGTTGATACCGATAGGTTGTATTGTACACTTTTGATTCCAATAACAGAGAAAGAAATTTCTGTGTGGTACATTTTGTGGATGTAAATTTTTGTACTTCTTGTAAATTTCTATTAAATTAACTTGATAGTCTTCATTGATAATTGTAAATGTGCGTTTCTTATTTGTTTTAGTGTCCGGAAGCGAAATTATTAGAACAGGCTCTTATCAATATCATCAATTCGAATTTTATGTGGTTCGTCAATTCTAGAACCGCCAGCTACACCCATGATTAAGACTACCTATAAAGAATGAAAAATTGGAAACGTATTTCAAGGATGGTTATAAATTTCTTACCTTCATACATAAGTACATTTCATTAGGAGACTCGGATAAAAATTTATAGAAATCTGTTTTTTCAAATGTTCGAGGCTTTTTTGGTTCGTAACCTCAAGTCTGTCTTTTTATAAAAACGACGAACTTTGAAAACCTGCAAAACTCCATAATAGTTACATCTAATTTAGAATATTTAGGTTTACTTACTTGGAAATATCAATATTTTCATTTATGAACAGCGTTGCTCTGAGCATTGAGTAACAACACCATAAGGTGGACACCTTTACTTTCTTTGATTTTTCTAAGAAGTAGGCTAGCAGTATTTCCTCGTCAACAGTTTTTTATTGTATTCCATTCACAAAATGTTTTGTACTCCTTTTCGTAAACTAATTTTGATTTTTCTGGCAATAAATTGGATACTGTAATCGCAGCTTGGTTCAGAACATCTTGTGGTATGTTTTCTTTCTGGTTATTTGCCATTTCAAACAAACTTTCAGGCTCAAATCGGCAAATTGAAGAATTTGCGTGAAGTGTCACATGTTTTATAAATAAGCCATCCATAGCAACGACAATTTTAAAGGTAGTCCGAATTTCAATTTTTTTACTTTATTCTTGTTGCCAATAGCGGTGTGAATAAAGTGTTGCTGTAAGCATTTTATTCATCCTTTGGATTAAACTATTGTTTTAATAATGAGATTTAATATATAAAATGAGCATTTTATTAGTAGGAATTGGAAAACAGCATTATAAGCGTAATACACGTAATCGACAGGGCCATGTTCTTTTTTGAATTATATCTTGGTTGCAACTACATTTGACAGTTAACTGCAAAGATTGAAACTTCAAATTACGTTTGACATTTATTGACTAGTTGGACAATTCAAATTATTTTCTTCTTAGACGAAGCTTGGTTCCACCATAATGGTTTTATCAACAAACAAACCATGCGTTTATGGGCCAGTGAAAACCCTTATATCACGATGCAGAAACCATTGCATTCTGAAAAGATTGGTATTTGGACAGCAGCTTCGCGTAGAAGAATTATTGATTCATTATTTTTTCACTAAACGGTAAACGCAGAAAGACATCGCCATAATTTATTACTAAAAATACTAAGGGGTGGTTTCTTTCAACAAGACAATGCCACAGCTCATAAAACACTAGAAACAATGAACCTCTTACATTGATATTTGGATAACCCTATAGTAGACTTTCTTACACATTCCCCTAATCTAACTATTTTATAGATTATTTTACTTTCCCACACATTAAAAATTCAGTTTTTTTAAAATATATCATACAGAATACAAGAGCTACTAAGTAATTTAAAATGTTTCTGACACGATAACGCCTCGACACCTCGTCAACGCATTTAACAACCTGAAACGACGACTAAGGATTTATATTGAAACCGAAAATCACTTTGAGCATTTACTATAATTGTTAGCTAATTTTTTTTTCTTTGACTAGGAAATAATTTTTTTTATTGTGCTGGCTTTATTATTATTGACTTAAATTACCACATTAGTCATTTAAACGGTTTAGATAGAAATTTATTTGCATCATTAAAAAATGCCAAGAAGAGGATCTATGAAACAACACATCAGACCAGTGGTCACACATGGCTCCAAACATGGATATTGAATCAAAAAGGTAAAGAAGCGTTGGAAATTTTCAAGCAAAAAATCCTAAGAAGGATATATGGAGGGAAAGAAGAAGGAGGTGTTTGGAAAAGAAGAACGAATAGAGAGTTGATGAAACTTTACGAAGAACCATCTACAACCAATCTAGTAAGAGTGCAAGAGATTGTTAGGACATGCGGGGAGGATAGAAAAAGAAGGACCAACTAAATACGCCTTGCTGGGGGAAATGTCTGGAAGAAGAATAAGAGGAAAACCGCGGAAAAAATGGTTGCAAGCAGTAGAAAAAACCTGAAGGAGATAGGATTAAGGAACTGGAGAACAACAGTGAGCGATAAGAAAAAATGGAGGAAAATTCGTAATCAAACCATGGGCCTTCTTGGCCTGTAGAGCCTGTAGAATCAATATACACTCAGCTGCAAAGAATTCTATCCATTACTTGTTTCATCTTTATTTGTACTTCTAAAACTCTGGACTTGTAACATGGTGTACATTAGATTGACACTCGTATTACTAAAAGGTATTAGTTTGCTGACTTTTTGTTTTGCATTTTGTCAACAAACGAAGAATGATATTTTTGTTAACAAATTTGTCATCGATAATCGAAAAGATATTCAGCCTTGATTTTTTGAGCTAGACATTTTGACAGTTAAAAAAATGTTTGAAGTGGAAGACTTCTCCAGTTTTCTTTCCAAAAAAGTCTTTAGCTCTAACGGACACAGCCAGGGCAGTAGCTGTAGTTCATGACGGCCATAGCCAATATTATGCTGCTCAGGTACTAGGCGTTACTCGTTCAGCAGAAACCGGCAGTTATACTAGGAGACCGGGATCAGGCCGTAGAAGAGCAACATCCGAACGAGATGATCGACTTGTGGTTTCTTCAGTGTTGAGAGATAGGCACCTGACTTCGATTGAGGCGGCAAATCCACTGAGCGAAATAAGAAATGTGCAAATAAGCAAATGGACAGTTCGTCGACGACAAGCCGGAGCCAATTTAATGTCTAGGAGACCAGCCCAATGTCCACAGCTATCTGTGAAACCTCGTACAGCTCGACTAGCTTTTGCACAAGAACACGAAAACTGGAATCACGCCGATTGGAGCAACGTACTATTCTTGGATGAATGCAGATTTTGCCTAAAATCACCAAATGACCGGGAAATAATTTAGAGAAGACAGAGAGAGCGATTTGCTCAATGCAATATTGTGGAAAGAATTAGCTACCGGGGAGGCTCCGTTATCGTTTGGGCTGGCATAAATAGCAAAGCTCGTACTAAATTGGTGGTAGTTGGTGGTGGTTCTATGACGGCTGTAAGGTACATAAACATCATTTTTGAAGAGCACGTGGTTCCTCTTACTCCATTTACAGGGCCTAACTTAATTTTTATGGACGGTAACGTGCGTTCGCACCGTGCTTAGATCGTCAACGAATATTTAGGCGAAGTCGGGATTCTGAGTATGAATTGGCCAGCTTGCAGTCCCCACTTCAATCCAATAGAACATCTCTGGGACATACAAGGAAGACAGATTCGAGCACATGTACCCCGTCCAAACAATTTGGCTGAACTTGCTGCGACGCTTCAGGCAGAATGGGAACAATTGGACCAAAATGATGTTCCAAATTTAATTAACCCCATGCCGAGACGTATGCAAGCTGTCAGAAAGGCCCGAGGTGGAAATACTCCGTATTAGACACAATAAGTTCTCCAAAATGTTGTTATTATTGTTTTGTTTTATTCATGAATTCCTTTTAATTTTCTGAATTCCCAAATAATCTAGTATAATTCAATAAATTAATTTACTTTTTTTTTGAAAATGTGTTTTTTATTTAATTTTATCTATTCCTCTGAAATTTATCACCAACTTTAAGCTTATAAATCAAAACATTTTTTATTTACGGAGAAAAATTTTAATGAATCGATTTTTTGCACCTGAGTGTATATATACTTGCATCATTACTGTCAAATGTAGTTTTGAAGTTTCAATTTTGATGATCTTGATATGATTTAAGCAAGATTTAACCCTCAGATGAAGTTGTAACCAACGTAAAAAATAATTCAGAAACATGTCCCTCTCGATTATGTTTTTTTATGATTATATTGTAGAGTGGAGAGTATGATTGATGTAAGTGTTATATAAAAAAGGGGACCAATTTACCCTTAACGTCTCCCATTTGATTATAAAAAAGCTTTAGTTGATAAGAATATCCATATGTTCAAATAGAATTTACAAGAAAATATCTTATAAATAAAGAAAAATATATTTCGACAAATTTGAACATTTTCTTCGGATATATCATAAAGACAAACAACTTGGAAATTATACTTTTAAAACTAGATTAATTTATAGAAACAGCTAGGATTTGCAAAGTAAAATAATTTAAAAATAAGTGGGAAATGAACACTTCACATCCTTACACATCTAAGAACAACACCATAATGCTTGAGAAATATATAAATAATAAATAAATAATAAATAAATTATATACTTATTAGTCTATACACTTTCGAAAATGTTTTTAGTTTAGTTAATATCGCACCACGTAACAATAAATAAACACTACAGTACAAATTATACGTTAATCACGTTATTTAATTCTTAATGAATGGAAGAAATTCATATAGAAAATTTGCGTGCTACATAAAAACGAATATTAGGTATCTTAAGTAGAATTATCTGAGATGAGTCACTTAATCTTGATAATCAATGTTCAAAAAAATCACTGTTTTCGATATATTTGCTTTAAAATAAATAATCTCGATAAGTACTCTTGGAAATGGCTTTAATTTCGAATTTGATCATATAAGTCTTTTGCTCGTAGAACTTTAAACAAAAGAAAAGGTATCTATTAGGATTGCCTTCAAAACAAAGGCAAAATGCTATACGTCGCTTATACAGACTGCTTCACAGTGGGCTGTAATGAATAAAGCGTGACAAACGGTTGCACACGCTGTACATACAAGGAATCGAGTGGACGTTCGTGTACTATCGATGTAATAGTACACGCACACCGATCAACCGATAATAACCGAACGTTCACTCGATTCCTTGTATGTACATAGTAAACACAGCGGGTGCAACCGTTTGTCACGCTTTAGTAATGAATGAAAGTATGAATTTGAGAAATCTGAAAATTTTGTATATTGCTGTCGCCAAAAGTCGCACAGTAAACACTCTGTATATTATAAAGTTTTTGAATCTAATCTTAGATAAAGATTAAAGATAGGTTTATGGAAAATTCCCTATGCTTTCATGCAACTGTTGCAGCATAAGCTTAGCAAACTATATATGTATATATAAACATTTTGTAATATTTTAAAAATAAATTTCCATATTCTTCTAATTCATACGTAGTCAGATATCGACAATGCAGTTCCTTGGGGGACAGACTGTATAAAATACCGTTTTCTTTTTCAAACGACTGTTACTAAAGTAAAATGCATTAATATTTTTATATAACAATCTTGAAATTTAATTAACCTCATTACTCCACAAATTCACTCACATCCACTATTAACTATTAAACTGTAAAATCAATCAATCACCATTCAGATTAACCGCTAATCCAAAAGAACGGTCACATCCTGGTTATCTGTTGATATTTAGGATATTGAGCAACGATGAGACGCGATTTATCATTTGATTCTTAAAAGTCCAAAGAGTTGTATCTTTCACCTTCGTGTCTTTCAATTTATCACAATTTTTAACATCCTTGACACAAGTTTTCCTGTAATGGTGAAGCTTGGCTTTCCCTGGGTTTATTTCCTTGTGTTTGCACGGTTCCACACAGTATAAAGGATAGTGATTATGTAACGCGAGAACTAAGTCTGTATTGTGGAAGGATTTTATGTAGAGTCCAGATCCCATGACATTCTTCATCCTGTAGACGTGCTGCAGCATATGCATGTAGGGAGGAATATCGTGGAAGTAGTTATCTTGCTTGATGTAATCATCAAAGAAGTAGATATTTCTTGCGTTGTACGATGATTTGCCAGCTTTCGCTGGATCTGAGGTGATCTCATTCATTAAAGTAGTCCAATTTCCAACAGATGGCACTATAACCTCATCGATATCGAGAAGTACAATGTATTTGTATTCGTACATGTGTTTCAGGAAGCAATCGTTGTAAGAGATCAACTCATAGAGTCGTTTTTTGGAGCGGTAGCGATGCAAGAACATGTGTTGAAGAAACGGTTCGTTGGGATAGTGACCGGGTAAGGTGACAGGAGTCACCTCGACGGTGCCTTCGACTTCCTCGTAGTATTGAAGTATATTTCTAATATCTTCGTAAACGTGAAGCTCGTAGAAGAACACTTTCTCAGCTCCTAATAGCTTTAAAAGTTCGATCCATTCCATTAGTCTAATCGAGATATCGGCATGAAAATCCAAGCCTTTAACGCAAACTGCAAAGTCCTTTTTCTTTTCTGGCATATTTACCGTGATCCTGATGATGTTGGTGGGTGTATCACATGGTTGCTTCACCAAAGATACAGCTACAGGATGGTTATTCATGTACTGCTTAGGTAAACCGCAATTAATCAAGTATGGCTTGTAATTATTTGCTTTATTACCACCCCATGCTTCCCTCCACAAAAAGTAATTCCACGTTTCCTTCGAGAGCATTACCTTATCTTTAAACCAAAATTGGCAGTACAAGCTTTCTGAGATTTTCAATGGGGTTATCATTGCTAGCACTCTAACAGTTGGTGCTCTTTTGTTTTTGGGCCTGATATCCCAATAAGCACCTAATAATTGGTATTCTCCCAATGGAGTTTCTAATGTTTGCCAATAGTGGTTATTAAAACGCAAATTTCCTAAAGCGGGAAATTTAGCACAAGACTTATTTATGGACTTTGGCTTTTGGGCATCTTCGTCATAGAACACTGCCGGAAAATTTGGGTAATCTTTTAGAGTAATGTCAATATCTTCATCCTCATGGTCGATCTCATTTCTTACTGTACGGTCAATAGATACGTCGTCAAAATCCAATTCATCTTGGAAAGAGTCATTAACACGTTTCTGGAGTGTCACATAAAAAGGACACACAACACAAGCTATAAGTAGAATCAGCAAAAGAGTTTTGAAGGCACGAACACGTTTTCTAATCATATTTGCGTTTTACAAGAAATTTACTTTTCATTCATAACCGGTAATTTTTGTTTTCTCTAGAAATAGATGGTTGGACGAAAATGATAAACTAAATCGATTTTACAATAGCCAGTTGATGCCGCACCATTATCAGCGTCAAATTAGCTTGATAAGATATAAGATTATTTATTAATTATTTTATTTACCATATGCTGTTATCATATCGTTATATCATATCGATTTTTACTGTTCTGTAGGGTTATTTGAAAATCGGCTATTAGCAAATAGTTTTTCCGAATAAAGCACTTCAAGATTAATGTAATTAGTTATGGCTGAACTTCAATGGTAGCAATTTTTAGAGATCTTTTCGTTAAAAAGTTGTTTTTAATGAATTGGCTGTTCAATTTTGTAATTATTGTTACCACAGTTATTGCCGTAAAGAAATAGAGGTAACCAGTATTTTGCAATGCAACACATAAAAGATAAGGAACCTTCTTATGCCACACAAATACAAATGTAATATTAAAATAGTCTTTAGGATAAAATGATTAAGAAATATTTATTCATTTTATGATTATATTACAAAGTTATTCATAATAAAAATGATAAAGTTAAAAGAAGATATTTTTCACAAAAAACTATATACTCGTATATACATACATTGTGAGGTCCTAAAGTGTTCCCCTCCCCATGCTAACTTTTGATCCACAGATTTTTTAGCGTTAGCGTTTTTAGAAAAAATAAATCGATTTCTATTTTTTGTGAACTAATCTTTGCCGTTATCAGCAGTATTTCTGGTATCACCGGAAGTGACATCAACTTTCTTATTTTAAATAGAACATCCTGTATACTTTTACGTTTTTGGAAAGGTAATTCGAAGATAAATCCAACGATATCATATATGTTATACTTTAACTTAAGAAATATGACGGTATGCAGGAATAAAGGTTTTGGTAATCTGTTTTTGTTGCACGTAAAGTTGGCTAGGAAAGAGCGCCAAATTGTTTCTTGTGACGCCCAGACTGATCTTAAGAGCTCGTTGCTAAGCAAAGTAATTATAACAATCGCCAAACTGTCAGATCTCAATTCCAAAAGCGTAAATTATTCTTGTTGTTTATTGTTATTACATCCTGCATTTGTCATACGTTCCTTCTTTGTTCTCGTTATTATTTTTTCTCATTTTAACTTGTTTTGTTAATTGTTGTCATTTCTTTACTTTGTCGGACTTTATTGCAATTAATTAATTATGATAAGTTTGCTTAAATGTGTTAGTTTTTGATTGACAACATGTCTTTTTTTTTAGGTTTTTTGCGTTGTTACTTTTATGATGGCTTCGGCATTAACCATGCAACATTGCTGGGCACCTTATTTACCATGGTTGGGCAACAAATTGTCTTCCCTTAAAGCAGTTCGCCCTGTAAATTTTATACTATAACTATCCTTACTTAGCACAAAAATATTTCCGGCTGTACAAAAACAGTGTTCATTATTACCACTTCGTAGTAATTGATGCAAATTCACCAAATATAAAAATTAGGTACTTAACCCTCCAGTACTCGTTGTCGGTCTCTCAGACTGAAGCAACTATTTTTAATAAATGAGCGAGTCATATTTTGAACGATTGTTATGTGCCGCCTTGTATCTTCCTAATTTGCCCATTGACAGCTCAGTGCATTAAATCACGTTGATGTAAACAGTTGTTACTTTTCCAGCGACCATTTTGGTCTCCCAGACCGAAGCGGTTAAGTGTGTTTTCATAAGTCTCAAAAAGTGTTTGTGTATAAATTTGAGTTTATAAGGTATTTTTGTTTCTTTTTGTGTTTTTTTTTGCTACTGTAAGTTATTTGTAGTCATCATGGGTGATTACGAAACAGAGCAAGCTCGGCTGACCCGATTGATGGAGGAATGTTTGGCTGAAGACGAACGAGAAACTCTGTTTGATGAAGAAGCTAATGACAGTTCAGACAGCTCTGATTCTGAAAACTTGGACGATATTGATGTAAACGCAGATGAGCCATGTTTTTTAGGTAAAGATAAAATTGCCAAATGGCTAAAATACGTACCATCTCAGAGAGTCAAAGTCAGACCAGATAATAAAATTGTGCGTCTTCCAATGTCAAGATTACCGACCAGAAATATGAAAAACCCTCTTGAAATTTGGAACTATTATTTCTCAGACGAATTGTTGAACATTATTGTTGTCAATACAAACAATTTCATAAATTCTGTAGCAGGAAGGTATTCAGAAAAAGTAATGTCAGACCTACCGACAAATTAGAAATTCAAGCCTTTTTGGGACTATTATATTTTGCGGGAGTTCTAAAGGCAAACCGTCTAAACGCAGCTGATCTATGGAGAACAGATGGCTTAGGAGGAGAAATATTTCCTTTAACAATGTCTCTGAATTGTTTTAGATTTCCAATCTGTTATATCAGATTTGACGATAAAAATACAAGAGATGAACAGAAAAAAGTGGATAAACTTGCACCTATTCGATACATTTTTAGTATGTTTGTCAGTAAATCCAAATTTGGTTTTGGTTTGTCTGAATATGTTACAATAGACGAGAAACTTGAAGCTTTCCGGGGAAGATGCAGCTTCAAGCATTACATTCCATCTAAACCCAATAAATACGGCATCAAAATTTTTGCATTGCAGATGCAAAAATGTATTATACAAGTAACCTGGAAGTGTACGTTGGCCAGCAACCAGAAGGCTCTTCCAAAGTAAGCAACTCCTCAGATGCCATTGTTGAACGACTTTGTGAATCAATAAATAATTCGGGAAGAAACTTGACGGTAGATAACTGGTTTACAAGTCTTCCTTTAGCTGAAAAATTAATAAAGAAAAAAATAACTTTGGTAGGAACAGTTAGGAGAAACAAAAGAGAGCTGCCCTTAGAATTTTCTAATCCTGCAAACCGGCCAGTACGTTCCAGCATGTTTGGATTTCAAAAAATAGCACCTTAGTTTCGTATATTTCAAAAACGAAAAAGAATGTTTTGCTTGTTTCTATTATGCATCACGATGATGCTATTGATCCACAGAGTGATGAAGGAAATAAACCAGAAATAATGGCCTTATATAACCATACAAAAGGTTGGGTTGATGTCGTAGATAAATTGTGCTCCCATTACAATTGTGCCAGAAATACTCGCCGGTGGCCAATTGTAGTATTTTTTTCACTACTAAATGTTGGGGCTATCAATGCTTTCGTCTTATTTTGTGTAAATAATCCGGAAAGTAAAATTGTAAGACGGGAATTTTTGAGAAATCTGTCAATGGCAATGATTGATCTACATCTACGAAGAAGGGTTACACTACAAAATCTGCCACAAGTAATGAAACAACGGATACAAGAAATATGCAAAACAGAAATTGAAGCAAGTGTCAGCCAGGCAATAACAGGCAGGTGCTTCTATTGCACAACAAAAGCTAACCGAAAAACGAGATTCAAGTGCAAAAAGTGTGAAAAGTTCATGTGCCTAACGCATATAAGTGTGGTATGTGATGACTGTGTGTCACAAAACTAATGTGATGAAAATTTTTGAGAATATACGTATTTCTTTATTTTTTTTTCTTGATAAATATTTGTTTTACATTTTTCTAATAAAAAAATATAACCAAAACAGTGAATTTGGCCAAATTAGGGCATTAAGTATGTAAAAAAAAACATTTTTATATGCCGGTCTGTGAGACCGAAACGGATAACGATGTTCCAGAAGTTCTAGCGGGTACTGTAGGGTTAAACACACTGCCTATCAAAAACTAACAAATTTAAACAAACCTACCATAATTAATTAAATACAATACAGTTCGATAAAGTAAAGGAGGAACAACAGTTAACAAAAGAAGTTAAAACGAGACAAAATAATAACGAGAACAAAGAACGAAAGTATGACAAATGCAGGTTACAATAACAATAAATAACAAGAATAATTTATGTTTTTGGAAATGAGATTTGACAGTTTGGCAATTGTTATAATTGATCTAAAGAGCTCGCTGCTAAGCAAAGTAGCTTAGCAGCGAGCTCTTTAGATCAATCTGACGCCACAAGAAACAATCTGGCGCTCTTTCCTAGCCAACTTTGTCTAACAACAAAATCAGATTACCAAAACCTTCATTGCTGCATATCGTAATATTTCTTAAGTTAAAGTATAACATATGTTATATCGTTGGATTCGCCTTTGGATTACCTTTCCAAAAACGTAAGAATGTACAGGTGTTCTATTTAAAATAAGAAATTGACGTCACTATATGGGGGGGGGGGGGCCACAGTTTAGGACCTCACTGTATATACAATTAAGAGCAAGACTGTAATACACATCAGCTTTATTTATATCAACTATAAGAGCAAGATTATAATAACCTTTATCTAATATAATATTTAATTTTGCAAAGATTTTGTTATTTGGGTTGGATGATGGTCACCCTAAGAAATGCTCTAACATCTTAAAAATCAGAATTTAACCTTCCATTGTCTGTTTATTATGCGCTATACTGATATCTTCAAATTAACTTACTTAACTATACCTTATATACACTTATATCCAATAAAATTAGTAGTAGTATAAACACTGTGTTTTCTGAGCAAAGCGATATTATAAAATTTACTATCAAACTCAATCATCATCGTCGTCATCCTCTTCTTCTCGTTTAATAATACCCAGGGTCTTGGCAACCTTTTTAACATTCGCAATGACTTCCTCCTGAACCAGATTAAAGCTCATAGCGAGAAGAGCTATGCCGAAGAGGAGATACAGCGAGCAAAAGGCTATATTCTGCTGAAAGCTGCCCGCATCGTTCACTCTACCAGCCGGAAATAGGTCTCCAAAACCAATGGTCGTCAAAGTGATGAAGCAAAAGTACGCAGAATCTAGGTAGGGCCATTTTTCCCAGGCGCTGAAGAGGAAAGTTCCAGCAACGATGTAGCTGACCACTAAAAATACGCATAGCCAAATTGGTACTGGTTTTATTGAGGCTCTGCTGGGTTCGTAGTAGTCATCATAGAATTCGTCATCAGATTCTGGATCATCTAAGTATTTGCTTCTGTGACCGTAGCCAAGAGGTGACATGATTGTTGGGCTAGGGTTGTAGGCTGAAATACATAATAAGAATTTTGTAGGATTGTTCAGAAAGATGTTGGGGTTAATTACTTTTGAACAGTTTAATATCTTAAAGAGAATTTGTAGTCATCTTGACGAAACTAAATTCTGATTTGGTAATTGTAAAAAGTTAGTACAAGGGATGACAATGCGTAAAATGGTTATTTTGATGTGCAAAAGAAATTTAAAAAGGTAGAGTATACATTGATGTGTTGATACTATTATACAGGGTCATACAATAGATCTTAGGAACCTTACTGGACGGAAAAAGATCCAATTATTAAAAATATCTTCAATTTCATGGTCTAGGTTAAAGAATTCCCAAAGAAGCATTGACTAGTGGGGCAGCAGATTGCACGACTGTGTGCCTTTACGCAACAAAAACCCTACCACCAAGCAACTTCAAGGAACACGTTAAGGGACTATTAATGGAGAAAGAATGTTATATAATACAGGAGTTTCTGAAGACATAGACATTCACACTGCAATTTTTACTTACTTATAATTTTTTTACTTATTTGTTTTATTTTGTTCGTATACTTCCATGTTTGCTTATCTTATACTTTACACTTTTTATCTATTGTACCTATCTATTATAGATTCCTTGCATATGCCTCTGAAATACAACTTAAGTGAGATAGCATATCATGAGTATAGGATATACCAAGTATATGCCACTAATCTTAAAAAACAGCACTGAAATATTTCCTGGCGCCACCTACTGCCAGGAGATATAGTCGTGCCGTCCCAGATAGTAGCGATTGAAACCAGAGATTCCATACTTACTCGTACAAGGGAATAACCTTTCATAAACATTTTCAAAAGATACCGGTTAATGCATTTTGTTTCAGTAGTAAGAAGGGGTTGTGGATTAATAATATGTAGAGTTGCTCAATTTGCGCCAACAGCCAGTGGCGAGCGCATAAAAGTTTACACAAAATAAATGGCCAGGGTGTGTTTATATGCAGAAAACGAACGTTCTGCATCTAGTGACGTTATATTTGCGTAATTGAAATAATCTTTGGAACAACTTAACGGTTCTGTTGACGCACCTTCACAAATTTGTCTTTATGTGCCAAAATCAGAATCTTTCTCTAAAACACTTTCAAACCTTTCTAGAACACAAACATCCTTTGCGTCTTCTACCGCGTATAGCTGTGCGTGAACTTGTTGTACTATTTGCAGAGACTCCACTAACGACACCGAACGATTTTGTAATTTTTCTATTGCCTCCACTAGCCCGAAGTAATTTTTCTGAATAATTTTTAAATCCGTTTTAACCTGACTATCTTGAAATTTCGACTGGGTTTCCTTGATAGCCGCAGCTTCCTTTGAATCGAATTGTAAAACCACGATTAAGAACGTGGTTTTACAATTCTCAAAATATTTATGATAATAAAACGGGGCCTGTAATCATGTTCCCCAATGTGTAAGAATAGGTTCTGGTGGCTCAGGCATACGGGGCCACAGTCTGTGAAATTTGCGGACACGTTTTGGGGATTTGACAAACACTGCTTTTGTATGCGCTATTAAACCGTCTACCTCAGGATAATATTTTCTAATACTATCTGGCACATGTCTGAAAGCATGAATTTTACATGTAATATGTAACAAGTTAGCACAATGTTTTTTAAGAGACCGGCCTACAGAAATCATTTTTGCGGTACCATCACTCATAAACATCAACACTTGGTTTGTTGAAAGTTCAAACTTTTCCAGTGTATTTAACACTAACTTTGAAATTACTTCGGCAGTACATTGTTGCACCCGTCTGGAAGCCAATAAAATTGAAGGTGATGATTGATGTGGTTCCATTGTACGTACCATTACATTAACTACAGGATGTTTTTTACGATCTGTTGTTTCGTCCACACATAACCACAGTTTTTTATCTTTCAACTCTGATTTAATTCTTTTTTCAACATGTTCACGAGCAGATGGCACGATTCTTTGTAATGACGCCCGACTTGGTAATTTGCAGTCCGAATATCTATTCAAAAAGAAGACATATGTTTCCTTGTCTAGTAAATTAAACGGTAGATTACATGCAATAAAGGTAACACATAAATTAAATTTAAATTTGTCATAGTGTCGTGTGCAATTTTTTTTTAAGATTGCTGTTTACTATTTACGTGACGCAGACAATCCCTTTTGGATTAACACATTAAAGGGATATTACAAACTACACATTGAATTTTAACGCCATCATAATTTAGGTCAGGCATTTCTGCTATAAATTCTATAACTTTGTCCAACATTGGTCGTTTTCGCGACGTAGGCAACATTTTTAAAACAAACGTAGAACTACGAAATAGTATTTACGGAAGCGTACATGTATACACAATACATCTGGTTGAGACTCGCAGTTATAGTGAGAGTTGTATCGAACCTCCGCCACTGTCCGTTGGCGCTAGTGAGTAACTCTGATAATATGTGGTCAAACATTTGAGTTGAACGCAAAACTTATTCATTACAACAAAAAGCGGATTTTTCAAAAAATGTGACTTAACCCCTTCATCCACTTGCCCCTTCAATAGCAGCTTTATTTTCGCAATAAAATATTGAATTCTAATATTAATATTTGAGGTATTCACACGATTTTCTCAAAAAGAACAAATATAACAATTATAGATTCTGTAACATAATTTATTATTACGCCATTAATCTTTATCTTTCAGATTTCATCTACTTCATGATACATAGTACATATTTTATCTGTACGAATATCTCCAAATATATAGCACTTAAAGATTTCAATCGCTCATATATGTTACCGCTCCAATATGACATTAATTTTAAGAGAATTTTTCTAAATTCGTACTCTCACAAGGAATTTTATTTCGGGACTCTAGTATAGGTTAGGTTAAACTGTTTTAAGTTGTGCAATCTTACAACCTACATTTTCTTTTTGATCTTTTGAAGGTTTTGAAAACATTACTTCAGTATGCTGCTACACTAATCGAAAGTTTCGAAACGAATTTGCAAGTTTCTATTTAAAAATTGTAACTTCTTTACATGTCACGAAAATTATGTTTTGTTTTTTTAACCTAAATGTAAAAAGATATCCTATAATTACTTAATTTTTCAGTTAAAATTAAATTCGATTCTCCTTCTTGACAATATCTTTTTAATTATTATTAATTTGAATTTATGCCATGAATCTAGAGTTTAAATATTATTTAATGTTTGTTTTCCTAAATAAGTTGCGATAATCGTTTTATTTGTCTTTCCTTGAAATATCGTGACTAATGAGGTATAAATATCATCTATTTTAATCGTCTTTATCCATAGAAGAATTTAAATATATTTTAAGATAATAAAAATCAATGACGTTCTTTTCTTACAATAAAATAGATATAAATCTAAATTGTTTAATTATCAGTGTTCCACTTCAAAATATTTTTCAATTTTGTAAAAACACCGAGTTAAATCTTGATAAAATCCATTACAACAATAGCCTCTTTACAAGATTGTGTAATTCAAAGTTCGTGGAATTTATATATGAAAGTAGTCTGAAAAGACTCAAGCTTCAACAGCCTCAATCACTACCGATAATGGAGCTAGACGACCGTCGAATTAAGGTTAGGGAGATAGTAGAGGCTATGGGCATCTCGAAAGAACGTGTTTGTTATAAGCAGAGAACGGCAAAATTTTATGGGATGACGTCAGCCGTAGCAGAGCGGTATGCAGAGCATGTGATGTACGCGGTAATTATTTCAAGATCGAGGAATCAGTGAATGGTATGCAGTCGTAGTATTCGCATCGAGCTTTCTCCTCAAATAATTCTACATATATTTACTATATCTGTCCTCTATTTCCTTATTAGGTTTTTATGGTATCTATTTTCCATATTAAACACTTCCGTTCAATACATTAAACGACAGGATCAATAAATTAAAAAGTATTCCGGGTGATATTGGAAATAAACCGATTAAGTTGGTGTAGTGTTCAGCAGAAACCCCGATTTAAATACACTAAACCAATTGTCTGCAGGAGAAATACAAAATTCAGATATAGTGGTACCTCGGTTTACGGAATTAATTGGTTCCAACAGCATTTGGTAATCAGAAATTTCGTGACTGAAATCAAATGTTTTTATAAGAAATAAAGGAAATAGAGATAATCCGTTTCCATAACCAAAAAGATAATCACAAATTCATTTTATGTATTTTAAATACAAATGAACAAATAGAAAATAAAGTTGCGAAAAATCAACAAAGACTCTTAAGATTGAAATGAAATAAGAAATTACTTCACTTACATACACTACTTTCAATAAGGACTCTTTCTGGCGCATGGAAGACAGTGAGGGTGAGGTTGGGTTTTCATATAGGTATATTTCAAAATTAGGGACGCGACAGACAAGAAATTGTTTGACCGTAGAACTTTCGTTTAGTTCTTTGAAAAAGATTTTACACAAGGATGCGAAGCGGTGGAATAGGGGAAAGTTAACCACACAAATCATCGCATTAAATTGTATATAACTATCTCTTTCTACCATGGACGCGAGTCGCACGGAAATTCTGCCAAATTCGTAAAAAAAGCCGCGTTTCGAATCCGAGAGTACTTTGCGGTTTTGGAAACAAAAATTCATCCAAATTTTTTTCCGCAACCCAAACATTCCGTAATAAGATACTATCGTAAACCAATGTACCGCTGTATATGTATAAAATATAACTATTTTATATCACATTTTAATTTTGCTTCGTTTACAAGTTGTGAAGTTGAAAGAACGTTTTCGATACTTGAAGACAACTTCAAAAAGAAGCCATTTTACTGCAGAAAATATAGAAAAGTCCTTTGTGGTAATGGCTAATTCTTTTCTCTTATTTCCTATTTGAATCAAATCTTCTATTTCAATTTATAATTAATATATGATTTTTGTTTAAATACATTTATAGAAGACGGAAATAGATCTGTAAGGCGAGGAAATAAAAGTGGTAGAAAAAATAAGATATCTAGGATCAATAACAGAAACACATGGAGGATTCAAATAAGAAGTAATGAACAGAATAAACAGAACAACAGCGATATACAAAACACTGTACAACCAGTTCTTTAATAAGAAAGAGATATCCCAAAACACAAAAGTAAAGGTATATGAGACGGTGTTAGTGCCAATGCTTATTTATGGAAGTGAATCATGGGTCTTAAGTAAACAATTAAAAAGTAAAATTACGGTGTATGAAATGAAGATCTCAAGAAAAATTGCGGGGGTGACGAGAATGGACAAAGTGAGAAGTGAAAAAATAAGAAAAGATCTAAAAGTGAAACGTGTTATACAAAAGATTGAAACTCATCAACTACGGTGGTTTGGACATGTGGTAAGAATGGACGATAATAAGATGGTGAAAGTGATATGGGAAACGGAGACAGGAGAAAAGAAAAGAAGAGGCGGACCGAGAAGGATGTGGAATGATGAAATAACTGATATCTTAAGAAGGAAAGGAATGTACTGGACTCAAGCAAAACGAGTAGCTAAGGATAGAAATAAATGGAGAAGAACAATAACCTCTACATCCACGGTAGAAGAAGTCGAGGATAAGTATGTAACTACATTTATAAAAACTTAGCGTCTGAAATATTCAACATACACTCAGCGCGTTTCTGTATCATGTTTACGATGCGCGGCTCTGAGTCATACCCCTTACGATTTTGCCGTTCACTGATTATAAGTTAACAACCTAACCGCGCGATGGGTGCCGCGCTTGCACACTCAGGTCCAGAAACGCATTCGGTGAACATTTCCAAAGTCCTTTTGAAGCAGTTTAAACGAAATATGTCAAAATACCAAATAAGTTTTGGTGTTGATTAATAACTGTAGATGAAATTGGAAATTGGATACACCAGTACACTCCTGAAGCCAAGGCGCAGTCGAAACAGTGGACTGCGAATGGTTAATCGGCTCCGAAAAAGGTAAAGGCTATTTCATCGATTGAGAAAGTGATGGGGGCTACTTTTTGAAATAGTCGTGGGGTTGCGTTATCGACTGTTTTGTAAATGGAAAAACAATAACGGGGGCATACTATGCAAGCTTAAAGAAAAAATTGGGGAAAAACCGCCGCATTTGAAGAAAAAGAAAGTTTTGTTGCACCACCGTCTCACCCTTCAATGGTTGCGAACTGGGGTTCGGTCTATTTTGTAAAACAAAATGCCAACTATTTGGACGGATTAAAGAGACGGAAGTATCGCTGGGAAAAGTGTATAAAGCAGGCTGGAAACTCTTCAGACTACTCCCGTAGTCGAAAGATTTGTATTAGCGTCGTTGAATTCCTAAATTTCTAAATTTGTACGTCTGAATTTGAATTCGAATTCGAACCACAAGTTAATGTTCATAGATGCACATACCATGCGTTTTTATCACTGACCATAATCCTATAATGTTTTGAGGCGTTTTTTTTTAAACTGAACATAGAGATGAAATGTGTTACTGTAACATAAAACTAAACAAACTTTTAATCTGTTAAATTTGACAGAAAATGTCATTCTTGTGTACTGTTAGCATGTTATGATATACTGTCAAATTTGAAAGTGTGAAAGCTTATTTATTTTATTTATTTATTTATGCATTAGCATAACATCTCGGTCAGCTCTATGATCAATTTAAAACAAAAGACGCATCAGAGAATTGAAGGTTATGGCAGACTTACACAATAAGTAAATGAAAAAAAAAATTTTTTTTTAATTTTTGGTACGAACGAATACAAGATTTTTTGAGAAAATTAAAATGGGACGTTTTTGACCATCCACCGTACAGTCCCGATTTGGTTCCATCCGATTTTAATCTGTTCACTCACATGAAGACGTGGTTTGGGGCCCAGCACTTCGATAATGATGAAGATCTTCAAAATGCTGTAACAGATTGGGTACATTCCGAGGCGGATGAGTTTTATGTAGAAGGGATTTAAAAATTGGTGAAACGTTATGAGAAGTGCTTGAATTTACGTGGCAATTATGTTGAAAAATAGTGCAAAGATGTAGTTCTAAGTTGTATGTAATAAAATATTTGTATCTATTCGGAGTTTTTATTTACGCCAAACGGCGGTACGTTGGTTTCCTAACCCGCCTCGTATTTATCAAATTTCCTAAAAACGAATGTTAAATTCGAATTCGAACTAAAATTCGACTTCGAATTTTTTTACAGTAAGAAATTAATATGTCGAATTCTGAAAAATTCCACAACTGGAATTTTATCAACAGTCTTAATTTGAGCCTAGGAAACAAAAAAGTCGTTAGGGGCCAGTTCTGGTGAATAGGATGGTCTATCAATTCGAACTTCAATTTGTGAATTTTTTCGTTGGCTACCACTGAAATGTGGGGGAGTGTCTTGGTGGAACAAAAACAGTCACCATCACTTTCTCGACCGATAGAATAGTCTTTACCCTTTTCAGAGCCGAGTCGAGTCACCTTTTGCAGTCCACTGTTTCGACTTGGCTTCAGGAGTGTATTGGTGTATCGAAATTAAAAAAGTCGCTGGGGGCCAGATCTGGTGAAAAGGGATGAAGTGTGAGAGAGTGTTTTGGTGAAACAAAACTTTATTTTTCTTCAAATACGGCCACTTTTCCGTAATTTCTGCCTTCAGCTTGTTAATAAATGATGCGTAGTATGCCCCTGTTATTCTTTTTCCTTTTTCAAGATAGTCGATTAACGCAACTCTATCAATCCCAAGAAACAGTCGCTATCACTTTCACGACCGATGGAACAGTCTTCTCCCTTTTTCGGAGCCGAGTCACCCTTCGCAGTCCTCTGTTTTGACTGTGCCTTGTCTTCAGGAGTGTACTGGTGTATCCAAGTTTTATCTACAGCTGTTAATAGACGCCAAAACTCCGACTCATTTCGCTTAAGATGCTTCAAAAGGGTTTTGGAAATGTTCATTCGTATGCTTTTTACGTCCTGAGTGAGCAAGCGCGACAACCAAGATGCGGTTAACTTTTTCATGCCCAAACCTTCAGTCAATATATGACAAAGACGTTCTTTCGAGATGCCCACAGCTTCTGCTATCTGATTGATTTTAATTCGACAATCATCTAGTATCATTTGGTGAATTTTTCCGATGTTGTCGATAGTGGTTGCAATTTTTGGCCGTCCCGAACGGTCATCGTTAACCAAGCTGGTATCACCCTGTTCAAATTCAGCTGCCCAAGATTTCACTGTGGCAAATGATGATGCAGAATCTCCGTAAACAGCTTTGTCTCGGCTTTCAAATGTAAGGATTTAATGACGGCTCGATATTCGATTTTTTCCATCTTTGCGAAGACACTAACATTGACATACACAAACCACTGTTAAGCAACAACTGAGAGTCCAACATGGCTGAAATAGTCAAATGTATCTTTCAGCGCATGCACAAATTTATTATCAGAATATCTTTGACCAGTAACGCCATATCCATGTTGAGGCTTGAAACTTTTCGGACTACCCTAATTAGCGAGGACAATTGTCCTCGCTAATTACTAGACCTTTAATGCACTCCGCTGCTTCACCTTTGAGGCTCAACTTCAAGTATGGTCCAGTTTTTGGATCTTCCGTTACGTCATTAACAAAATCCATACGAATCCCATCGTTTAAAAAATTACATAACGGATAAGATTAAAAAATTTGACTGTATTATAGTCACCGGGGATTTGCTTGATCCGACGTGTGATTCAAACATTTGGCTGAAGAAAATCCATTCTTCGAAATTTCCGTTGAAATTCTGCAATGGTATTGTCGACATGTGAACAATTGTTGTTACATAGAGTGCTATGGAGGAAAACAACGTAGACGACAGAAGGCGATCTTGAAAGGAGTGCATAATTCTAATTTTTCTCACAAAATAATTATAAAAGTGTCATAATTGTACCCAAAATAATGTAGAGTTTATTAAATTTAGTTGCACATTTTTTATTTCGTACAACTTTTCCAGGAGCTTATTCCTTATTTTTAGATCTTCTATTATTGTTTCTTTGTTCCATTGAGACATTATTCATTTCATTTATTCATTGAAGTTTTCAACATACTGGAACATTTAAAACTACATAACTTTAAAAAATTGAATTTGCCCTGAATTTTTTAGTGTAACACTCTTGCTCTTATTCCAGGCTGGCTGTAAGAAGTGTAGGACATCACTCCACAAGTCCCAAGGGTATTTTTTTATACTAATTACACTGATGACTCTCATCCATGTAAGCCCGAATGAATCCTTTCGAAATGAATTGGAAATTAGTGGTTTAAAAATTTGGGGGTCTATTGCGACGTCACCGAATGCAAATATTTTGATTGGTTGGTGTTCGAATGGTACGACAATATTAAACCTTACTATCCGTATGTATAATTACAATAATGTTGAGATGATTACTATAAGGGGTGGATAACGGTAAAGAATTCACTTCAACAGAATAAGAGATCCTCAGAGCGACATTTGAATAAACAGAAAATTTTTTGAACGTTTTTAACACATTTTTTATTAATATTGTAGAATTAATACTTAAATTACAGGATAGATTCTACAATAATTTTTATTCAAATTCGGTAAAAATTTAAAAACGTAGACCTGAAGAATGCAAAATACACATATATAAAATTATAAATTACTCTAAGATTTTTGAAATAATAAGTTGAAGAATTGCAGAGAAACAATAAATGCGAATAAGTTAATAATAATAATAATAATAATAATAATAATAATAATAATAATAAAAAATAATAATAATAATAATAAAAATTTAATAAAATAACAAGCTTTTTGCCCAACAGAGAAAATTCCAATCTGGGACAAGTAATTAATTAAAACAAATTTAAACCAAAACGAGTACAAAAAATAAGTAAAAAGTAACAAGTTAAAAAAAAATTATTAAAGTAAAGAGCAGTGATATCCTTATTGTATGTAAAGTATCGTGAAAAATATCACATTGCGAAGATATGAGTTTAAAGTTTGTACAAGTCACATAAATAGGTGATTTTAAAAGAGCATTGTTCGAGGAAACGGCAGAAAAAACGTATCGAATACCGGACACCAGAGCGTGGGATTATAAATTGTAATTTTTGAAGTAGTGCAGAGCAGTCAATGAAAGCTATTACACAATTTCCAGAGAAACATCAAACCGGAGGATATGCGCCAAAAGTTAAGAGAGGGTAAGTTAAATCGGAACAACAGTAACGTATGATCAACGCCTCTCGGTGGGTACACTCCGTCTTGCCGGGGAACCAGAGGAGTTTAGCAAATTTTGCGTTGGACCAATTCCAATTGGCTTTTATGCGTTTAAATAGTAAGGTTCCCAAATATGATGGACGCGTTTTTCCCAGACGGGATCTAACAAGAGCGTAGTACAAAGATTTCAAGGCTACCTCATTGGTAAACTCTCTGCAGTTTCGCACAATAAAGCCAAGAGATCTTCTACCGCATGGGAGATACTGATAATGTGTTGCGCAAAAGTCAGTTTGCTATCGAACAAAACCCCTAGTTTCCTTTAATAGTTCGACACCGTTCGATGTTAACTTGATTAAGCTCATAGTTAAAAGAAATTTGGCGTAGATGCACGTGTGAAGGAAATAACTTTACATTTGTGATATTCAGAGGTAGATTATTTGATGTACCCCCAAATTTAGAAATATTTGCAAGACGCTCTGCAGAAGTAACAATCCTCGGAACAAGACACCTTACGATATAGCTTCAAATCGTCAGCGAATAGTAATGCATTAGACGATTACACAGTACTTATATCGTTAATAAAATAAGTTGAAAATCAAAGGTCCAAGATTAGACCCTTGAGGGACTCCCGAAGAGGCAAGAATAAGACAAACTAATGTAGCTTAATTAAAAGGGTGCTAGAAAAACGAATTTTTATAAAGTGAAATTTGCTTACAGATTGATCAGTGTAATAATTATTGAAACTAAATGTACTCAATTTAATCTAAAGCAAATAAAAATTTTTTGAAACACTAAAATTGTCGACTTAACCATCTTAAGGGCGGTATTATAAACTAAAACAAAGCAATAAGTTCCCTTTATGTAATTGTCAATTTTCCCTAACCTTGTACAATACAATGAAGCTTCGCAAATTCTACTTAAATTCAGCATTCCCTCAGAGATGACGCCAACAGTAAAAAATCAAACATTTGCTCACACCAATATAATCCATAATATAACAGAAATTATCATAAAAGTAATAGCTTACGCTTTTTTTCTTCTTCTTGAACTCCTAATGGATTTCTACTTCTGTGTATGTAGGTGACGGGTCCCTTGGAGGTTCCAAGTAATGGGTTCTCGGCATAGATACAGCCCGTCTAGTGTGAAAAAGGGGACGCTAATTGCTTGGCCCGGGCTATCTGAATGTCTTTCGAATCTATTTTCTTTGTAGATGGGAAAATTTTGATATTATTTTAAAAAGTTTTGTAAAAGCTAAAATAACATTTTAATCCCATACGCCAAGCTTAGCGTTAAAAATTGTTATGTAACATTTTGGTAATTGTTAGCAAATTTAAAATTTGATTCCGTGAGGTTATGTTTTAGCACCAGTATTGTGCTTATAAACTGAAATAATATATTTTTATTTAATTGCTTCAGAATGCTATGCTTATGAATTAATTTAATTTAAATATTTCTTTCGCGCATTTTGTTAAGAAAAAAAAGGATACCGCAAAGTGGGGTATTAGTACTTGTGTTATTTTTTAAGAGCTGCCATATTAGGGTTTTGAGAGCCTTATTAAAACAGCTAAGCTTTAGAAGCTACAAACACCATTCAAGAATCAAAAATCACCCCAGAAAAAATACTCACGTGGTGATACATGATTAATAACCGCCATATCTGTCGGTTTCCCCAAAAAATTTGTTGCAGAAAACGGGTGTTTTTAGCCAAAACTAAAGGATCGATGGTGGCATCCAGAGTCTTAGCCATCCCTTTTACGATCCAAAGAACCTCCATGTAAATTCTGTTGACTGGTGCTGGCGGTTGCTTTGATAGGTGGAATTGTGCCGTCGGAAAGACGTGATCTTGGGACGTACGGGGTTGAGGAGTTCTGAGTTTTGGATTTCATCATGGTACCTATTTAAAATTGGACAATTTTTAAGTAACTTTTTCTTTAATTTGTAAAACAACAGTACCTTTAAATTCTGTGTCAGAATGAGACGTTTTGGTCCTACTTCTGATATTCATAGCCCCTATCAGCTTTACCTAGTTGACGTTCGAGCTGATCTTTTGAAGGAAGTTTGTCCTGGATCTCAAAGAACGATTCCTATATAAGAATAAGAATGTTCGGGATTTTTTTAGATGCTGTACTAGCTTACATTGATACTCTAACTGTTCCAGGGCGTACTGACCGTGCTCTTGATTTGTTTCCCTTTTTGGTGGCTTGGTACACACGTTAGCAGCATACCTTCCAATACAGGAACGGAAAGATGGGGTTGCCATTATGTCGCCTATATTCGATAGGCGGGGTAGCATGAGGGGGATGCCCAAAATAGCGTAGAATATCGTAACCACTTTCCCCCATGGTGTTCGTGGGTGCTATGTGGCCATAACCTTATTGAAAGGAAGATATATGACAAGTTACTGCATATTCTGTTGTTCATCCAAGTTAAATAACCATTGATTAATTTTAAAAATATCTTTTAAATTGCAGTTTGAGGCATTAATCTAGTAAAAACATTTCTGTAATAAAAAAAAATAAGATTTAATTTCTTAGATTTCTTAAATTTTTATAGTAGATAATAGATGTAGATATAAAATGTTGTAAGTTTCCTGTGACAAGAAAACGTGTTAAGCGGGTTAGCTGTTTAATTTCGCTAGATCATAAAATAATGGCAGTATTAAAGTCGATAACTCTAATCCCAACCTAAAACTCCCTGGTGGAAGCAAAGTGTGCATATTTTCATATTAGGATAAAATATCTAACGTGATACATCATTATTTGGATGATCTTGAAATAATAAAGAATAATTTTATTAATTGATAAGGATATTTAACATTTTATTTATTTTGTTCTGTAAACTCATAATTTTATTTGGTTTTATTCTATAAACTCAACATTTTTTGTGCCATATTTGTTGAATCCAACATTTCGTTTGTTTCTTTTTATAAGCTAATATTTCCCTTGTTTTGTTTTTATAAAATTCATATTTTTTATATTTATATTCACTAAAACTTTAAAAGGTACGGATTTAATGTAAAAATATATTTAATTTCTTATAATATACGTAAATATTATCAAAATCGTCAACGCAAAAACTTAAAAATTTAATTAAAAACGGAACCTAAACAAATAACGAATGGAATGATTGCGATATCCCTAATGAATATACTCTATAAAGTAAAAATCTTTGAATACTTTGTAGTCTTATCAGGACTAGCTCCAACGCGGATAGAATCCTCAAAAAACCATGTACCAAACTGTTTTTGTTAATAAAATATAAATTTGTTATACCTAGGTACTGTGTTTAATTTTGAGAGCAACCGAGTAAGCGAAAAATACATAAGCAAATTGGTCCTCCCTCTTCACAAGGAAGGTACACCGAAATAGACGACTAGCGGCATGTTCTTCAAACCAGGAGAACGTACCATTATACATCACCTAAACAGCTCCACAGCTTAGGTAAACGTCTGACGCGATGCCAATACACCGAAAGCAAATAATGCCAAGAGGTCTGAATTTTAGGCACAATAATGTGCGAGAACAGATCAAAAAAGCACTCTGTAATGAAAGATTTTAGAACATTTTCTGAAATCTAAAAAGGTATTTGTCTTCGAAATTTTTGCGTGAGAACACAGAAAACGAGTATTGTTTTTGTCAAATTCATTTTTATTTTTCCCCTATAGTCTCCTAGTAAGTCTATACTCTTTTCCAGCAATGCCCCCATCTCTTTAATCCGGCCAAATAGTAGTTGGCACCTTGTTTTGCAAAATAGGCATTTACGTGTGGATGGCCCTTTTATTCGATGAAAATCTCTGACCTCCGAGCAAAGCTTTGAGAAGGACAAAAGAAAAAAAGTCGCTGGGGTGCAGGTTGGTAATAGGGTGGGTGGTCTATCTATTCGAATCGCAATTCGTGATTTTTTTCTATGGCGACCAAGAAGTTGTTCTTAGTGGAACAAAATCTTCTTATTTTAAAAATGCAACGTTTTTCTGCAATTTCTGCCTTCACCCTTTTCAAGTAATGATGCTTCTGTTATTGTTTTCCCATTTTCAAGGTAGTGGATTAACACAACTCGATGACTATCCCAAGGAAACAGTCGCTATCACTTTCCCGGCCGATGGAACAGTCTTCGCCTTTTTCAGAGCAAGTAACCCTCCAAAAACTTTCGAAATGCGCACAGCCTCTCTTCTAACCTGAATTTGACGGTCAGCTAGTACCATTTGGTGAATTTTTCCGAGTTATCGGCAGTGGTTGCAGTTTTTGGCTGTCTCGAACGTTTATGTCAACCAAACTGGTACGACCACGCTTTAATTCAGCTGCTCAAAATTTCACTGTGGCGAATGATGGGGCAGAGTACCCGTAAACAGTATCCATTTTCGACTTTAATTTGCGCAGGCGTATTGCCTTTGGTTAAGACATCGCTTTAAAATACAATTATCTTTTCATGTTTTTTTGTATTGTTTCGTATTCATATAATGTTAGATTTTTTGACTATACAGATTGAGAGTCGACCCTATAGTCGCACCTACATATATAAATGGGTAATAAAAAAAGGGGTGATACGTCAAAACCCCAAACGTCATCTGAAATTTAAAACTGAGAATTAACAGCCGGACATAATACATATTTCGGTAACGAAGGAATAAACTCCTCTCCCGTTCCAAACGTTTTCGTTTCAAGATAGGTGCGACCATAGGACCGACTCTCAATCTGTATAAAACATGTACTTTCCATAACTCTAAAAACTCCCGAAATCAATAATAAATTAATGCATATTAGATTAGGTAGTGTTGTCAATTTATTGTTAGTGCAATAAAATTTGTTTTAGTGAACAAACTTTTTAATTTAGCGGTTAGTTGATTTATAACATTTCATACACACATTTCACACACATTTCATACACACAATATTTTACATAAGTGTCGTTTTTGAACACTTACTGCCAACATACATCGTAAAAATGGAAAAAGTGCTACCCTGAAAAAATCAGTTACGCACTGCACAGAATCGCAAAAATATAAATTGGTGTTTGTGTTTTTGCTGCATTGTGTTGTGCAATAAGCATCAGGCTCTCACTTTACCATATTTTAAAATGTAAAAGGGGGAAAACTTTCTTATATAACGAATTTGTTAAAAACTATACTATAGTGTATACATATACTGTCAAGAACACTTAACATTTAATTATTTCTGTAAATTTATAATTTTATTTGTTCTATTTTATAACTCGACTTTTTATCTGCCTTATTTGTGAATCGTTTTTTTGATTTTCCCTTTTAAGTTCAATATTTCACTTGTTTTTTTTGTATAAATTCATATATTAGTAATGATTATATTGTAATTAATAAAACATGTAATATAATATTACATGTTTATATTCATTTAAACGTTTAATGTGTACGCAATTATGTAAAAATATATTTAATTTCTTTAATTAGAGTAACCTAAACTTGCGGACTCGCATAGGCGTCGGTATTACGGGGGTTTAAAATAAGAATACGAAAAATTCATAAATAAACTAAACCGTAGAGAAGCAGGCATGTAGTGTCGACCTTGAATATAAATCAGGGGTTAAACCGCGCTGAGAGAGAGATTTCGTTTTAGTACCGGTTGAGCTGTTGCAGAGATTAGTTTGAACGGCCAAGGTTATGTACTTACGTGTCGCTTTTGAAAAAAATAGTGGTGTTTTTGTGTGTTGTAGTTTATACCAAGTACATAATTAGGTATCGTTTCATATAGAATTAATATTACATACCCAAGAAAATAATGGGCCCCGTAAAGATTTTCTACTAAGTACATAAGTATGTGTACTTTTTCCCCATTTAATATATGACGGTAGTGCAGTTTTTTGCTTAATATGCAATGTTCGCTTGGCTGCATTGGGCAGAAACTGATTGCCAGAGGCATGTCAATGGTATTAAACATATGAGAAAAGCAAAAAACTGAAATACCTTATACACTATTCCTCATACATTTATTAATTATGTTTACCTCTTGTAATCTTCCGTTGTCGTTGGTGAGAAAAGCGCTTTTAAACGTTTGGCGGCAATTTCGTTCCAAAGTACCCATTTACCCTCACAAACACAATTACAGAATCATTTTCCGCGAATGAAAGAGATGCTAGAAAATGTGTGTAATCGTGATTTGTGTTCAAAAAAATATGGATTACCGTGGATGAGACGACCGATATAAAGAAAAACAGTATTGTGAATGTAATAGCACGCGTTTTATCTAGCAAGAACATAGCATCTCGTTATTTTTAGCTTGCAAACGTGTTTTAACAATGTACCGCGGAAAATATTCAAAAAGTGATAATGAACGCTTTGAAAAAAAATTTTAAAAATTTCCCCAAAATTAAGTTGTGATGATTGTGAAAAGATAGTGCAGCAACGATGTTAAGTGTTGGGCGATCCTTAAAACCCTATATTTTCCCAACTTAATACATATAACCGCGTGCTGCATGCTTTGCATTTAGTTGGTGAAGTTGTTCGGCAACATTACGCAAAACGTTGATCGGATGATTGGACGTACTAAAGCAAATGTTTCGTAAAATCCCCCAAACGTTTTAAAAAAAATTTCGTAAATTTGTCCAGGTATTCCAAAACCTCCTGAACCAATTTTAACGCGATGGGGTACTTGGCTAACAGCAGCTTCTTACTATTTGATCCATTTTCAACAAATTCAATCAGTTATAATGCGATTAATCGGAATGAATCCAAAGCAATAGAGAAAGTCAAAGAGAAATTTTAAATTCCTCAACTTTGGAAGATTTAACAACAATATGTACCAATTATACAGTATTACTAGATGCCATCAGAAAACTACAATGTACTGAATTGTCATTGCAGGAATCATTAGACACAGTGGAGAGTGTAAAAAATAAATTACACACATTAAATGATACGCCAGGATTATGCGCTAGTCAAAAGTTGGCAGATGTTTTAAGGAAAAATCTCAATTTTAATACTTTAGAGACCGTTTATAATAAGTGTAAGAATAGTGAACTTTTAAGTGATTTTGAAAAACAGTTTCTACATGCAAATGTAACTTCCTTAGATGTGGAGAGATCGTTTTCTATGTATAAGAATATTTTTTCTTGTCGACGCACAAGGTTTAAAGAAGTAACTGTGGAAACATATGCAATGATGCAAGTTTACAGTAGTTCACACCCTGATGCCTCTAATTTGTTAAATAATTAGCAAGTAAGTTTATTTATGAATTTTTCGTATTCTTATATTAACCCGTAATACCGATGCCTATCCGAGTCCGCATGTTTTGGTTACTCTACTTATAATATACGTAAACATTATCAAAATCGTCAACCCAGAAATTAAAAATTGAATAAAAACGGAACCTAAACAAAATAACGAATGGAATGATTGCGATATCACTAATGAATATACTCTATAAAGTAAAAATCTTTGAATAGTTTGTAGTACAGAATAAGATATTTTACTTTCTAATAGTTTTTTTTTGTTAAAACATTTTTTTTTAATTAAATTTTTGCGGATAAGCGATACTTGTTTAGTGGATTTCAGATTTTCGAGTTAACAACACTAATTATTGGCTTCTAGTTAAACTTAAGACAAGTTAAGCTCTCAGTAGGTGTGAAAGATGTTGTCCTGAGAAAATTATGTAGTTTACGACATCTTACCAGATCTTTTCTAGATCTTCAGGGCATAGACGGAAAATCTGATTTTTAGCTTCTTCTGGATAATGTAAGTAATGCATGCTCTGTCAGTCATTCTGTTAATATTCTGAGAGCCCTTTTGCTGAGGAATAGTATTATCTTTGCTATTTTATTATTAAATGCCTTCACTTCATTTTGTCCAGGTGTGCTTGTTCAGCGCGAGACCTTTGGTTTGCTTCCATCTTTTGAACACCTTTCTGGGTGGCTTACTTGTGTGACGTCCCAAAGGGGTGTATAAACTGTAAGGCCCGTCATAATCTTAGAAGCTTTTAGTGCATGTAAAGTGTTCCATGGTTATATTAGAACCACCCCCTCGTTGTAAAGGATGAAGTGCAGTTAATTATTCCCTAACATGCGAATGGTAACTCAAGATTCTATCAAACTAGAAATATTCGCAACTTAACTCTGGTAGGACTCAAACACAAAGCACCTAACTCTGCCACAATCAGGCCCTCTTACCACTGGGCATAGTTTAACATATGATAGCAGCGAATTTGGGGGAAAACCTCCTAGGTTTGAAGAAATCGGTACTTTTGAACAGAGCGAATGTAAGAGGTAACAATTTGCTTTTTCTTTAACGAAAACGAAGCACCTATTTCACTTACTCATATCAACTATACAAACCTCTTCCCATTTCAGGGAAAACGTTTCTTTTTTAAAATTCTTACCACAAAATAAAAAAGTTCTCTAAAAAAGCATTATTTTTTAATATACCAACCCATTTTTATTCATTACAAATATCGTGATGTGGCGTAAGAAGTATAGTTAGAAGATGCAAAACTACCGGATCAGTCGCAAAGCCACGATACATGAAAAAAGATAAAATTACAAATGCCACTAGAAGAGCATCAAGAAGAATCATTGAGAAAAATTGGCATGCTAGTCACCTTCAGTTAAGTACTCTGTGGAGTGATGCAGTTGGAAGATGAATTTAAAACTGAAAAAAAACTACTTTTAATGCCACGGAAAGAGAAAACAGATTAAGACGGGCAGAAGAACACTAAAATTATACACCTCGGCAATGCTATGCAATACAATGGAGCGATGGGGCTCGACTTGAAGTGTGTATTGGAGGTAGTAGAAGTTGTGTTATTCGCGGCGTTCCATGCTGCTTGTCTCAAAAGAAAGGTTAAATTTCCTGCGTCGGTTATGGTTTGAGGCAGGATGTCATCTAGAGGGATGGGAAAACTTAATTTTATTGAAGGAACTGTAGATACAAATAAATACTTCGAAGAATCCCTTTTACATGGAAGAATGTTTGACATCAGAACAAGATTTTCTGCTCCAGCAGGACGATGCAACATGGCACACTTCAAAAAAAAAAAGCATTAAAATGCATGGAAGACAACAATATACTTCTTATGGAATGGATTTGTAGTAGTTCCGATTTGTCTCTAATCGAAACTTTGTGGACCGATATGAAAAAGAAGCTAGGGTCACATCCTGCTAGAGTAATTCTCGAACTGCAGCAAAAGTTTCAGAAAATATGGGATTCGTTTACATCAAAAGGCATAGTATTAACCAAGCCCTGGGGCTTGGTTAATACTATGCTACGCAGAATTTCAGATTTAATAAAAAAAAATAAATGTGATGTTATCCGGTGGTAAAAAGTGTGTACCATTGTTGTTGTAAAATTGCTTTTTGAATTCCTGTTTGTTCACATTTTTTCCAATTTGTTCTCATTTTGTGTTAGATACTGGTTTTAATCACTTAATAGGTACATATTTATTTTGACTAACAAGGGAAGATCCCGAACCCGGAAATTCAAAAAAAATTGAAACTTTGGGAATATATAGAACATATATAGATGTACAATACGCAATTTTTTTTTGTGCGGACATTCACTTTTAAGGGGTGAAACACCCCATCGAAAATTAACAGATTTTCAATTTTTTCCATACAACTCTAGTAAAAAGAAAGATAGAAGATAGGTGTAAATGCAATAGTTGCAGCATACATCAAGCTCTTTCAAAATATGTGACTATCATATATACAGGGTGTTCCATTAAGCCCTGCGCTTACACTGCTGGTGTTTTTGTAACAATACAAAGAAAAGTTTAAGATATAATCTGTGTGATTTTTAATTCTATTTAAAACTGTATACGTGTTACAATATACAGGGTGTTTCTAAAGTAAATATCACCATATCCTTGGTTATATCTAACAGAACTTCATGTACTATGTTATTATATATAGGTATATATATTATTGAATACTTATTGCAAGGAATGATCTCAATCCCACAAATTTAAAATATGAAATTTGAGAATATGTAAACCACATGCAAAGTTAATGAAATTTACTGTATATCTCTGCGGTATTATATTGATTAGATAACACATTGTTTTGTTTGATAATAACAGTAAGAATATTGATTTCGGAAATATGTAGAAGACATATGTAATATTCAATTCTTTAATTTGATTTAATCACTCGCTGTTATAAGAGGAAAAGGTTAGTATTTTAGACCAAAGTTATATCTTATAATTAATCGATTTTATTAAGCGATAACAAATATATCATATTTTTAACATTTTAAGCAATACAAATATTGATAAGTACATCAAAATAATTTATATGTGATTAGCTGATTAGTCATAAAGTATAGGATATATAGGAAATGTTTATAGATAACACTTTACATCTTTTGGTCATGTCTATTATGTAGTGAAATACTGGCTACTGAATAATTATTCTGTATGGTGATGAAATTCTTCAAAGAAATGTCTAAAACATAGGACTTCGTTGCACCACGCACATCGTATGATGGCCTGGCTACCGCATATGGAACACCTAGCAGGATGTATAAAATCCTGTTGTCTAAAAGCAAAAACTACCGGATTTTCAAACTTATTTGGTTTTTGATCAATGTATCCGCTTTTATACCAAGCATAAGCAAATACATCGTGATACTTTGGTGCCGAAAGTTGGTTGTGAATAAGGGACTGTAGTTTGATAACATTATTGCGTTCATGCAACACAATATCATAACCAAACAGTAGCACAAGATCGGAAAATTTTCTTACAAAATTTTTCCATATGCGGAAACCATATACATCTAGTGGTTGTATCACTGCCGTAGTTTTTTTCGGTATCGTCAATATTTCAACATGTTTGCTTGATAGTATACTCTTTTGCAATGTAGCAGGACAATGACCAGTCCAAGAGTCCAAGAATAACACGCTCTGAGCTCCCACATTTGGCACATACACACGGGTGAGCCATTCATTAAACAGTTCTTTTGTTAATTTTCCCGACGTTGAAGCCCTAATATAAACATTCCACGGTTGAAACAAAGACTGTGTTACACGCGGACCGAAGCTACCACTTTGTTCTTTCATGACAATAAATAGAGGGGAAAGAAGTTTTCCAGAAGCTGATATTGTGGGAAGTATGGTATAACTATGTGTTGTTGCGGATATTGACTGCACAACTGCTGTAACACTTTTTGAACCCTGCACAGCTAACGTGCGACCAGAATGAAGCTCTAGATTAAAGCCACTTTCATCGGCATTGAATGTATTATCTTCTCCGACTTGTTTTATGAGATCTTTTGCATGGCTAACAAATGTTGAAGCGATTTCATTTAGCTTTTCGGAATCTGTACCATATGATCGCGTCATAAATTTATTAATTTTTCTTGAAACTATTCTATATGCTTTCTTAAAATTCCAGACCCAATGCCGGGATGCTTTAAAGTTTTCTAAATGTATTCCTTGATTAGCTTGCAAAGCCCATCTTTGAATGTCCAAATCATGAATAATATCACCCTTATCAATACTCTCCACAAAGTTATTATAAACGGATTCCGAAATTTGTAGCAATTTTTCCCGTCGTGTGCCTCCCCGGTTTACTGTTTCTTCCCATCTAGAACAAATAAAAGAAAATTAAGACAAATCGTAGTTATATTAAATGGAGTTCACTGTTTACCTGTACAATTGTTGGAGAGTTGAAACTTTTCGAAATTTATTTTGGAAGGTTGCTAACGTAAGTCGCTTCGTTTTCCCACTTTTCCAATATTCCACAGCCTTGGTTTTATATTCTAAAGTGACAATACCGCCTTCTTCTGGAACACATTGTTCATCTTCAGCTTCCATCGCTTCTAGAACTTCTTCGCGTGTAGGTGCGTATTCATCATCTACGAAGTCTACGGAATGTGGTCTAACTGGATTCAAAAATTCCAGTGTTGTGTCAATTTCCAGCGAAAATGAAGTATCTTTTTGAACGTCAAGAAGCATATCCTTTATTATGTCGTGTAGTTCTACTTCGTGGTTATTCACAGGTGTTAGATTATTGTTATTGGCAACGTCAAACGTTACCATGAGCAAGCGAATTACATTTAAAGTATTTACGACAACCATTTTCAACACCACAGGTTTGTTACACAATCTAACATCAAATACTATTAATATCAGGTGGGGAATTTATATAAGCAATGTTATCATTTATCATTGCATTTGGTTGATTATTGACTTAAAAAAAATGTTTACACCAGTAGATAAAAACTTCGAATGTAATTACCAAACAAAACAATGTGTTATCTAATCAATATAATACCGCAGAGATATACAGTAAATTTCATTAACTTTGCATGTGGTTTACATATTCTCAAATTTCATATTTTAAATTTGTGGGATTGAGATCATTCCTTGCAATAAGTATTCAATAATATATATACCTATATATAATAACATAGTACATGAAGTTCTGTTAGATATAACCAAGGATATGGTGATATTTACTTTAGGAACAGCCTGTATATTGTAACACCTATACAGTTTTAAATAGAATTAAAAGTCACACAGATTATATCTTAAACTTTTCTTTGTATTGTTACAAAAACACCAGCAGTGTAAGCGCAGGGCTTAATGGAATACCCTGTATATATGATAGTCACATATTTTGAAAGAGCTTGATGTATGCTGCAACTATTGCATTTACACCTATCTTCTATCTTTCTTTTTACTGGAGTTGTATGAAAAAAATTGAAAATCTGTTAATTTTCGATGGGGTGTTTCACCCCTTAAAAGTGAATGTCCGCACAAAAAAAAATTGCGTATTGTACACCTATATATGTTCTATATATTCCCAAAGTTTCAATTTTTTTTGAATTTCCGGGTTCGGGATCTTCCCTTGTAAGTGATGATAAAGATGTTAAATAAATAAGATTATAATATTATAATATAATTAAGTTAAGTTACTTTTTATTCATGTTGTATTATTTGTATTTTTGCTCCTTAAACACCAATTTCTGAAAAATCTTACTGTGGGCCAGTTGAAATGGGAAGGGGCTCGTGGTAAGCTTTTGTAAAGTGTTTCATAGATGACCTCAAATGGCTAACATTTTATCGATCTTCATAGGAACTCGACAATAGAATTATTTATAGGCAATTAATGCCATTAGTAAAACCAATTTATTGACCAATTTAAATCGAAATACCTCTTCTAACCAATTCGGATCATCTCCAGTATTGCGTGTAGATAGTCGATTAACTATTAAATCTAACTACGTCAGTAGAACGCACCTTACGACAACAACGAGGTCCTTACCGCCTTCTCCTTCTCTTCAACGAACTTCAACCTCGCCGTAACGACAGCTGCTGCCGTGTGTGCGGCTATTACCGTGCTCTGTTACCGTTACGCGGCTGCCTCGTTTACCCATATCCGTTGGTTCGTACCGACCAACGCGACATTGACCTAAAAATTCATAAACCCGCACCGTGCGCGCGTCAGGTCAAATCTCTGACAATCGCGTCCCACGCGATATGCGCTCGAGGAGACCTGGGACTGTCCGATCGGGAAAAAGAGATCGAAGGAGATGCTAGCGGAGTATTTCGTGTGTTTGCGCGCGCTATTTAATTAAAAAATATCACGTAACTTTTCGCAATTACAGAACGGAATGATGACAATGGACGAAGTACGGAATTTTTTCAAAACACGCGCGGAATCGTAACGACAAACATTGACGTGTTGTTGCGATTACGGCCTTGATGACGTTTTTTAAAGGATACACTTTTGTACAAAGTTTTAGGACAGAAACTATGTTTTAGAGTTTTCTGTTTGGCAATTAAAATTTATAATTTTAATTAAAACAAAGACTATCTATAATTATCTTTTAAAATGTCGAGGGAAATTAAGAAATCGATAAGCTGGCCACATCTTACTTAGAGAATTAGGAAATGGAGGAGAAGGGGAGAGGGGCAATAAAAGGCTTCGTGCGGCAAAATACATCAGGGCACAATCAGTTGACAGCATTGGTATCAGGCTCTCCAAAGACAGCAAAGACAATGTTTTGCAATTCAACACATGGAATCTCAGAATATTGGCAGGATTCTTGACACCTTATGAAATAACACTTATACGAACAAGGAAAAGTTGAAGAGCAATTTTGTGGTCTACACCAAGAACATGTGGAGATTTCAGAAAATATTCAAGAAACATCAATACCTTAGTAAACCATTGCAAGCACCTGTGGAATTGAAGGACGAAGATCCTACACTGGTATTAAGATTCATAAAAAAAATAAAAATATATATTCACTATATCTAATACTAGTGGTCAGGGGTTTGATGGCTTAAAGAATGTTTAAGCAATTCAGAATAACAGAGTTGGATCGCTTTTTATGTAATTTTTTTTAAACCAAGATCTAGAAATCCAATTATAAACACCAACAGTTAATTAACACGTAGTGTATTTCTAATATTGGTAGCAGAATCTAATCGGCTAAAAAATAATGTAGTATAAATGGGATTATAACAGAATGGTAGTGGATAAAAAAAATTGTAAATAAAAAAATTAAAGTATCCTGACGTTGCAAACATATTCATTTTCCATCAACTTAGGATTGCTAACAAATTACAACAGATGCAATCCATTTACAATATAAAGTAGCTGAAAGACAAGATGCAAGTTACATTGATCTTAGCTGCATCAATTCATTCTAAATGAAAGAAGGTATGATATTTAAATCGACCAAAGAGAATTGAATAAATTAAGCAGAAATTGTAATTATTTTTGTCAAAAATGTAGGAAACCTACATTACAACAATAATTTAGCATTCAGAAAATTACCTGGCAAGCATGTATTGTTTCGTTCGATATCACACCAAAATTCCCGAACTTTCCTGGCTATATTAAAACCGAAGTTTTAAAAAGTTGCAACATGTAACGTCCACATAAAATATCATTAGAAGCATACTATTTACGAAATTGGTAAACAATAATTTGATTAATTTCAAGTGAAAAGATTTCCATGTTTGGATTCAAGTTACAGCGACATTTACAGAATTTCTCGATGGTTTATTAAATGATTAGAAGGCAGATGAGAAAGTGTTTGAAAGACGTTAATCAAATAAGACCACCCTATGTGTAAGCAGATGGTTTTCATGTTTACTTTCTTTTGCTTACTGTTATAGTATTTGAAGCACTGTGTAATGAAGCAATGTTGTTGATCTTTTGTCGAAATTCCGATTGTTTGATAATCGTTTAGTTTTCTGAATAAAAGATAGTTCCTTCAGTTACAATGGCTAAGAGTTTTGCATAAATCCACTCACATTTAAAATTATTGGTAAAAGATTTGTAAAATTGTACTGTCAATTTAGGTCATTGCCATCAAAACGCTGCCAAAATGCATGTTACCCACTGGGTCGAATAGAAAGTTTTGTGAATCTGGGATGGCTCTACTAGTCTATCTTAAGTGTGGGTATTTATGTTGCCAAGCCGAGAAAGAGCCAGGAAGTTCATAGAACTTGACAAAGTCTGTTAAGGCTCTTGCCGTAATCCTTACCGGGCATACTCGGTTAAGGAAACACCTATAAAAAATTAGGTTCGCTCAAGAGGAGTGCTGTCTATGCTTGGAAGAGAAGCATACTCTTGCTGCTATCTCGCCGTCTGCAGAATCATATTTTCTCTGTTTGATGGGGCTTTTATAACGCCTGAGTGACTGAGCCAAACTTTGTTGAGTGAATTCCTGGAATTGGCCAGAAGGTTAGGCGTACTTACGGAAATAACATTGCCAACCGTATTGGTCAAAGTAAATGAGTGGACTAATCCACTCACCTGGCGCTATTATTGTAATTATAAAACTTCTTTGCAGCTGTGTGCAGAAATTAATGCAGAGGGTGGTGTAAAACTTTCAGCTAAAACGGTTTGAAAGCATTTAAATAGTGCAGGATTGAAAGGTTGTAAGGTAAGAAAAAAGCCGTTACTGTATGAAATCAACAGAAAAAAACCATTTACAATAGACAAAAAGGATCAACACTGGACAGTTGAAAACTGGAAAAGGATGTTGGGGTAAACATTGCTTTTGATAAATAGAGTACATCCATAGTTCCTTCTTCAGTTTTTTAGTACCTTTGTGAGTCGTAGAGTTAACGAAGAATTTCATAAGGATTACGTCGTCCCTACTCTTAATCACGAAGGTGGCAGCAGCATGATATGGGAGTCCATGTCATCACAGGATCTTGAGGAAATGTTCATATGGCACGGCCGAATGAATAATACGTAAGGAAATTGTAAATGCGACATTAAACTCACCGGATGCAAAATTTTTTTCATATTGGCTTAAAAAAAAAAAATTTTCTGCCACACAGGTGGAAAAATTAAAGATTGGATGCAAGAAAGTGAATTGCATCTTCACACCTTTAAAACACTACTTGAAGCCAAAATAAAAGAAAAGTATTACACCGACGTGAAAGCTCGAGTCATACATGGTATTAATTTATATATAGAATTTTATGTTTTACTAGTTTAGCAAGGTGCTTCGTTTTATCGGCCAAGGCAGTAGAGGAATAATTCTTGGGTATGCATGCATGTATCTTACATCGTCTTTTTAGACACCTTGTTAAAATGTTGGAGGACTTAAAAAAATAATTAAAAGAAACAGGGTGTCTCCAAAATGTTGGGACATAGCTTAACTATAGACTCCTGGGATTAAAATAAGGAGATTTGACCAAACTTACCTATATCCAAAGTCGCCCTGTTAAGTTGGTACAAGACGTGAAAGTTGTTTCTCCGGAAAAAAATCTTAAATACATTATAAACAAAATAATACAAAATGTATGGGATGGCATCTAATGCATTCTTTTATTAGTGGCAACTACATAGTCTTAAGTTATAGAAATTGTTCAACATGGCCCCCATTTTCTTGAATGCATAGATTGATCCTACGCAAAAAATTCATCTGTACGTTCTGCAGCATTTGTCGATTATTTTTAATTGTTTCTGCGGCGTTTTGAATCCTAGCCCAAAGTTCATTTTCTGTATTTACAGGAGTAGAATACACCATGCTCTTAAGTGTTCCCCACAAAAACGAATCACAAATGTTTAGATCCGGTGATCGAGGCGGCCATTTTACCGGTGCGCCAGCTCTTCTGCCAATCCATCTATTGGTATACTGTACATGAAGGTGGTTTCGAACATTCCATGTAAAATGAGGAGGTGCTCCGTCATGTAAAAACCATATACTACCTCTAAGAAGTAATGGCAAATCCTCTAGTAATTCCGATAATGTATTCTGAAGAAAATTTACGTACATTGCACCATTCAACCTAGCAGGCAAAACAACGGGGCCTATGAGATGTTCGCCGATTATTCCTGCTCATATATTAAGTCGAAACTCCTGCTGAAAATGGCGTTGTCTGATAGCATGTGGATTTTCCTTTGCATACACATGTTCGTTGTGTGAATTTGTTATACCTCTTCGCGTAAAGCACGCTTCATCGGTGAACAGAATTTTACTATGAAAGTGAATATCTTCAGCCTTTCTTTCTTGAATAAATCTGCGAAATGTTAGACGCGATTCGGGATCTGCTGGCAAAAGTTCTTGCACACTCTGACGATGATACGGACGCAAACCTTGCTTTTTAATAACTCGGTGCACTACATCCTTTGAAACTCCCAATTGACGAGACAAACCACGAGTACTTTTTTCAGGATGTTCTTCTAAGGTATTTAGAATTTCCTCTTCCATTTGTGGATTGCGAATTACACGAGGGCGTCCACGATTCACAGTTACTGATTTCAGGCTTCCAGTTTCACGAAGACGTCTCTCAATTCTTGCAAATGTTTTATGATTCGGCACCTGACGATTTGGAAATCTTTCTTGGTATACTCTCACGCTTTGCCGACAATTTCCCTCACAAAATCCGAGAACCAGCAACATATCAGTTTGCTCATCATAGGAATACGCTGCAGCCATTATCGTCAATACACTCGACAAGAAACTCAAAAAAAACAACCTCGAAATTATTAAAGCACGTCCAACTACAAACAGAAACCAAACGAAGATCACAAAAATGCCAAATTAATTACTTGATTTTTACCACACTAAACTTCTGTGCTTTTGATATGTAGCAAACAAATGATACTCATTTGTTGTTAAAAGATAGTATTCCGGTTAACTAGATTATTGCTAGATTATACCTATCAAAAAAAGCATATCATCAGATCAGATTTATTTTTTTTCCGCAGAAACCGTAATAGTTATCAAAAATTATAAAGATACAAAAAATGTTCCTAAAGAAAGTATATTTTGGTAACAAACAATTGAAAGTTCTCAGCCTACGCACTAGAAAGTTATCACTAAATTTGTATTGCGACATTTTAATTTAATACACTTACAACCTACCGATGAAGACCAAAACCATCTTGAAACGTGACCTATAGTCTCAAAACACTCCATACGAAAAATTATAACAAACGATCAAAGCCTCCTATTTTTATAGGCAAAATTAATTTTTTCATTAATTTTTCATTAATTTTTTAACTTTCACGTCTTGTACCAACTTAACGAGGCGACTTTGGATATAGGTACGTTGGGTTAAATCTTCTTATTTTAATCCCAGGAGCCTGTAGTTAAGCTATGTCCCAACCTTTTGGAGACACCCTGTATATAAGCAATAATAAATATGTTTTAAAATGAATATTGTCCAAAAGCAGAAAATTTGTATTTTAACTGGACAATTTTTTCACGCTACAAAGTAAAAACTTGAAGATATAATATTGCAGCCAGAATTTTAGCCATAATTTCGAATAAAAGTTTAATATAAAAATATTATTATTCAAAATTTAAACTTCACACATTTTACTTAGCAGAAAAGGTATATAAATCCCTTACTGATTAAAACATAAGTGGAACAATACAGAACAAAATTGCTTTTTCGAAAATAAGAACAACAATTAAACCATTTATTCCCATCAAACTATCCTCTTACGACCTGTCAAGAAGGATGTTTCACATTTCACTTTCCTTCCTTATAATTTCATCTTGAAACTAGCGTAATTAAACTCACGAACGATAGTGTAGATACAATTTCTCGCTCGTGTAGATGTTGGTATGAAATGGAGTTAAGTCTGTCAGCAATAAATACTAATTACTGTTGACGGGTAGGTAGTAGCGAGCTAACGGACGTGCACGGACTCCGAAAGGCCCGCTAAATTAGTTTTAAGTGAACAATTATGAAATTTACGGTGCCCCAGTTAGTGCCGTTCCTGTATTCTACCATCTCTAATTGGTCATAATGTTTATATTTTCACTGGAAATTCAGCGGTTCCAGGAGAAAAATTAAGAATGTTGTTTGGATGAGCTTATCAGAGATAATTTTAAATAATCAAGTAAAACAGACGTCTATTGTAGTGTATAATATACGTATTTAAAATTATAAAATTGTCTAGAACAATATTCCGAGAATACAATCTTGTTTGCTAATTGTTGCTACAATTTTTTTAATTAGTCGATAATTTGTGTCATTTCAATAGTAAAAATAATTTGTGTGGGTATTGTTTTATAAAACAGTGAAAGTTGTTTAAGAATTACATAAAATATTGCTTTTAAAACATTTTTCGAGACTATAAAGTGATTGTTATTGTTAAACAAGTTAATTGTGTCAACATTTTTTGTTAAATAATCCCTTTCTTAAATAAAGAAATTGTTTCTTAATACACATGTGTAATTCTGAAGTTCTCAAGGATATTTTTGTAAGCCTCTATCGACGTATCAACAGATTTCGGTATTGTGTTCTTGGAATTGCCAAAATAGCTAATTATACACGGTGTTTCAGGAGGAAAGGGTATATTTGGAATCTCAAAGTAAGTAAAATAAGTCCGATTTTCAACCATTATAGAAATACTTTAATTTCTATTTCTTTTTTCGTTGTACCCTTCAAATAATAGTTCTAGTTAATGTTTGGCAATTTAGTTTTACGCTTTCTTAGTAATTTAAGCTTAATTGAATTAATACATCCTTTTTTAGTGAATAGAAGCAAGCAATGCCACATACATTTAGTCATAGAGAGCATGCCGACATGGTTTTCGTTTATGGATATTGCAATGTAGTCGATGCCTCTTTCCAGTTCGAAGAATTCCAAATAGAAAAGAATTTCAAAATCTATTTGCAACTGCTGGAGAAACAGGAATGTTCCCAAGTGCAACCATTATTTCTGAAAGAGAACGCGGTTTATATGTAGAACTTGAAACAAATATTCTAGATATGGTAGAAGAGAAACCTGACATAAGTACGAGGCGTCTTGTAGCCCAATTTCAAATTAGATACACAGCCAATTGAAGCTTGCTCAAAGAAAATGGTTTGCATTCTTTTCATATTCAACTTGTTTAAAGTCTTCACGAAGGTGATCATGTCGCAAGGTTGCAATTTTGTAATTGGATAAGTCAAAATCGATGACTATACAAATACATTTTATTTAGTGATAAAGCTTAATTCACTTGCGATGGAGAACATCGATGCTCACACGAAAATCCATATGTCACAGTTGAGCGCAACTTTCAAAATCGTTTTAGTATGAACGCATGGTGTGGTAAGTTGGACGGTCACTTATTTGGTCAATTTCTATTAGATGATCGCCTTACTGGAGAGCTTATTTGGTTCACTTGACAGAATTTATGAATGATTTAGCGTTAAATGTTATACAACGTATGCACTTTCAACATGAGAGAGCCTCTATACATTTTAGTGTGTATGTTAGACATTTTTGAATGTTTGCTTTCCCAATCGTTTGCCTACCAAACCAACCGTGGTTCACAAAATTGGCCACCGAGGTCACCAGATCTTAACTCCCTAGATTACTGTTTGTCGGGACGGATAAAATCTTTAGTTTATGCGTCAAAAGTGGACACGAGAGAGGCAGTACTAGATCGCATTTTTAATGCAGCAGCTACCACGAGAAATAATCCCCCCAACATGCTGTTGGGGCAATACACGAGTAGACAGTTATACGAGGGATGATTGTAAAATAATGTTCCCAAAGCCCTACAGCAGCAATAAGACGTGTTAGGCGAAATCCGACAACATTAGCGTGTGCAGCAGCTCTCCCACTCTATATACGCACCACCCCCGTCTCGCTACACCACACAGTGGCGACTAAGCAGCCGTCCGTGATGGAACTCCCGATCGCCGCCACCGCTAGGTACGAAATTCGCGCTGTGACACGTTTTTTAAACGCGAAAGGGGTTTCAGCTATAGACATTCATCGTCAATTACCCTAAGTTTATGGAGAAATGTGTATAGCTGTTCAACACGCCCGCAAATGGTGTAGGGAATTCACTGGAGGTCGGACGGAAATTCACGATGAAGAGCGGAGCGGAAGACCATCAGTTTCAGAGGAAATCGTTAAAAAGGTCGAGAGCATACTGCTTGAAGATCGGAGGGTCACCAATCGTCAACTCGCTCTTCGGATTCCCGAGATTTCCAACACCACAACTGAAAAGATTTTGACTGGCGGCAGAATTTTACGACATGGGGATACAAAAGTTGGAGCACCGTCTGCAAAAATGCTTGGAAAGAAATGGCGATTATGTCGAAAAATAGCTTAAGTTATTACCTTTAAAACGATGTGTAATGTTAAGGAAATAAAGAATGCTGTCTATTTTTAAAAAATATGGGAACCTTATTTTACGATCATCCCTCATATTTTCGAAAATAATCTTTGATTTACTATTATTAGTTTGTAATAAATATCGCTCTATGTTAAACATGAAATTATTATTTATTTCCGTAATAGTTAACAATCGTACTTAAACATATTGGTTTATTTTACTTATTTGACCTTCGGAACATACCTTCGAAGTACTTCCCTTTCCCCCTGAAACACCCTACATGTCTCTCTATTAATTTATTCTAAGAAAATAGAATCTGCTTATTCAAAGATGCTAGGGAATTTTCATTTCTGAAATAATTAAATTTCAAAAGGCGTATGCATAAGTATAACACCCCGTATATCTTTAAAATATTGAAAGACAATTTAATTTGTGTCATAAAAGTTTTAATAAAGTAGTTTCAAAAGCAATAATAAAAAAATGTCAATCGCAAAATATCTGTAATATATTATGGTTACGTAAAAATGTGGGTTTCCCCACAATATGTTATACAATTGTTTTACTCTGACTGCAACTCGATTAGCATAAAAACACTACAACTTTGCTTATTTAACCAATATTGCAGCATCGATAATAATGAAGTTAGCAATAGTACCTCGGTAACTGGAAACGCCCGAAACTTTACAAAAAAAATCATGGTTTTTGAAAAGTTTGGCTTATTTCGGAAAGTCTTCCGTAACAATTGATATCTACAGGATGAAATTGGGTCACGAGTAAAGTACCAGTTATTTAAAAGTAGTCTACAAAGAACGCAAGTAGGAGGGTGGATCAATAAATACGCGTGTTTGAAGACAGATGGCGTTACTGAAGAGTTTTGACATTACTCTCATGAAGTGCAATCTTTTAAACGGCGCAGTACAAAATTTTGGGCCGATTCACTGGTTAGCTTTGATTTGACAACCATTTGTATAAGACATGTTTAGTGTTTGTATATAAAATGACAAAGGAAGAATATCGTTCAGTAATTCACTTTCTGTTTTTGAATGGAATAACATGTAAAGCAATTAAAGCGAGGGTGGAAGGTCCGCCATCTATGACAACTGCCAGATAGTGGTTTAACGAATTCAAACGTGGCCATACATAGGTGTTTAATGAAGAGTGCCCAGGTCACCGGGCAGACGTGGTTGCTGATGATATCATTGAAAAAGTCTTCTCGTTGATCGCCGAACGAAAGTGTGCGAAATAGCAGAGGCCCATAGGTGTATCGAACGGAGTGGCAATTATTGGGTTGGCAAGGATGAAATTTGTAGGTTGCAATATTGTCAACTTGAACAGCTGATTATTTGACATTGACTTAATATTTTACAGTTCTGTTTTTTTTTTTTGTTGGAAAGCTACATGTCTCGCCTATTTAAAGAAATCATTGTAAGCTCTAAAAAGTATTAAAACCTTTTTTTTTTAATTAATTTTGTAGAAAATGGAACGGTTGGAAATTCGCACTATTATAAAGTATGAATTTTAACGTGAAACTACGGCATCGCAGACCGCGCGAAACATTAATAGTGTATTTGGCTCTAGTGTTACCACGCAGCAGACAGTATCAAATTGGTTCGCCAAATTTCGTACAGGTAACTTTGACCTCACAAATGAGCCGCGGTCGCCCAGAATCAAAGGTCAATAATGACGAACTAAAGGTCACCGTTGAGTCTGACCCATCTCAGAGTGCCTATGAATTATCGTCGAAGTGGGGGGTTAGCAAACAAACAATATTAACTCATTTAGCTCAAATCGGTAAAGTGAAAAAGTTGGATAAGTGGGTTCCACATGAACGTAATGAGAACCAGAAACAAAAGCGTTTGGAAGCTTGCTTGACGTTGCTTTCTCGTCACAAATCTGATCCATTTTTGAATCGAATTATCACTTGTGACGGGAAATGGATCCAATATGACAATCGCAAACGTTCAGCACAGTGGTTGGACAAGGATGAATCACCAAAACACACTCCAAAGCGTAATATCCATCAAAAGAAGCTGATAGTGAGTGTTTGGTGGTCTAGCGCAGGTGTGATCCATTATGATTTCATGAAACCTGGCTCATCGATCACAGCAGAAATATACTGCAACCAACTGGACGAAATGATGCAAAAACTTAAAGAAAATCAGCCTAGATTGGTAAACAGATCGACTCCAATCTTATTGCATGATAATGCTAGACCACACAGTGCACAAATGACTGTGGCAAAACTACAGGAATTGGAGTTGGAACTTCTACATCATCCTCTATACTCACCGGACCTAGCCCCCACGGACTACCACTTCTTCCGCAATTTGGACAACTTTTCAATAGGAAAACAATTTAATTCCAACAATGCTGCAAAAGTGGCCTTCCAGGAATTCATTGACTCTCGTCCGCCAGGGTCTTTTACCACCGGCCTGAACAAACTTCCGCTTAAATGGCAAAAGTGTATAGACAATATGGGTGCATACTTTGATGAATAAAACAATTCCTTCTATTTGTAAGTTATCAATCAACTTTGCCTTTCTTTCTACAAATTTGATCTTTGACGAGCCAATAATATTTTACAGCAAAAGTTAGGAATGAAAAAGATGTCGACCCGATGGGTGCCGTGATTGCTACACAGTGGACAATAAATGGATACAACTGTCACCTTCGAAAGAGTGTTTGGATCTCCATAAGCGAAATCCGCAAGAATTTTTGCGTCGAGTCGTCACCGTTGATGGAAAACTGGATCTATTAGTATACGCCTGAGACGAGGTGACAATCAAAATAATAGAATTTTTAAGGCGGAAAGGTCATGGCCACGAACTTTTGGTATTCGAAGGAAATAATCCTGATTAACTTTTTGAAGAAAATACGCAAGCTGACTATAGACCTGCCGTCTACAGTCAAGCAGGCACTGACTGTTGCATCTACACCTCGAAGCATCCTTGCTGGATTTGAATCCACTGGTATTTGGCCTTTCAACCAAAAAATGTTCAGCGAGGCTGACTTCGCACCATCGACTGTCACCGATAAGCCATTGAATACAAATGAGAGAGAAGACTTGGCTGACGTGGCTGGTGTGGCGGAAAATTAACATACATCAACTACAAACATGGACCAAAACACTAGCACAACAGATGAAACGTTCCAAGAACCATCAACTTTAACTTCGCAAAATTTAACACCAGAAGTTATAAAACCATACTGCCCAAGGCAGAAATGCAAAAATCTACGAGAGGGCGAAGAATTAGAGGGAAAACAGCTATTGTGGCAGACACACCTGAGCAACTGGAGATGTTAGCGGCGCAGAATAAAAAGGAAATCGATTTGAATCTAAAATGGGGTGCCTAGCAGCAGTTCTGAAGACGAAGAACAAAATTGTTGTTTAGTATGTCCTTATTCTAGTAGCGAGGTCTGGCTTCAATGCAGGAGCTGTGGGCTCATATTAGTTGCTGACAAGAGTCCTTTCTTTTTGTGTTTGAACTGTCTGTCCGACTAAGTTTTGTTTATTGTTTGGCTTTTCCTCAGAATATTTTGTTTCGTTTAATTTGTATTTAGAATTTTATGTTACATTATCTAATGTTTGGACTTTATATGTGTCGCCTTGTATATTACGTTGATAATTAAGTTATAGGTAAACTTATCTAATATATTTATGCACCTATTATGTCTGTTACAATCGACACTGGTCCCGTTACAATTGACACCAAAGAGGTGTTAGTAGTAACATGCATCACGAATTGCTTTTGATTTTCTCTATGTTTTAATATTTCCATAAATTAACAAAATCCAACATGATGTCTTTCAAAATATCCTTTTGAGTATTTTGGAGGACGTCGTGCTGGATTTTGAAACTTTATACTTACATTATCGCCGTGATGTTCACAAATTGTTCTAGGGTGCAGAGTAGTCTTTCTATGTATGTGTTAATATTTTCAAAGGTGTTACAATCAAAAAATCAAGCTTAAGGACTAGGTCAATATTTTAAAATGCACTTCCAGATTTAACAACAGCCCCAAAAACCTTAATTGCATTAAAATAAAAAGAAAACTAGACGCATTGATTCAATTAAATTAAACAAAAAACACAATATTTAATTTATTTAATAAAATCTTTTAGTGAAACTTGAAAATATCTATCTATTTAAAGTATAAAACTCGTACCAAACTAACAATCATCTATTCGATTTCTTTAGGTCCGTTTTACAGTGTCATGATAAACAAGAGAAGTTACTGTTTTCTTCTTCCGAGAATGCTGTTTACACTTGATTAAATTGATGTTTAAACAAGAGCAGGGTTCCTCCCTAATTGTGTTGAAAGAAGGAAATTTCCTCGAGTAAGCAAAGCGTGACCCATGCCACGTGCACTTTCCATTTTTTCTCCTCCACTTTCCTCTCTAATCCTCTTTTATTAGCCGGCATTTGTCATCGTTTTCAGTCCAATTACTTAAAGCTCCGTTGTCGACGGGTTCGCCTTCCTTCTATATACAAGGCGAGTAACTTAAAAAGATGCAGTTGAATTATAGGAACATTAAATGACCACATCGTTATTTACAACCAACTGTTGTCTTTTGAGAAGGCAGTGCGATATTTTGGCGTTTCCTTGGACCTTTATTTGATCTAGAAGAATCACGTAGCTCTGCTTAAATACAAGTCTAGTAAGGTCAAGAATATACTGATGTCGCTGGGACTTCCTCTGAAGACTAAGATGTTACTAAACATTTCGTGTCTCTAAATTCAATCAATATTGACTTATGGTGTCCTAACCTGGTTTACTGCGGCTAACAATAAGTCATGTGTCTAAATTTTAGAGACCCTATGCAACAAGATGTTAGGGTTAATTACGCGGATTCTTTGGTACATCAGAAACAACAAGCTAAGGTTCAACGTAAACGTCCTGAGATTTTCTGAGCACCTCCGCGACATGGCTACCACCGTTTGGTACAGAGCCAGCCTATGAAACACATCGTTGCTAGCTCGAACGGTCGAAGATGGCCAGGATCGTCGTCTGTTAAGAAGAAAAGTTCTCAGTGCATGAGACAACATCCCTTCTGTATAGGCAAACATACGTGGTTTTGTGTTGCGTGTCCAGTATCGTGCAAATGTAATATCATCGTTCTGTTCATCCGAATTAAGACACTGCAATATTAAGAACCTTTTCTCACTATTTCATTTTTTTTCAAAAATTGCACTTTCTTCACTCTGCAGCACCTTAGACTTACCATATTTGTTTTATGGATGATTATATAGGGTGATTCAAATTGAACATTGGGATTTGAATTGCCGGCGCCGTTTGGTTCTGTGAACATGTGCCAAGTGAGCATGCAATTTGTTATCTAGTGCAAAAGTTTGAAACAATTGGTATGCTTGCTGATAAACCAACGTATCAACGCAGAGGTCGGTGAGATGAAAACATTGCTCGAGTAAGTGATGGTGTGCACGCTGAACCAGGCACGTCCATTTGTTACAGTTCACGACAATTGAATCTTTCGTATGGCACTATTCAACGAAAACAAAGGATCTACATTTAAAGACATATACAATTCAACTGACCCAAGAACTAAAAGAAATGGACCACTAGAAACGATGTATGTATGTACATTTGTGAACTAAATTTTAGAGAACAGAGAAGCTCAGGTTTTCGGCAAAAAGTGGGTTTGTGAATCGACATACGCATTGGGGTTAGTGAAAATCCACATGCTACTGTAGAAAAACTAATGCACTCATTGGCGTCCAGTATGGGCTGGAGGAATCATTGGCCCATACTTTTTTGAGGACAGAAGCCAACGATTTGAACTTGAGTGACATATGGACGAAGCCACATGAACCTTTGAATTTACTCCAAACCAAATTTCCTGATCGTGTTATCTCTCAGCGGGATGACATCGACTGAGGTCTTGCGATTTGACTTTTTTCACCGGCGCCCTTTGAAGGAAAGAGTTTATGTCAGCAAATCTGCTACGATTCCAGAGCTAAAAGAGAACATCAAATGTGCGGCTGCTGAAATATAACAGCATGTATGCGAAAGTGTTATGGAAAAAAGCTTCGTTGAAAGGATGGTGACGTGTCACTGTTGTTGTGGGAATCCATTGGAGAGCATTTGGTCGACATCGTACTTCATGCGTAATTGCAAAGTATGTACTTTAAACTAACAGCAATAAAAATCAGATTTTTCAAATATTTTGTTTTATTCAGTCAAAAAATCCTAAAGGTCAATTTGGATCACTTTCTAAAAAACTGCGACTAAAAATCGATTATTTTTATATCAATTTTTAAAAATAAATTTTAAAGACAAACGGTTAAATAAATTAATCATTTTATTTATGTAAATGTGAATAGGTTCAAAGTTTCATTAAACAAGGAGCTTACGGTATTTCAGCTCCTATGAGCTTGCTAAAAATTGCAAATTGTAATATGTAATAATTTTAGAGGTGAACACATAGATTAACACTTTTAAGCATAAACCCAGAAAAATTTTACCTAGAAAATTCTGAAATTCGGTAAAATCATTTTCTGATGTTTTTAAAGATTTGTTTTATAAGGTGTCAAAAGACAAAACGGTAGGTCAGTGGTATGTTCTTTAGAGGGCACAAAATGACCCGGGGGTTTAACTGTGGCTATTACAACACAGATGAAACGAAAACAATTGGCGTTTTATACGCAAAAATACATATCCCTGATCAAGGACATCATAACTTAAAGGGTTGATATTCAAGCATGGATGGTTCAGAGAACTCTTGTAAGACTACGATGTCAACATCAACATGATCAACAACAGCAAGTAGTGTACTGCGTAATTGCGCAGAACTAACACCAATACAGTTTCCAGAAGTGGGCTCAGAATATCCGATGGCTGAAACCTACGCAAGACTATTGGGTCGGGTGAAAAAGGCAAAGGCAACGTAAACTATATAACAACTGAGAAACCACAATAGACCTGAAGAAGTTGCAGTGGGACCACTTCTTATCTAATCTAATCTTAATTTAGCGTGTGTCCATTTCGGGTGAATATTTAAGTAAATCATTGCGTGAAATGGAACTGTTTTGAACTGTCTTCCGGGAATTTCTCAACAACGGCGAAATTAAGCTGTTGTATAACACACATTTGTTATCGAGTATGGCAGCATTTACACAACGTACTCTCACATGTTAGAGCAGATTCGGCGAAGGTTCTCGCAGTTCATAACTTACAAAACTATGAACCAATAAATTATATTGGGTTGGCAAGAAAGTATTGTCGGTTGTCACACATAGAGAGCATTGTAATTGTTTTAAGGACATCTGTCAGTGTTATGGTTTTTTCCTTTTGGCATTTGACATTAGTCACATTTAGGTTACTTTAGAAGCAAGTCGTGCGTAAGTTTGTTTATAGCTGTTAGTTTAGGATCAATTTTAACATGAAATGCAGAAACGAACGTTTTCGGCATGTTTTACTTTTTTATTTACGTAAAGGAAAGAAATCTGCGGATATTGATGGCATAACAGAACGCGTCAAAATTGGTTTAACAAATTCCGTTCTGGTTAACGTTGATGATGACCAAGTCAAAACCATCATTGAAGAGAATCGTCGTACAACTGTTCGAGAGATTGCAGAGAGGTTAAATGTATTGCAGAATCAAAGAAGAACGGCCAGAATTGGCAAATCGTAAAGGAACATGATAATGCAAGGCCTCACACATCTTTAGTAAGTCGTGGGAAATTATTGGAGGTTGGTTGGGAAGCGATGTCGCATCCCCCATACAGCCCTGACTTGGCATCTGATTACCATTTATTTCGAAGTTTGCAAAACTTTGTGAATGGCAAAACTTTCACAAATGATGATGACCTTAAATCGCACTTGGTTCAGTTTTTTGCTGATAAGGACCAACATTTCTATGAGCGCGGAATCATGAAGCTATAAAAAAGATGGCAAAAGGTCATTGGACAAAATACATAATTGATTAAAATTTATTCTTTGTGTAAAAAAATGAGTTCTATTTTGCACTACAAAACCAAAATTACTTTCTTGCCAACCCAATATATGGTGTCACTTACAACTAGAAGAGAGTTCGAAAGCGTACGACTTCTGACTTCTCAATAACAATATCGACTGCCCATGTCTGTTGTCTAAGATATGCTTCAATGTGCCAGTTTTTGCAACCCGTCACAATGCGCCATTCTATATGCTTACCATGCGACTGACGTCTTGATGTGCTCACCAGTTTACACGATGTGCCACGATAATCGTCTTATGGTGGACTGATTTTGAAACTGTAATGGCGTTAATTTGTTAAATTTTTTTATCTTTTTAAATTTTTGTTGTGATTATTCCTATATGTATTGTAAGGTAATCTACTTAGCTATATACTATGACTATCAATGTCGCATAAATTGGAGTCTCCGTTGGACAATAAAGTTACATTCTATTCTATTTTAAACACCTGTTGATTTTATGGATTATTGGAATTATGTTTACCTGCTTCAATTTTCCTGCAATTTAACTCTATTATTTTAAGTGGCTCACCCTGTAGGCAAACTTCATCGTAGAGAAAAAAAGCAAGCGACTGGAGAGAGAAGGGGTCGAAGAGAAGAAAATTATCTTTTCGGTAAACGTGTTTACATTGGGCGAACGTCCGACCCGGGCCAAGATTTATGGGCCTCAGATTAAAAAGAACACTTCTCCCAGGATGATTAATACGATATAAGATAGAAAGGCGCATTTCACAGACGATATACGATATTTAGGGAGAAGAAGGAAATATGTTAGGGGATGGGCGTTCAGAGAAGAGGGAAGGTCCTCCTGCGAGATCGGCCTAATTCCCGACTCGATTCCTACCTGGCGGCGGCGGCAGGCTGAAAAACAATTAACCTTCTCGCATGGAAAAAAGGGTCTATTTGGTTTCGGATTTAAATAATTTCGCGGCCTAGCGCGAAGGGCGTTTCCTATTTATTAAGCTTTAATGTTGATTTATTAGCTTCTGGCTGGATCGTTTCCCATTTGGGAGATTTAATTTCGTTTTTGGAATGGATTTATGTGTTTGAGTTATTTTCATGTTTAACAAGTTGTTCAGTTTATTGTCTGATAAAAATGTTAAGTAAATATTTGGCTTTATTTTATATGAATAAACGAAATATTAGTGTTATGCTCAGATTCATTTAACAGTGTAAAGATTCCAATAAAATGTTTGCATCTTCTTTGGAGTTTAGACCAGCAATTGAAGAAAGTTGACAAATTGACTTTGGTTAGCTTTTTTAAGCTCGAAATTTTTCTAATTATCTTATCGGCTTTCCTAGAGAACTTTTGAAAAAGATGTTTATAATTTACATCCCTTTGAGGACCAGTAATTCAACGTCTTTTTCAGGAGAGAAACCTTTGCTTACAAAGATTCTGGATAATGGTCTGTCCAGTCATCTAACAGTATAAGACTTTTTGGTCCAGCGATCGATAAATAAGTGTTACAAAAAAAAAAGGTTTTCCTTAATAACAACGCTTGCCTGACAATATTGCTTTAAGTAATACGGGGCCCGTCCGGAAACTAGTACCCGTTCGCGCCGTGTGGAGCAGCAGTTGCGCGACGAGCCGCCGGTTTTCACACGACGCAGCTGTCAGCGTACGAGATTTAGTTGAGTTATCTACAATAATATCGCGTCAGTGTGAGTTTGAAGTATTTAAGACACTCGACAATATCGCCAGTTGTGAAGTGCGGTCTGTAATAAGATTCCTGAACGCCAGAAATGTGAAGCCATGTGACATTCACCGTCCAATTCACGAAGTGTACGGCAACGATGCGATGGACGCATCATCGGTTCGGCGATGGTGTCGTAATTTAAATGCTGGGGCAGACAACGTTCACGATGAAGAGCGTCCAGGGCGTCCGTCCGTCATTACTGATGCGTTGCTGCGTGCAGTTGACGACTTCTTACAGCAGGATCGGCGTGTCACACTTAATGACATCAGTGCACGCTTTCTACAGATTTCGCGCACCATAACGCATGAAATCGTCAAAGATCATCTGCATTACAAAAAAAATTGTGCAGGGTGGGTGCCGCGTTGTTCAGAGGAACACAAAAACAAGCGTATGGGTGCGGCTTTGATTGTTTTGGAGCGTTACGCAAATGAAGGTGATGCATTCTTGTCACACATTGTTACAGGCGATGAAACATGGGTTGCTTACTCAGCGCCCGAAAGCAAACGCCAGTCCATGGAATGGCACCACTCTCATTCACCGACCCAAAAAGTTCAAAACAGCAGAGTCGACTCGCAAACTCATGGCAACCGTCTTCTAGGATAGACATGGTCTCTTGCTTTTGGACTTCATGCTTCGAGGGGCCACCATTAATGCGGAAGCATATTGTGCCACGCTACAGAAGTTGTAGCGGGCAATTCAAAATCGGCGGCGAGGCCTGTTGTCGTCGGGCATTGTGTTGCTGCACGACAATGCCCGTCCCCATGTTGCTGCAACAACACGCCAATTGCTCCAGCAGTTTCGCTGGGAAGTCTTCGATCACCCACCCTACAGCCCAGATCTAGCACCGTCGGATTACCACCTTTTTACAAAATTGAAAGATTTTCTAGGCGGAAAACATTTCCCCAGCGATGACGCCCTCAAAGCAGCGGTCACTACATTTCTCGCCACACTGGCGGTAGAGGATTACGACGTCGGCATAAAAAATCTCATCCCACGATACAAGTGTCTTAATTTACGAGGTGATTATGTAGAAAAGTAATGTGCAGTACATGTATATGTCTAATAAAAAGTTTGTTCAGATATCTCTATTGGTTGCGATTTAATTGGCAAATGGGTACTAGTTTCCGGATGAGCCTCGTATATTACCTTAAAACATACAATGGCCAAGCCGGTATTATTGAGTAAAAGAATCCAGTAGGCCATGGAAAACAAAACATACACTATTGTTTAGAGCAATTCTATATCTGTCAGTTGAGGTTGTTATATTTGCGTTGCAACCGAAGTTTTTAGTTTTGTTAAGTGGCATAAGTGAAAAAATTGAGAGTAAAAAGTGAAATTGAATAGAGAGTATTTTGGGACTATAGTTTATTGATTTCAAAAATGATTTAAGCATTTATAAGTGCAAGGACAGTTTAGCCGGCTACAACTTGCTGATGGTATAAAGACTTTGAACGCGAAAGGAATCCTGTTTAAAAATAAAAAAAAAGTAGGCCGTCCTGGAATGGACATCACCGAAGAAAATATTGCTGCGCTGCTGTTAAGAAAATAATTGAAGAGGATAATACGGCCACATATGTTGTAATAGAGCACCAACTCAAGATTGGATTCTCAGTTCTGAGTTTTGTTAAGACAATCATACACAATCACCTGCATTCAAAAAATTGTCAGTCGTTTTGTGCCGCATGAAGTTTCTGACTTTGCAAAAGCAGATCGTGTGAGATTTGCCATGAAATTTTAACTATTTTGGGGGGTGGCGCACACCATTTTTTTTTATTGTGATAGGTATATTCCGTTTTTCGACGTACCTACACGTCAAGTGAGTCGTGTATGGATCCATAAAGTCGAAAAAGTGCCAACAAAAATCGGAGTATGACTTCTTCTCAGATAAGGAAGTAAAACATAGATCCCGTGTCAATTCGATGTTTGGCACGTGAAAAATCCCTACCAAAGTTTGGAACACCTCCGGATTCGGCAAAATTCTAATGATCATAGTAATCGAGAAGTGCGCCCAATAACACAACAACACCAACCAACAACGACAAAGAAGCAGCGAGCTGTGAAAAAAGTTATGTACGCGGAGTTCTTTAGGAATATAGGTTTGAAATGTGCAACTAAATTGAATGAAAAAAACAAACAGTTACAGCTAAATGGCACACCGAAAAATGTTTGCCTGAGGTATTTAATGGAGTTCCTGAGAAGACTATTGCATCATGATAACGCATCGTCCTATACCGCAGCTCTCACCATCCAATATTTGTCCGGAAAAAATTATTGTGATAGTACATCCATCGTATTTATTTGATTTGGCAATGAGTGACTTTTAACTGTTTTATTGGCATAAAGAATGTTGAGAGGTACGAGATTTTTCATTCATCAGTATTTTGCAAGTATTCCAAAAGAAGATTCGTTGGCGGCCCTTAAGAAGTGGAAGGCGAGAATGGTCAATACATTATTGCTAAGGGAACTACTTTGAACGTATTTATTGGCCATTTATTGGCCATCGTGTATTAGTATTTATACCATTTATTGTTACTAAAAAATTTAAAATAAAATCATGTAGGATATAAATTGAAAATCTTTGAAAATGAAATAAATTTGGCTTCCAATAGTGCCGAAACTAAATGCACAATAGGGTGATAAAAACATCAACAAGAAGATATAAAATCTTCATTCTACCGCAAAGGATCAAGCAACCAACTTCCCAAAAGAGATGCCGAAACTGAAAATGCTGCATTTTCATCTTCATAAAGGAGCTTTAATCCAAATTGCGCGAAATACTCTTAAATTTGATTATAAAATTTATGCTTTAAGTGCATATAGTTCTCGAGAATTATCCAACGCCTTACATACAATCTTATTGCAAGAAACCTAAAGTTCCTCCTCGTAAAACACCTCGTACATTCATAGCTGTGAGCATATTAACAATTTCAGTTTTAATCGTCCTCCGAGTACTCCATTTTACATTTGATTTGCGTATATTGCTCTACAAATATATCCGGAATACGACATTACGGCCGAAATGCTAACCCATAAAGTTTACTACTGCATCTAAACTTGGCGACATTTCTGCATCGTCGTTACGTTTGGAATTGCGCAACGTTCCCTATTAGAGCGGAAGATAGAATTTCCGATGGTAAAAAATGCAAAACAGCGTGTTTAATCAACGTGCACGTAGCCAAACCAGCGGCGCGGCGTAACTGGGAAATGCATATTTGCAAAAACATAAAATATTTCCTGTGGTAGATGTTATCTGCAAAAGTTTATTTGATATATGATTTAATGAAAATTCTCTTGTGAAATTAGCTTAACTTCTAAGAAATTTTAATTACCAAAGATTTTGAACAGATCCCTGTGGAAGACCGAATTGAAGATGAAGGGGAAATCGTTCACTCTTAGAATAGAAAGCATTCATAATTGACTGCAGGAATTTTCCGTGAGCCAAATCACGTTGCAAGATTTTTTAGCACTGTCAATTGAAAAACCATATGTTTCTGCTATAAATTTCATTGTGGTACAATGTGGAGTGCCAAATTAATATTTCTGCTGATTACGAATTAATACATAAGAACAAAATTGATTTTGACGATAATAATATATTGTTTATAAAATGCAATTTTGAACATTGCAGTTTTATTAATTGCACTTCTCCGCTGTACTAGTGTATTTTCCAAAAATCCTATTTCTTTCAATTTACCCCTATATTCTTATTGACTTAAATTTTAGCCAATGTTAATGTCATTATCTTACGAAATATGTTAGAGTGGTTTTTAACAAAATATCTAACAAATTTGCGTAAATTCTCATATTTTCCCTCATTCATTAAGTTCTAAGTTTCAATGGTGATCATTTTCAGATAGCATCACAAAGTATACTCTTTGGTAGAATTCAGTTAATTTATTCGTTTTATCCGTTAACGTAAAAGCATGCCATTGAACTTCCTATTTAAATTGCACAAATTAACAATGCCCTTAATACGTATTAGAATAGTTACAGTTTTAACAGTCTTTAAAGGCAAGTGGACACTGAAGATAAAAGTAATATATGATATAAAAAAATTGTTTTATCTGTAAGAAAAGACTGTCTACAGACAGTTTGATCGCTAATAAGCGGTTGCTCTAGTCCAGGATCTTCAGCCTTCCACTTAGTAAGTATCAAAAATGCTGAGAAGTTGGTTAGGTTTGGAATTGCCGATGAAACATTTGCATGATATGTAATGTGTTCCATTGTCTTTAGATTTGAAGTGGACGACAGAGTTGCCTCTTAATTTTCCTGGTTTGCATAAGTGATATTTTGGCCATATTATAGATGACAGTTATTCTGTTAGTACACTGACATCTCCTTTGGGGGCGCTTTTAATGAAATTGATATGAATGTCTTTGCCTGACTGTTGTGGTGGTGTGGTGTGATCATTGCTTTCCCTGGTTTTCCTCACATCCTTACATCTCATTTTAAGTGGCTCTCTTGTAGACCACCTACAACTGAAATGCTGACTGTATTCTTACACATACATACATTTACCTGGAAGATATCCTTGAAAGTTCACGTGCCTGTTGGAAGAGGAAAGCAATTATAGTATTAAGGAGCATTCACGCATATTGCCCAACAAAATTGAGGACCCTCTAGCGAAAAATGCTATTACGGAAGAAAATTTCACCAGGGCTTTTTGGAGGGATATCTTAGTTTGATCAAGAAAGAGCTAAATCCTTGGAACAAGTAACATGTGCAAGACGTTTTAATCCACTCTTATATGTATAGATCATAAGCGTAGCACACAGTTTTCAGATGATTCTATTCAATCTGTAAACATGGTACAAGTTTTAAAAATAAACAACATCCAAGTGTGCCAATCGCTTATGAGATATATTAGAGGGGGTTAAATTGGTTGTTGTTCGCGCCTAGCTAATCATAGTTTCTTTCCTTTGTGGGTTTTACTTTTTTCCAATGGCTTGCCTTGTATCTGTGTTTAACAAAGTCGTCTCGATGAACCTCGAAGCGTGAACTTTTGCTTTAGTTAGTATCCAAAGGCTTTATGTAGTCCTAATTATAAAATAATTGACAGTTTCTTGGGTGGTTAATTAACTTAGCTTCGAAATGGCAAAAAATCACAATTCTGGATTCACATTTAGATTTCTGCCCTGAAAAGATGAGAGTTAACGGCGAACATGGCAAGTGGTTTTGCCAACGTGTGCTGAGTATGGAATGAAAGTATTAGGCAAAGTACAGATCTGTTATGTTTGCAAATTACTGTTGGATAATAAGAGGAGAATCTATCTTATGCATCTCTAAAGGCCTACAGGTCAACAGATTTATTCTCTTAACAAATATCCGTAAACTTTTATGTAACATTTTAGTCCTTTCTCTTTTTTATTTTGGAGATGTGATTTATGGACTTTGTTTGAATTAGAAACTTAACCGTAATTCAAAACGCGTCTGAGATTCTAGGTGATGATGGCGCGAGCCAAAAGTAGTCCTAGAGTATATTTTAAATAAATCTGCCAGGAGTAGTAAAGAGGATCTGCAAGTATTCAAAAACACTTGTTTAAGAAATACTCTGGGCATGCGTAAACATGATCACATTAATCACAAGCTGAAAGAAGTGGAAAGGCTGAGTATGTCTAATCAACGCTTTTTATAATCTTGTATTGCATTCTTCAAAATTGTTAAACTCATGTCTTCTATTTACTTGCATAATATTACTGGATATAGAGCAGATGTCCGCCACCCAATTTTAAGACACGCAAGGTCTATTACTGTACTATAGTATATCTCAGCCGTTTGTGGCAGGGAGTACTCTTATGACGTACCAGCTTTTTGGAATTCTCCCAACGACTATCTTAAAGATGTCATTATTACATCACACTTCCGAAGTCAGTCGAAATGGTTGGTTGAGGATGGGCGAATTTTAATTATATAGTGGGTGACTGATTAACGATCAAGTCGGGCAACGAACACATATCCGGATGATGATCGCGAACATCTGCTATAAACCGGGGATCAGTGGTGCTATATGCGATAGCTTTGTAATGCGGCCAGTTAAGGGAAAGTGCTTCTAAGAATGCTCTCAAAATGTGCTTTTTTTTAGTCCTATAAGAAAATCTTTTTGTAGAAGAAAGGTTAATGAATTTATTAATCATTCGATCGATCAACCATCTGATCTTCCAAAACCCACTTTTATGCATTTCTAATAAGTTAAAAAAAAAAACATGAATTTGGAAGAAATCTGTTGAAAACGACTCGTGTTGTTGAGTTGACAGGAACGTGACTGATGACGGAACTTTGAGAGGCGTGACTGTTCCTGGGTTGAAGATCTTTTAGGAGAGGTAGAAGGATATCAGAGCAAGGCCATCTAAACCAGGTTGGATCGCTACTTTCAAAGAATTCTGCGGAAGTGTGGAAGGCAATCGAGACTGGACCGGTTTATTAGTGCTCCACGCATAATAGCCGAATAATATGCATTTTTTCATATCTACTTTTGCAATAAATAACCTGAGAACTGTAAACCTATTTCACCTTTTGGACAATAAGAATGAATTAATTGATTTTTCATAAACATTTCTGGTAGATCTACGATCGGTTAGTGTTGTTTCTTAACCGATCAGCCGATGGAGGAATAGCGTCTTAATTGTCTGGGACTTCTGAACTTGCATCTTTAGGCAAATCTTTTCAGTTTTTTTTTTTTATTATATTTTTATATGATAAAGTGCCAAATACTGATGTTGCCAATAAAAGCGTTACTATTATAACGAATTCCCTAGCTGCATAATTAACCTTATTCAAATTGTCATCAAACTCAAGTTTGCTCTGGCTATCTTTTTGTGTTCAAATATTTTCACATTTCATGAGTAAGCAGACAGAAGTATTTCGACTAGTTTTAAAATCGAGCAAATATTATATATACCAACGATTACTGCTTTATCCGTTTAATTTCTAAAATTACCATTGCTGTTTTCGTTTCGTAATTCCAAAACATAGTAAATTAATCGTGAATTTGAATTTAGTATCCTCCAAAAGGTACGAATGACCTGGTAACATCTGAATCACAATAAGCTCTTTACGACATACATTTCCATATCGAACTTTCTCCTCCTACTATATTAATTACATTTTATAACCTTCTCCGATTTCCATGTGATGGAATATCCTAAGTCGTAATATTCGACCTTCCGAAATCCCACTTCGAAACAAGGCCAAGGGGACGCCACTGTATTGTTCGGCGTTGTTGCACGCGGATCAAGAGACCAAGAAAAGCGGTACCGTATAATGAAAATTCCACTGCTGTACACCCTTAATGAAGACATTTATTTGTCAGGGCGAGGGTAATATAAGCGGACTTTGTAACCGTTGTAAAGACGATATAAAGGGATGATTATTTCGGTGTACGGACCGCCCGGCCCGCGTAGTCCGGAGTCCGTCTCAAACGCTTGCTGCTGGGTCATAATTCGGGGCCGCCAACGAGGCCTTATCATTATTATGATTATTATTGTGTTCGCGACGAATAGAACTGGATGAATTCGGATTCAATTTTCGTCAGAATTGAATTACACCGGCACAAATATTGCAGTCCTCCGTTGTTTGTTTACTCGGTTACACGAAGCCCGTTTAATGATACCCCGGAAACGATTCCTTTGATAAAGAGATTAAAGAAGTTAGACGGTAAATTTACGCGGTACAAGCTTATTTTCACTAATAACATTTGAAACTATTAAGTAGATGAGGTAGATTAATAAATGTATATTTGTAACCGTAAGGATTTCATATTACGTACAATTGTTTGTGTTCATAATTTTAATCTAATGTTAATGTTATCATAGTTTATTGGCTGTTCGACGACATTGAAAAAAATTTTGCTATTTCAAAATTAGATGAAGGTCAACAGAACAGATTGCCAATGAACTAAATTGTCATAAAAGCACTTACCTTTTACTTAAAACGAAAGTGGCTCCATACTCATAATCTCAATAGGAGTATCTGGTCTGAACTCAAATAGCTGACGGTGAACAGCGTAACATGTTAAGATCAATTTTGCTTCGTCCCCATGTTACATAATTAAAATTGGGAAATTATTAACGGGCACAACGGCAATATGGTGGCAAAGCAAAATAAGTTTCCACGTTAGTAGATACCAAAAATCTATTTCTTAAACGATAATACTGTGCGAGTTGCAAAATGCAACAAGGTGGGCGCCCGGGGGGTGCCAATCGTTTTCAACAGTTAGCTCACGTTTTCGAGCAATTTCAATTAAAAAATTTTAAGCCCAAAGAACCTTCTGGAACATTTTGGAATTTTCTGGAAAATCTAATCAATGACCGAAGAGCTTTCTGGAACCTTCGAGAACCTTCCATGGACCGTTGATTGACCTTTCCTGTACCTTCTAGAAACTTCCATCCAAGCTACTGCCACTTGGTCAAGTGGGTATATAAACGGCGCTGTTAACCGCTGAGAGCTCAGTCTATTTTCAGAAGCCAAAGTGATAACATCTAAACATTAAAGCTACATGTGCTTGTGGAATACCCATTTTGCCTGCGACCAACATAACGAACGGAACTGGCCTTTACGTGAGGAATTTAGAAATCAATTAATAAACATTATTGGGATTCCACTTGTGGCGATCGAAAAGGTTTTGTTACCACCGATCCACATCAAACTAGGAATTAGATGTCTGAATCTGAATGTTAATCTATTGAAATTTAATTTTATATTATATTTATTTTACAGGAACCGGACATTCGTTGATTGATGAGGGACAAACGATTTGAAAATGCAGTTATTAACATGGAGCTTGTGGCATGGGATTGTGTGAAAGTGGTTATTGACAATGTTCTCGGAATTCATTGCTTACTGCTCTTCACCGTTTAAATGTTCGAATGTCATTAAAAATTCATTTTTTGCATTACCATGTAGAAAAATTCACTGAACAATCACTAGACGAATCCGATGAGCATGGTGAGCGTCTTCATCAAGTGACAGCGAAGCTGGAACATTGGTACAGCGGCAAAAAGCTACATGCTCTTTTGGGTGACATTTGTTGGAGTTTACAAAAAAAAGAAGACGATACAGAAGAATCAATCAGAGAATGAAAAATTAAAAAAATCAATTTTTTTGCAAAAAAAATATGAAAAATCAACTGAATCGATTCAATTTTTTTCAAACTCAATAAATGATCAAAAAATGATAAAAATTACGTTTTTTTGAGGTCTTTGGGCCTAAAATTTTTAAGTTGAAATTGCGAGCTAACTTTTAAAAACGGTTAGAACCATTGGATTCAGCATACTCGAATTAGGTTCACCCCCCGGGTGCCCAGCTTGTTGCAAAAAAAATCTCCAATTCGAGTACGATGTAATTCACATTTATAAACATAATTATGTTGACTAGAGGTTAGTGGCCTGTTGGTTACTTTTAGTCTGCATGCAGCACTACCAATCGCAATTTTGTACAGATACGTCAAAAACACTTCGAACATAACCTAGAAATAGCACTTTTTAAACTGATTTTTACGGAAAACAGAAAACAGAAATTTTTAAAGAAAATTGGGAATATTCACAAAACTATTAGACTGAAATAAAAAGATTATAAAAAATTACTATTGTTCTTGCACTAAATTGGTCTATAAACCTACAAAGTTTTATTTAAATCGGTGTGCTCTTGCAAGTAGAAGATGGGTCAAGAGTAATGAACAAATTCCTATGTAGAGAGAAGCTGAGAAAGCTTCAGCAACTCGTACTACATGTGTTTTTTATTAAAGAATGTTCCACATGTGTTGTTCTGTACGAAATAACGAAATAAAAAATGACCCATCCATACCATATTTTAACATCAATCACAAACAACAACAATCTTGGCATAGCTAAAGATCTCAAATGCACAACGATGCGACGTAACAAACAGATACTTCCTCATGTCACGGTCAACAAAATAAAACGACATTCAATTAGCGTTCAGTTTTCTCTATCTCTATGCAATTCGATATCATAGGAACTAATAATACTACACCATCAAGCGTGGACGTAATACAAATGAATGATATTCGCAAATTAAGAGGTCATTTTTGATTGTTTTACGGTCCTATCCAAGGGTATCTGTGTTTTTAGATTAATGAGGTCCGAATTTGCAAAATTCGTCATCTACGCTGTTTTTTACCTTGTTCCCAATTTTATCATCATTACCTTTTTAATGAATAGAAGAAGTTTTTACCGATAAATTAAAATGTTGGAATTTCTAAGTGGGTAGATGAAAATGATTAAAGATGAGATCTTAGAATGTTTGTATATTATGAAAATAAAAAGTAAAGGACATAGGATTCTACCTTGAAGAACACCCAACCGATTATAATCTGTAAATTATAGCAAAAAAGTGTTTGAATTTTTTTTAAGTAGAGCAATGTATTACGTATTGTAACTTGATTAAAGAATCACTTTCTCCAACTTTGCTTTACTTACTTCAAAAACCGGCACACTTTACAACCTTATTTATTACGCTACACGTGCGTGGGACATACCCATGCGTATATCCTTTTTGTTTTTGCGAATATCGACGTAAGACAGCAATGAGGTGGAAAGAGAGGGCCTGTGGCATCATTCGCTGAATGAAAAAAATGCCCACCACTTTCGATTCCATCAGTTGGTAATACCTGCTGTTACTCAGCTACAATAGTGGGTTTGTATATATTTATACCCGACGTTATGGTAATCTTATACAATGTGTTATGTAATCAGCACACTTACCTTTTAATATTTTAAAAGCGAGCGCGCTGAGTAGTACAGGTGAACCATTTTTCTGTGAAATTTTTAGTCGTTTGGGGATACAAGTGGTTGGTGGTCAAAGAAAAGATGTCCTCCTTAGATTTTGGTGAGTAAAATCTTATAAATCTCTTTTTATGCAATTTAAAAAAACAATGTATTTCTTTATTGTTATTACTTACACTCTAAACACATCAAGAACATTCAGAACAATACAAGTGGTTATTTATTGCTTTAGATAATGACACCTACTATTGTATTTAGAGTTGTTTTCATTTTTTGTAAAGGTAGAATAAAAATTGAAAAATCTGATTGATTATAATTTGTTGATAACACCCGAAGCATACATTTTTGTAAAAAAAAAAAAAACTTTTTAAAGTTATTCTACCTATACTTTTCACAAACTTTTAAAAGAAAAGAAGGAATTACTGCAAAATTTCGTTAAAACATCTAGCACCATTTTGTCAATATTTTTGGTGAGATCAAATCTTTTAAAAGACACTCTTAAGGTATAAATGCCATAACTCTGCTGTTGTTCAAGATTCAGATCCCCAGATTTCACACCTTTGAAAAACATTGTCTACAAAGCAAGATCTAACGATGTAGAGCACTTAAAACAAAAAAATACAGATGCTTGTGACGGGGTAAAGGGTGATGTTATGAGGAGAGTAACCTTTAACGAAATAAGAAACGATTGAACAATTTTTAAGGTAACTTATGTTCCACTATCCTCAGTATTCAATTCTTTCAATGTTTTAAAAATTATTGTTACCTTAAGTTTTTCAAAATACTCTTCGTGTAGCCCAGCTATGAGTTCATCTGAGACTCAGATCTGAGTTTATTTAATATTATTTCACTCATGGCACTAATGTCAATATTAAAGACTTTAACAAGAAAAACGCTTTATTCCTTACTAAACGCAAACAAATTAGTTTAAAAGTACGAGGGATGATCGTAAAATAAGGTTCCCAAAGCCCTACAGCAGCAATAAGACGTGTTAAGCGAAATCCGACAACATTGGCGTGTGCAGCAGCTCTCCCACTCTATAGACGTACCACTCCCATCTCGCTACGCCGCTCAGTGTTGGCTAAGCAGCCGTGCGAGATGGAGCTCCCGATCGCCGCTACCGCCAGGTGCGAAATTTGCGCTGTGATACGTTTTTTAAACACGAAAGGAGTTTCACCTATAGACATTCGTCGTCAATTAACCGAGGTTTATGGAGAAAAGTATATAGCTGTTCAACACGTCCGCAAATGGTGTAGGGAATTCACTGGAGGTCGAACGGAAATTCGCGATGAAGAGCGGAGCGCAATGCCACCAGTTTCAGAGGAAATCGTTGAAAAGCTCGAGAGCATACTGCTTGAAGATCGGAGGGTCACCATTCGTCAACTCGCTCTTCGGATTCCTGAGATTTCCAACATCACAATTGAAAAGATTTTGACTGGCGGCAGAATTTTACGACATGGGGATACAGAAGTTGGAGCACTGTCTGCAAAAATGCTTGGATGGAAATGGCGATTATGTCGAAAAATAGCTTAAGTTTTTACCTTTAAAACGATGTGTAATGTTAAGGAAATAAAGAATGCTGTCTATTTTTAAAAAATATGAGAACCTTATTTTATGATCATCTGTCGTATAATAGATATACCTGACATCGACATTATTAATCCGTGCATAACTTTTTAAGGAATAAAATTAAAAATAGTTGTATTTAGAAAATATCTTCAAACTAAGATTTTTTCAACGGCGTGATAAAGACGGTATGTTGCTGGAAAAAATAATTTAGCGACGTCACGACGCCCAGCGTTGTGCAGGTTTTTTTCGTGTTGAGTGCTAATTAACACAAACACAATACCTTTAATAGAATTTAATTTCCTTCCGTATTTTACGAGGTAGACGTAGTTATTTTAATTTATTGAAGTTATTCACGTCAATGAAAAAGCTCTATTAACTGTTGTTCAGAAACGAAACCGGTTGATTTGGGCAAAATCAAAGGCAAGTTAGATTTGACGATTGGAAGAAAGTTATTTTCAGTGACGAGTCTGTGTTTGATGTTTGTGTAGGGGATAATCGAAAACGGGTGAGTAGAAATAAAAGAGAGGCTTTTCATAAAGACCGTCTCAAAAGGACTGTTAAATTTCCATGAGGGTAGATGATATGAGGTTGGATGTCTGCCAGTGGTTTGCGTCAAGAAAATTTGCAGTTTGTTGCCCAGTATTGAAAAGTTGTACGAAAGAGGCGTCGATTTTATTTTCCAACAGAATGGCGCCCAATAGAACATAAGTTTTGGCCCGGATTTAAATGTCATCGAAAATGTATGGCATGGAAGGAAAAATTGCAAAAGGAACAGTTATCAAATCAAAAGGACATCATGAGTTAATGGAGTTGTTAGTGATATTAATTTAATTTTGTGTCCTAAGGTTTAGTTGTCGGAATTTGGTATTCTTTTTTTAATTTAGTTGTTTATTGCAGTTTAAAGTTTTTTTTTTTTGATCCTTACATGTAAGAATTTCTTAATGAACATGTTTCTTTCAAAGTATGAATAGATTCTCATTCAAACAATCATGTGTTAAGAGCATTAATAAAATAATGTAGTGCGTCCCAACATATAGTTGTTAGGGCTCGTATATCCAATATTAGGTAGTTTTAATATATTACCTCAAAAAATATAGCTTCAAAACATATTACAAATTCAAAAATCAATGTAATTGTTCCTTTTAATCATGAGTTAAACTCTTATAAGCAGTGAACGGCAAAATCGTAAGGGATATGACTCAGAGCCTCGAATCGTAAACATGAAACAGAGACGCACTAAGTGTATGTTGCAGACGCTAAGTTTTTATAAGCGTATTTAAACGAAATTCATATATTAGTTATAAATTGAAAATAGAAGATATGTGTATATGTAATAATGTTGTGTCAAGTAAGAAATAAGAAAAATGAATTAGCCATTACCACAAGAGACTTTTCTATATTTTCTGCAGTAAAATGGCTTCTTTTTGAAGCTAGTACGTTTTCCAGCATCGAAAACGTTCTTTCTACTTCATAACTTGTAAGCGGAGCAAAAGTAAAATGTAATAGAAGAGAGTTATATTTTATACATTTACAGTGGTAATTTTTATCTTTGTGTAAAATTTTTTTCAAAGGACAAAGCCGAAAGTTCTATGGTCAAATAGTCAAATAGTATCTGTCGCGTCGTTAATTTTGTAATATGTATGAAAAAGCCACCTCATCCTCACTGTCTTCCATACGCCAGAAAGAGTCCTTATTAAAAGTAGTGTATGTAAGTGAAGTTATTATTTTTTAATTTCAATCTTAAGAGTTTTTATTGATTTTTGTACGTAACTTTATTTTCTATAATAATATAAAATGATTTTGTGATTATTTTTTTGATTATAGAAACGGATTATCTCTATTTCCTTTATTTATTATAGGAACATTTGATTCCAATTGGGAAATTTCTGATTACGAAATGTTTTTAGAATCAATTCCGTAAACCGAGGTACCACTGTATCTGAATTTAGTATTTCTTCTGCAGACAATTGGTTTAGTGTATTTCAATTGGGGTTTCTGCTGAACACTACAACAACTTAATCAGTTTATTTCCAATATCACCCGGAATACTTTTTAATTTATTGATTGTGTCGTTTAATGTATTGAACACGTCTCTCAATTTTATATTTTGACTTTCATTCAAGTATTATATCGTCGCTGTTAAGTGTTTAATATGGAAAAAAAATATCTTAAAAATCTAATAACGAAATAGAGAATAGATACAGTAAATATATGTAGAATCATTTGAGGAGAAAGCTCAATGCGAATGCTGTGACTGCATAGTTCATTGATTCCTCAATCTTGAAATAATCACCGTGTACATCACACAATGTTTTATCACGTTCGGAATTTCGGCAAACAATCATTGCAATCAATAAACATTTTTTGTACTTCTCTTTTTACCCAGACAAGAGCGATGTTTTATCAAAATAAATCAATCAAAAACATATAATCAAAGCAACGTCTTTCCGAATTGGCATTGATTTACGTTTGTAAACAATATCCAATCATTCAGTAAAAGCTTTGAGTATCTCTCTTGGTATTGGATACACAAAGCCTTTGTTATTAAAGGATAAAAGATTTTTTCTAGGAAATTATGCTTTGTTTGATACTAATATTGGTAACTAATTCCAATTTTCCATTCTAAAGATGCACACGGGCACGTCACATTACTTTTTTTACAATTTCTTTATGAATTCTGTTTATATATATATATATATATATATATATATATATATATATATATATATATATATATATATATATATAGGCTTCAGTTTACTGAAAACACAGTTTATTTTCAGTTATTTTTATTGAAACGATACTCTCGACTTTTATTTTTCTACTGTTTACTAATTCGAGATTTAATGGAAGATATATTCTAAACCTGCTGTGTAATATGCAGACGGTAATTTGAATTTATTTTCATTCGTTAGAAGAATATTTTGATGATACGCTTTTTTGCGTCAATGAATGTCTAGCAGTTATTTTTAAAAGATAACATTTTGGGTTTCAATTTTCACATTGTTTATACAACCATAATTTTTAATTTTGTTTTTTTATTGTTCTTTTAAAAATGATGCCTTCTTATATCAAAATGAAAGAAAAGTTAATATTTGTTACAGTCAAATTAGTGTTTGTTAGATGTTTCTTTAATGATAATAATTGTAACATATTTACACATTTATTTTAAACACACAAAAAATACAGAAAAAAGTACAGAGTGTGAAACAAAGCAAGTCAACCTAAAAGAAAAAGAACAAACGAAAACTCAATGATCCAGAAATTCTTTCACATTATAACAATTATAACTTAGTAATAATATTTTTACCGTGAACCTAAAAGTAGTATAAGCACCGATTGCTCTTACCTCCTGCGGTAAGTTATTAAAAAGTATTCCCACGAATATAAGGTTTTTCTCAAAAAAGGTGGTAGTATGGTGTGGAGGTAGGAGATAATTGGCGCACCTTGTGTTGTAGTCATGGTATTTGCTAACACCGAATTGCTCCGAATGCTTAAAAACAAAACAAACTATCTCAAGAATGTACAAATCGTATACAGTCAGCAACTTGTTAATTTTAAGCGTGTTTCGCACAGGTTCGTAGCGACCTAAATTAAAAATGGTTCTTACTGCTCTTTTTTGTAATACGAACACTCATTCAATATCACTACAGTGACTCCAGTGAATGAGTCCGTACCTAATTTTAGAAATAAAAGTGGAAAGGAGGACTACAAAACTACAGGACATTCTAAGATTGAATAAAGTAAAACATAAACTTGATAAATTCCGACATAAATCTATATGAGGTGACCATTTAACATTTCCATCAAAAGCAATATCTAAAATTTTATTAGAAGTTGAAAATTCTACTAAGTTATTATTTAAATTCACACCGGGAGCTTTAAATTTGGAATTATTGCAAAAAAGGATGCATATTGTTTTTTGTGAATTAAGTATTAAGCGATTAGCATCTAACCATTGTGATATTCTCCCAAAGTTATTAGCAGTTCTAACTGTGACCTCTGGAAAAGTAGGAGCATCAATAATAAGATTAATGTCATCAGCGTATAAGGTTGTAGAAACCGAAAGTACACAGACCCTTCGGTTTCTACAACCAATCGAAGTCGTTTATAAATATTAAGAATAATGCAGGACCCAGTACCGAGCCCTGTGGAATGCCGACATTAACAACTTTAAGGCCTGAATAAATATTATAACAAAGAACTTTTTGTTTCCTATCTTGAAGGTAAGATTTGAACCAATCGTTTATTGTTCTGCGAATACCGTAACGATCTAATTTGTAGAGTAAAAGCCTGTGATCAATGTATTATCGATACGCATACATAAACCACACATACGCACATATACACAGACAACTCCAGGAACGCTAACAATATGCATTTACTGTAGTGATTCAGGCTTTCTAACAGTTAAATATTACACACGTTAATATACAGGTCTTGTAAAGCGAATGCGTACAGCAAAGAATGTGGGCGTTACGCCGAGTAAGTAAGAGCGTACATACTTACGCATGAGCAGGAGAAGGCGCGACGGTGTGATTAACTTGTGATCTCCAATCGTTGAGAGGGAGCGGATGACTCACTATTTCTTGCTGTACGTATTCGCTTTACAAGACCTGTATATACATATTGTTATGTTCAACGTTGTATCTACGACAACAACAACTTCTCTCAGTTGTCACTTCAGAACGACTAAATGTCAGGCTAGCCACTCGTCAAATTAATGTAGAAATCGTCTGGAATAAGCAACAGCGTAAATTGAAAGGTACAACAAATAATATTTCATCAATTAAATCTTTATCTGAAAGGTTTATGTAAATTAGTAGTGGATTTTCACGTTTAAAGCTTGCCATTGACATTGTGGATCACAGAATCATCAGCATACGATCTCCTGGTTAAGTCACTGCATTCGTTCTCGGATGCTGTTTGCAGAAATAATTTCATTGGGTCAAAATTCATCGTAAAAGTTTCTGTTTGGGTGGAATTATCCGGTCTTTAGCGATTTAAAATAAAAGAAAGATGAACGACGCCATAATTTTTCATCAATGTTTATTCGGCCTTGGTTGAATCAAAGTGTGTCCTAACTCCGATCCCCATATAAAGTGCACGATTGTGAAATCAAAGTCTTTATTGAAAAGAAAAGGGTCAAATTTATAATTTATAAGTTTATATACATTGGCATCGTTCAAAAGTTCAAGGTTATTTACTTTTAAAATCTTAATATTCCTTAATCTCATTTTACTGAGTTGGAAATTCATTCTAAAATTGCCGTAAGGGTATCCAGGGATACCCCCGAATCTACAAGAATCGTGAATTTAATTTAAAATTAGAAAATTTAACAATTTTCCCAAAAATCGCCCGAGAAAGATATTTCAATATATATGCCTTCCATCGGCGAATACTGAAAACCGATATCTTCCTTGGTTTACCGATGTAATTAAATTTAATTAATGAAATAAAAATCTCAATAGACACCAGTAGGATTTGAACCTACGACCGTCCTGCACTGCGGACGGGTGCGCTAGCCACTACACCACAAGTTCAAATCCTTTTGTGATATGCCAAGATCTTAGGATGGCTGCAGATGCGAAGAATATCGTTAACGGTTTCCACTTCACAGAACTCCAGATAAAAATGTATTTCTCAGAGTTTTCAACAAACTCTACAAGACCGGAATGCTTCCTAGTGCTAACATAACACCTGCATGTAAAACGTGACAAGGTTTAGGTGAAATAAAAAACATTCTAAATCTAGTAGAAGATACTCCAACAATCAGCTAAAGTCTTATCTCTGTGGAAGAAAGCAGATTACAATGTGGAGAAATATGTTATCTGGCAGAACTGGGGTCAAATATGAAACAGCCCAGAGATCGATAATCGGCCTCCTATTGTTCAATCTCCCTATTTACGACCTGCCTACCATTGTCAGGCGCCGTAATATGCCTATATGCCGATGACCTTCCTTGGTTGTTCGGGCGCCTGCTCTACAGGACCTCGAGAACTTCACAGAGCGAGCTGTTAGTGACGCCAGTAATTGGTTTGCCGCCAACAAATTAAACGTTACTGTATTTCTATAGTCACCTTTAATTAAGGCGCAGAATCTCACACACATTACCGGAAACTTTGTGGTTTCTAACATTAATCTCCTGGGGCTAAAAATCGACACAAAACTGAAATGGACAGCCCATATTGATAAGCCAGCATCCAAACTTGCTTCAGCCATGAATACATTACAAGGATTGAAGAAGGCAGCAACTCACAGCGCTCCCAGGACCGCACACTTCGCTATATTCTACTCCTATCTGAGCTATGGTGTTCTATTCTGGGGTTTATCGGCCGAGGCGACCAGAATATTTTTGCTCGATTGTTGCGTAATCTACAGTATTTCCAGTCATGTAGAAGTCATTTTAAATAGGAATATTTGATTAAGGGGGCACTTCGCCGAGGGCTATTCAATCTATAGCGTTGACGAATACGTTTCGATAAGCTTTAATTAACTGTGATATTTTAGCTAGTATTTGTAATTACTATTTTAATTTGTTTTTTCCACTTTTTATTATATGTATTCATGTATGTTTTACCAATGTTCTTTCTATTTTACACTGCGTTTCGTTTTATACATTTTTATACTTTCTGTTTTATGGATTTGACATGTTCTATGCATTGTATTGCAATATCGAATAAAAGCTATCTATCTATCTGTACATTCTACATGTATTAATACATGTCCATAATACAAGGACGAATGGTTTCAACTAGAACTACCGCATACACAACCGCAACAACTTTAGGACGCCACACCATAGACTCGGATGTACGCAAAACATGTTAGATTATTGGGGGCCTAAACTTTACAATCTTCTAACACCAGAAGTTAAAGAATTGCCACCAAATAACTTCAAAACAAACATAAAACACGTCTTGCTGAGGATGGAACGTCACGATATTAACGAATTCGTAGATCGCTATGTAGCGAACTATACCCGAGAGACCTAAATGCCCGTATGTGTGTGTTTTGTTTATATATTCTTCGTTGTTGCTGCACGTATAGAATCGTTTACTTGTATCAAAACTGTTCGCCTTAATTCAAGACAATTACTGTTTCAATTATCCGCAATACAACTGTCTTAAATCAAAAGAAATATTTTCATAGGGTGTCATAATTGTATTTCTTTGTTTAAAACATTTGTTAACATGATTCAAGAAAATCGAAGCGATTGTTAGTATTATAACACAAAAGTATATTTTCTCAAGGATAGTAGATAGTTTTCTTAATTCAAAAAAGCGTTTGGGTATTGTTCATAAATCAATAGTTTCATTTTCTTAAAACAAAGCATTTTTTACTCAGAATTCTTGAAAATTCCTATAAACATCATAATGCTTATTTACATATTATCATCAAGTTGGAGCTCCTTCACATTTCGTTCGTCAGGTCAGGCAGTATTTGAAATCAAGGTTTCTAGGGCAATAGCATTACTTGGCTTTCAAGCTCTCCAGACCTTACACTTTATGGGGCTGGTTCGAGGAAGAGGTAAAATAAAAGAAATGAAATACTGCAGCAGATATTAAAGGCATGAATTAATTAGGAGAGCAAGGGCCACCCTTCGCAGACAAAGCAGAAAATGTTTAGAAGCTTTGAAGAATTATTTGAAAAAGGCAATGATTAGAACAACGTGAGAAAGAAATTTTGTATGACGCAATAACTTCAAAAAAAATGAAAATCGGATAACATTTAGGATTTTCTAAATTATTTTTAGGTATAGAATACACTCCTGGTGTTTGGTGAGTTCTTCCTGGCTCACCTTATATTTTAAAAAACACAAAAACCGTAGAGTTGGGGTCTGAAGGTGGTTTACGCTGGTTGTTAATATTATGTGAACTAGGAGATTGCCTTACACAGAACCTTATTTAAAATAAGTCTTCTTGTTCCGGTAGCTACACTTTTCTTGTTTTCATATCCATAACATACCATAAAAGTCTCTAAATTTACTCGCACAAAATAATGATGGAGATGTAACGTAAATACATTACATCTACTTCATTATTTCTTATCCAAAAATAAATTCATATCATATTGGGCATAGGCTCTAAGATGTAGGGTGAAATTGTCGGAATCCTTAAGAAATCATTAATATTACCAAAGTGAATTAGTTGACTTTGTGATGCATTTATGCTTCTGTTTTCATACTTCTGGAGTTTTAAATAGTATATAAGTGTTACGCATTTAATATTTTCTGACATATAACACTGCTTCAAATGGAACAAGGCTACTTAAAGTGGTTTTGTAATTTTTGAAAACTCTATGAATGCTATTCTAATAAGTTTGGAATACAATTTATATATCTAGAGATAAAACAAAATAACTAGGTCTATACATAGACACACATAATCTAAAATAGAGAGTTAATGCCATATGTGGGAGTATATTGTGCTGCTTGCTTTACAGGGAAAATGATATAAATTGTTAAGAATATCTATGCCGGTGAAATGCGCAGACGATGCGGTAGGATAAACCCAACAAAAAACTAACCTAATTGTATCGGTATGTATATTATGATTCATTAAGGGCAGTGATCGGCCATATCTCGGTAACAGTTTGTCTTAGAACTTAAAGAAAAAAAGTGTATTGGTGAATGTGGTAATGAAAACATCATATTTTCGAGATTCTAAAGTTGCCGGAAGATGACGTAATTTGTTATTTAATTTTCAACATATTTTTTTAATAATTATCTATTATTTTGCCCAATTATTTGAAGATCTAGCTCAATGTGATTGGTCATTCATTGAGGATGTATCAACCATTGATCAAGCCGTCGATGAATCTTTATAATGTTTTGTACAAGGTAATTAACCGTTCAGTTCCTCTATACAGTCAGAATAGTTCTTCTCATCCTCCGTGGTTTACTACAATAATTCGACAAAACCTAAAAACTAAAACCTTCTATCATAGAAAATGAATACAAACTAAAAGTGAAGTTTTTTGCATGAGATTTAGAGATATCAGGAGATTAGTTAAGCAACAGATTCAAGAAGCTTACAACGCTTACATGTCAAGAATACAAAACACAATTAAGCAAAATCCGAAAGAGCTGTGGCGGTATAGTAATAGACTAAAGGGTGTTTCACGCATACCAAATACAATCACTGATGGGGATGTGGTATATCAGGATCCCCAGGAAATTGTTGATGCCTTTGCTAGTAAATTTTCTTCTGTTTATCTGCCACATTCCAACAGAGTAATCGAAAATGTATTCAGCAACATACCATCTTTTGACGTCAAGCCTGTAAGTTAGACTGACCTGCTAACGATAACGAGTCACCTAGCAAATACGGACACAGCTGGTGATGACCTCATCCCTAGTTTTTTAGTGAAGGAAGCACGCATAGTACTTATCAAACCGCTCTTGCTTCTTGTCAACATTTGTTTCAGATCTTCTACCTTTCCTAGGCGCTGGAAACGAGCAAAAGTTACGCCAGTTCTTAAGAAGGGAAGCAGCACTGATGTGACTAACTATCGTCCTATATCTATTTTATCTAATTTCGCCAAGGTATATGAACAACTTTTATATTTTTCTATATTCAACAATGTACAGCCGTATATATCCGCGAAGCAACATGGTTTTATACCTAAAAGATCTACAACAACTAACTTAGCGAAAGTTACACAGTTTATAAGTGACACACTGGATGATGGAGGGCAAGTCGATGTTATATACACGGATTTTTCTAAGGTCTTTGACAGAATTGACCATGATATTATGCTCTTTAAATTAAGTTCTTTTGGCATGTCACCTCGCCTTCGAGATCTGATGGAGTCCTACTTAAAAAAGCGATCATGTTATGTTTTCTATAATGGCTTCAGCTCATGTGAATATGCTATTACGTCAGGTGTTCCACAAGGATCCAATTTAGGACCTTCGCTCTTTGTGCTTTTCCTCGACCATCTGCTGGAAGTGTTGACCTGTGATACCCTAGCTTATGCAGATGATGTAAAGGTGTACGCAGGAATTGATTCCATTAATTATATGGTTAATCTGCAAATGAGTATTGATTACGTATTTCACTGGTGCCAAGAAAATAGTCTTATGTAATAGAGGCAAAATGCACGTATGTAACATATACTCGCAAAGTAAAATGCTTGCCTACTACGTACAGTTTAAGCGGTTACCCGCTGCAGAGGAGCGAGACCATAAAAGACCTAGGAGTTATCTTTGATAGTCAACTATCCTTTAAACAGCATGTTTCGCAGACGTGTTCCTCGGCTGCAGCCATGTCAGGATTCATCATAGGATCTTCGAAATACTTCACGAATCAACATCTTCTGAAAACGCTGTATAGAGCATTTGTCTTAAGTCGGCTAGAGTATGCTTCCATTGTATGGTATCCTTACTATCAATCCTACAAGGATTCTATTGAGAGAGTACAGCGAAGGTTCCTGAAATTCCTATCTTTTAGGATCGACGGTATATATCCGGTGAGGGGTATAGACTATGCCACATTATTGGAACGACATGCGGTTCGGAGTATTTCGGAAAAAAGGCAAATTTGCAGTGCGCGGTTTCTCTACAAACTTATTGACAATCAAATCGATTGCGCATATCTGCTGTCAAAAATTAATTTGAACCTTCCTCGTTTGTCTTCGCGTAGTGTTCAATCGTTTCGGCCTTTAGCTGCAAGAACTAATGTGCTGCTGAAATCGTCAGTTCAAAACATGCGTGAGAATGCAAATAAATATTATGCAGATATTTTTGTCGGTGACGCGATGCATTAATCGGTGGAGTATATATATATATTTTTTTTTCTATTATTTTTCAGTTATCTTTTATTAAGTATTATATTTTATTTTTCTCTTTGTATTATGTGCACGTGTATTCGTATTATTATTTCGTCCTGTAATTGGGGTATCCTGTTGGGCGAATAAAGTTTATTATTATTATTATTATTATTATTATTATTATTATTATTAAGACACCGAAGACGAATCTTCTTTTACGGTCACCAATTTATCGTATGACCAGGAATGCTGACAGCAAACGACGAAAGTGTTCATTAGATACTAGATGTTGTCGGATGTTGCACTTAACATAAAAATAAAATCATATAAAAAGTGCCAGTATGGAATACTGTTTCTTAAATTCAATACATGACGTTTATTTTTACAATGTTTTTTACATTCAAACCTATCGCGACTTAGCAATCCGCTATTGCATATTGTGCAATAAATATGCGGACTTCTATATTCTAATCCAGGGAAATGCCTGAGATATTTATTCACATTCGAGGGGAACGTTACACCCTTTGGGCGTCCCATCTCCGCGTACTTATTTGGCGTGCAGCGTACTGTCGCTTTGAACTCTCTCGCGGTACTGTCGAGATCGACTACGAGTTAAAGATTACCCCTACCCACGCCGCTACCGCTGCGCTACTGCCATCCGGTACCACCTTTTTAACAAACTCTAATTATAATACATCTTGCTCTTTTAAAATGAGAGACCCCTCATAAAATTTATTATATTTTTACGGCAGAGATATCTGGCCGCTTTTCACAATTTAATTTTAGAGGCAAAAACCCTTTGTCGGCATTTTTTTGTCAGTAGATTCTGCGCCGCGTTATCTCCGGAGCAGGTGAATATGATTACTAAAGAGAATTATTTATTTGCCATAAGCGGCCAATTGTTTCTGCCGAATACTTATACCTGCCGATAAAGGAAGGTCTATTGTGCGTATTGCAAAATGTTACATGTTAGGACTTTTGGGATATTTTTTCTAATATTAGGAAGGTATTAGCATTTTAAAAATAATAGGCTGAACTGTGTTACAAAAATGGTGTCGGCCAGTGTAATCATTTCAGGGAAAAAAGTTTTCGAATATCCTTCTATAACAAGCTTAAAAGTATTTTCCAATCGCCTTTAATCATCTAAATATATCAATACTTTAATCTACCTTGCAAATACATCTACCCCACGTAACTATTATTATTACTATCTCGTTTCACCAGAGCTAATGATTACCAACAAATGGCAGACGTCTCCTCTTCGATTCGTTGGAGGAAATTGTGAAATTCTAGGGCGATCTGTTCCGCTAGATCGACGGAAGACTCGCGTCTCGGTTAATTAGAAATCAAGCGGGTAAAGTTTCTTTGCCTTCATAACGATCGTTACACTTCTTTTGTGTACGAAGGAGAAGTTGTATGGGTGTTATTGTTCTTTTTACGGGGTTCTTATGTAATGGCCAATTACAGGATTGTACGTTTAATTGGCGTTTTAAATCACTAATTACTGTTATTTGAGAAAGAATTAGTGTTTAATAATGTTTGGAATTACAAATACGCGGAATACAATTACGGGGAATTTGATCCTTTTCCTATGTACTTTCAATTAATCTTATTTTTAACATCAGAATAAAATGTTTACATTCCACGTTATTTCCTTATGTCTATAAATGGCGTGAGATTATTTGTATTTATGTTAAAATCTGAACATATTCAATGAAAAAGAAAGTTGGTGGCATTCAAGCAAAAATGTGGGTTATATAATTATTATATTAATGTAAGTCACATTCTCACTTGTTAGCACCTTAAATACTTAGACATTGATAATGTAGTAATAAAGTAATTCTAAAAATATACAGGGTTTTTCGAGAGGACCTATACAGGCTGCTCCCAAAGTTGAATTTATTTTAACAACTTGTAGAACTTAATAGAAAATTAGTTATTCTACCAAGAATCGCCTATACAGTGCGGACCTAAAGTGTTCTCCCCTTGCTAACTTTTGAATGACCGAAGCTAGAGTTCTTAGAAAAAATAGGTCGATTTCTATTTTTTGTAAACTAACTTTTGCTGTTATTGGCAGTTCAATTGTATTTTCGGTGTCATCGGAAGTGAAGTCAATTTAAACAGAACAGCCTGTATATTTTTACATTTCTGGAAAGGTAATGGAAAAGCGAATCCTAAGATACCACATATCTTATACTTTAACTTAAGATGTGTGACGATAAGCAGCAATAAAGGTTTTCATAATCTGTTTTTGTTATTACGCAAAGTTGGCTAGGAAAGAGCCCCAAATTGTTTCTCGTGACGCCAGATTGATCTAAAGAGCTTGTTGCTAAGCAAAGTAATTATAACAATTACCAAACTGTCAAATCTCAATTCTAAAGGCGCAAATTATTCTTGTTGTTTATTGTTATCATATCCTGCATTTGTCATACGTTCCTTCTTTGTTCTCATTATTTTTTTCTCTCATTTTAACTTGTTTTGTTAATTGTTGTTATTTCTTTAATTCAACTATATTGCAATTAATTAATTATGATACGTTTGTTTAAACGCGTTAGTATTTTGTTTTTTAGATTTTTATGATGGCTTCGGCAAGAATCATTCAAAATTGCTGGGTCAATTTTAATATTATGTTAATCTGGCAACAATTGTCACCTTATTTGGTATGGTTACGACGCAGAGGGCCTTTCGCAGGCGGTTCGGTTTAACTCGTCACGACAGTGTTCCTGACTCTATAACCATTCGGAAATGGATCAATTATGTAAGGACGACGGGATCTGCACTTCCTAATAAACCAGTCGGGCGACCTAAAAGTGTAAGAACTCCCGAAAACATCGCGGCAGTTAGAGCGTCTATCGAACAGTCTCCAAGGCGTTCTGCGCTAAAACATGCCGCTGCCCTTGGAATATCGTCGTGAACAGTGAGGCGAATTTTACACACAGACCTGAAGTTACATCCCTACAAAATAATGATTGCTCAGAGATTGAACCCGCAAGACTACGTGAAACGTAGAGATGCTTGTAATGCAGTCCTAATACCTGTACCTCCTGTGCGACGAAGCGCATTTTCACCTTTGCGGCACTGTAAACAAGCAAAATTTTCATTACTGGTCAAGTGAAAACCCTCGTCATTTGCACCAAAAAAAGTTTTACGGGAGATGTTTCCCGGTCGCCTGATCTCTTTACGAGGGGATATCTCATGGCCACCCCGCTCCCTGGATTTGAGCCCCTGCGACTTTTTTCTGTGGGGTTACCTTAAACCTGAGGTTTACAAATTTCGACCTCGGACCCTGGAAGGTGGTAATTGAGGACGTAATCACCGGAATTCCACAAGATATGCTGGCAAGAGTAACCGAAAACTTTGTCGAACGACTTAGTGTGTGTATCGCCCGACAAGGAAGCCACATGAATGATATCATTTTTAAAACTTAAACAAAAAAATGGCATAATATGTGCTTTCCGAAAATAAAAACCTTTTTCTTTTATCTTGAAGCGTTTTGTCACAATTCACCCGTCAAATGGAGGACTCCATTCTGCTCCACCCTGTATGTGTTCAAACCTTTTAATAGAAAAACATAAGAAAGTCTGATGTATCAACACGTGATCAACAAAAAAATGTATACTTCTATAATAGACAACAATTTTCAAAGCTTTATGTTTAGTTAAATTTTTTGTGGTATAATTTTGGTACATGCAATTATATCAGAAATATAATGGTAACACTATTGGTAGTATTCTGCTTATTCTTCTCTACTTCTTTAAGGAACAGGAACACTTTTATGTCCTCATACACTAAATAGTAAATTCTAAGATATCTTTGGAAAAAATATGAAGAAAATACATTCGCCTTATACTTTACTTTCTCTAAATTTATTTGTAAAGTTTAGATGAATTAAAAAAAAATTGCATATTTATTTTAAACTTATTCCACGATTAATACTTCCTCCATTAAGTTTAATTCTTTGCTGCGTTTATTTTACAGCAATAAACGCTTCATTAGTAGCAGTACTACTATTGCTGTTAACTGCTAGACCTGTCAGGAACGAAGATCCGGACAAATGGGTTTGGTCCAAAGACGACGCTGAGAATAACGCCGAAAAGCGACAAGCAAGATACGAAGTGTTCGAAAATCACAGACCGCATTTCCCAAAACAGGAGCCAGATAGCTTTCTCGTAGATCGCGAACATGCTTATGTTCCACCAGGGCCAGATACAGGGTACTATTCTCCCGATAGGTAATAACCAGCTATAATAATTTTCTATTCAGTTAAGGTAACAATTGATGAATAAGTCCATCTGTTAATAAAGAAATATTCTCACAATTTGTAGATTAAAAGAAAGGGAGTATAACAGCTATTTCAATGAACATTGTAATTTTATAGAATAGAAACTTCAAAACCTTCAAAGAGGTTTTGAAGTGGTGGATATACATAATTACACAAAACTTATGGCAATCAAGTCTAAGGGTCTACGTTTCAGTTGGGAGTACATTATTGTAGGCTTTGTAGATTGTAAAAAAATAATAGAGCCTAGCAATATGTAATTGTAATAACTATTTATGGATTAGTTGATTAGCATAAATTGCTTGGAAGATCTTAGAAATATTAAGTTCGCCAATGCAAGATGTTCAAATCCAAAGAAACTCTTTTTAGATGCTTTTTTTAAGGATTTTTTTGGAAGGCATATTGTTGTTCGTTTATTATTTGGTTCTTTGTAAGGAGTGCGTAAATTCTAATTTAGATCCATTTTTCTAGGATTTTGTTTAGAGTTTATAGTAGTGCTATAGGCCTATACTTTTCTTTGTTTCCTTTTTTGCGTGTTGGTCTAATGATTGATGTTTGATGTAGTCTGGGTAAATGCCGTTTTGAAATATTTTGTTTATTATATTTACTAAAATAAGGGTTAGTTTTTCTTTGTTTTCCTTTAAAATTTTATTGGTGATTGCGTCGAATCCTGGCGCCTTATTAAGTTGTAATTTTAGTATAATTTGACTTATTTCTTCTTCAGTTGTTTTAAAAGTCTGTAGGCGGGTATTTTGTTACTCTGGTTTGTGGTAGTATTGCACCTTCTCGAATTTGGTTTTCTGCTAATTGTTTCCCTATTATGGTAAAGTATTTGTTGATTATATCTGCTGCTTCCCTTTGCGTTTTGGTTGTCGTGCCATCCTCTTTCAAGATAGTTATATCTTGGTTACGGAGTTTTGGTTCGTGTATTTGTTGGTTTATCATGTACCACGTTTTGGTTGAGTTGTTTTTGTATTTTCTGAATTTCTTCTGGTAATATGTATTGTTCTTTATGTGTCTTTGATTAGTTTTAATACGTATGCTTTTTGTTGTTTATATTCATCTTGTAATTTGTCGTTTTGCGGGTACTTTCTGTGCTTTTTGTAAAGTTTGTTTCTTTGTTTAATCTGCTGTATTAAGTGTTCATCTATCCACGTACAGACTTTTCTTCTTTTTTTCTGAAGAGTTACTTATTGTTACAATTACTGTATTGTAATCTGATATGTCGGGTTCATTTAATTTTATTTTTTGAATTCTGCTTGGTTGGTTTGTGATTACGTAATCTAGTATTGTGTTATTTCCATTTGGATTTTTTCGTGTGTAATATTTTTTTGTTGTTTTGTTCATTATCTTATAGTTTGTTCTTTTAGTAAGTTTATGTAGCTCTTTGTTGCCTGTTGTTTTTCGGACATGTTTATGTTGAAATCTCCTAATATTATATGTTCTTTTTTTCTGCGTATTACATTATTGGTTAATGTATTTTCTAGTATTGCGAAGTTTACTTCTGGTGGTTTATATATCAGTGTCACTACTGTATTCTGTGCTTCTAATAGTTTGGTAGTTATTTCCAAATGTTAATAATTTTTTTCATGAGCAGCTTGTGTCTTATGTCCTCTTTGATATATATTGTTGATCCACTTCCGTGTGTGTTTCTAGAGTTGTGTTCTTTGTAGTGTGGAAATGTGTAAAGGTGTTCTTCTGCAGGTTGCAGCCAAGTTTCTGTGATTGCTATTATTTCAGGATTTTTGTGTATAATTGGTATGGTTTCTATTTCTTCAAATTTATTTCTCATGCTCTTTGTATTATGTAAAATTATTTTATACATTTTAATTGATCTTTATGTACCGTTCTTATTTTAATAGTAGTATGTCTTCGTGGTTTCTAATCCTGAATTTTTTGCTTGTTTCATTCTTTTTTTATATGTATTGTTATGTTATGTTCAACGTTGTGTCTACGACAACAACAACCTCTCTCGGTTGTCACTTCGGTACTGACTAAATGTCAGGCTGGTCACTCGTTGGTAACTAAATATCCCTCTTGCGGGGATAATTGGAAATTTCTTCGTTACCATCCCCCCTCAGCCAACCGTCCTTGCAGCGAGGACGTTATAATTTAATTACAAGTCCAGATAATGACGAGTGTGGGGTATCATGGACAAATCTACTCGTTTATTAATTTTTCTATTCACTTATTTCGTTCAAATTAATGTAAAAATCGTCTGGAATAAGCAACAACGTAAATTGCAAAGCACAACAGATAATATTTCATCAATTAAATCTTTATCTGAAAGGTTTCTGTAAATTAGTAGTGGATTTTCTCGTCTAAAGCTTGTTGGTGACAGTTCGGACCACAGAATCATCAACACTCAACCTCCTGGTTAAGTCACTGCATTCGTTCTCGTATGCTAATATCATTTGATTGAAAGTCATCGAAAAGTCAGTTTCTATTTGGGTAAATTATCAAAATTGGCTGTGAGATAAAACAATCGCCGGTCTTTCGCGATTTAAAATAAAAGAAAGATGAACGACGCCATAAATTTTAATCAATCTTTATTCGGCCTTGGTTGAATCAAAATTTGTCTTAAATCCAATCCAAAGATAAGTGTTCGTGTATTTAAAGTTTTTATTAGAAGTAAAAAGGGTTAAATATCCAGAGCAGGCAGTTTCCTGTAGTGGGTATATAAACAGAGGGTTTATATACATTGGCGTCGTTCGAAAGTTTAAAGGTTAGTTAATTTTCAAATCTTAAAATTCGTTAATTTCATTTTACTGAGTTGGAAATTCATTCAAAAATTGCCGTAAGGGTATCTAGGGATACCCCCGAACCTACAAGAATCATTTATTCGGATTAAATTAGAAAATTTAACATAATTTGAGAAAACCCCCCGAGAAAGATATTACAGTATATATATTTCCAACTCCTTCTTTTTTCAAATTTCTTGCTTGGTAAAATTATTTGTGGTTGTTGAGAGTTACTGATTTGTGTATATGGTGTTGTTTCTTCCTTTCAGCTGGCAGTTTTTTATGGTTACTTATTCCATGTTCTTTCTTGCTTGTAATATTTCAATTTTGTTATCTTTATTTGTAGTTCGACTATTATTGGACTGTCATTTATTTCCTTTTTCCGGAACATTTCTTTATGTGTTCTGTTGCTACATCTTAAATAAACAACAGCGTTGCGACTGTTGTCGAAGCAATAGTTCTGAAGAAGTCTAGTACATGGAAAAATAAAAAAAATCCAAGAAAATCCAATAAATTTCTCATTCATAAAAGTATCCACAAATATAGCACATAATCTTTGATAACGAAAATCATCGAAACCACAGCCGTAAAAGTACTTACTTATTAGTAGTCTAAAGATAGAAACACACATTCTTTAACTACCTTGAGAAAGAGCAATGAATGACACTTATTGCTAGTGTTAACCAAGAAAGAGAAAAAATCTGGATGAAACTTGTTACTAATATTGTATAATTACAGTACTTTCGGCATATATGGCAAACCCAATTATGCTGGAGGCCACGGAGGGAATTTCGGTGTAGCACCTGGTCCCAATGGTCCCATTTTAACAGGCCCTTCATATAAAAAACCCTTCAGATATTACGACACCTGCAGATGTACCGAAAGATTCAACTGCAATAGTAATGGAGTAGCTTATGTAAGTATAACATCCATTGAATTAATTGAAAATATTCAATTTTTGGTGATTAAATCCCGAGCACTCCGTATGACGTTGATTAATTACTATACAAAGTGCAGTGCAAATATAGGTTGAGTCATCTCCGAGGGTTCGGAAGATTGCACCTTTATGAACGGAGATTTTGTAAAAGGGTTTTTTTGTTATGCGGTCTCATTGTGGGAATGGTTTAAAACTGTATTGAAACATACAGGATGTTTCATAAGTTTGTAGCTTCCCAAAAGTTTGTACTTTCAAATGGAACATGCTATGTCTTATTGCATTTTTGGAGTCTCCGTCCACTCTGGAGCAAAATGTAGTAAGGTACTATATAGTCCTAAAATTAAGGGTTTTAGAGTTATTACAGTTGTTTTGAAAAAGTCAACATTTATAGATATTTTTATTCTTCGGAAATACGCTTTAGGTGGATGTGATATTTGGTACCTAGACTAAGCATAAAAGGACTTTAATTTATTATTATTACTACAGTTGGACCAAGACATAGATTCTTTTACTCACTGCGACCTTAACAGGTCTGTTATAACAAAATCCCCTTTTGTGTTAGCATAGTTGGAGGCTTTTAATAAACCTTAGTACTACTCAAGTATCTTCTTCCTTCAATTCAATAGATGCAAGAAATGGTCTACTGAAATATTGGTGTCGCGTGCGACTGATGGTAGCACATTTACATAGAATGTTTTCTGTCGTCTCCAGATCTCATTGGCATAGACGACAAATTTGATCTTCAGCTTTTTCTAGTTTAAATAGATATCTTAGGGCTACATGATCTGTCAAAAATCCTACCAGTAATCTAAGATCCCCTTTGCTGAACGATACCGCTATTTTTGTTGTCTTCAGCGTGCGTTTTTTGTCCTGAACACTTTCCCAGTGCGAGGCGTTTTGATTATCTTCCCATGTCTTAATTGCTTGTTTTATGTGGAGATCACAAAAGAGGACCAATGAAAGGCATGAAGAAAAAAAGGTCCTAATAGACACGTGCTTATGTGGTTCTACATTGCTAATGATATGCGCATAATATTGCGTCGAGTTGGTATGATATATTTTTGTTGTGTCATTTTTTTAATGGAACACTCTGTATATTATTTTAGCCTTGATTTTTTGGCAAAATTCTAGGTACAAAATTACTAAAATATATATAAGTTTCAAACAGGTTGCTTCGGCCCGTAATAGCTCTGCAATTTTTTTCCACTGCATCATACCAATTGCTTTAATTGTCCAATTTTGTATCTGCTTCTCCTTTAAATCTTCCGAGATGGCTTCTCTTTATTTTCTCCTGGGACTCCCTTTCTCCCTTTTATCATCCGGTTCTCTCCAACCAATTGTTTTCATGATTCTTTTCTCGTTCGTTCTTTCCAAATGTCCTGGCCATTGTAATCGTCTTGCCTTTACAACGTCGCTGACCTTTCGTTCATTAAATATGTCATACGTTTCTTTATTCGTTTGTTTCCTTCGAAAAATTCGGCGAAATATATTTCCTTCAGATGCTTCTATCTTTGTTTATACTTTTTGTTCATCACGCATGTTTCCCATTCCAATAATGAAGTTCGCCATAAGACAGTTTTATACATATGCTCTTATTTTTGTTATAGAAACTTCAGACTTTTATTCCTTTATTCGTTACACTTTAATTAATAAATGTTCGCAAATACATGAAGCTATCCACTTTTTTAAATTCAATATTTTCCTCTTCGTTAATTTTAACCTGTAATCCTTCTTCTTCATTTCCTTTGTGATTTATCTTTAATTTAATTGTCTGTATTTATGAGGGTGTATCAAATATAAACGGGACTGATTTTCTTAAAAATTCCGGAGGGCTTCTAGACCTGGAAGGTAGCAGGTAGCCTGCACCGTTAGGGAGAGGGGAGAACCGACCGCAACTCTCTCGGGTCCCTCTAGTATCAAATGAAACCATGAGCAAGTTTTTGGCCAAGGAAGGGCTGAACCCAACCGAAATTTTGCGGCGATTGACGAAACTTAGGTGCACCACTACACGCCCCAGTCGAAACAGGCGAGTATGGAGTGGAGAAAGAGCGGCGAGAGGACACCGGTGAAGCCAAAGACGCGGTTGTCAGCCGGAAAGGTAATGGCCACAGTGTTTTTTGATCGGCAAGTGCCTTTCACGTTGATTTTCTCCACAATCGACGCACAATTAATGCGCAGTATTATTGTGAAGTACTGGATGCCGCGAAATTGTCATTTCGAAAGAAAAGGAAGAGGCAATCGGCCAGAAGTGTCATTTTTCTGCATGACAACGCCAGGCCTCATGTGGCTAACGCCACGATGCAAAAAGTGGATGCATTTCCATCTTTTTGGACTCCTCAAAGAAGCGCTTAGAGGCCAGCGTTTCGACGACAACGAAGCGGTGGAAGCGTTTGTGCTTCAATGGCTACACGAATGTCCGAAGAGTTTTTACGATGATGGTATAGAAAAGCTCCCAATCCGAAGGGAAAAATGTATTTCTAGGGCGGGAGAGCATGTAGAAAAATAATATATATTTATAAGTTTAGTTAAATAGAGTTCGAATTTTTTTTTAAACGGGTCCTGTTTATATTTGATACACCGTCGTATATGTAACCAAGTAAATAGTAACTGTAGCTAGGAAGAGAGGACTTTTTCCTAGCTCTTTTGTTCTAGTAATCAGTTCTACATCGTCCGCCTAGGCTAGACGGTATTGACTTTTCGTGAATATTATTCCTTTAGCCTTGATTTTACTGTTATGTATTGCGTCTTCTAAAAGCGCATTGAATAGTAGAATGGATAGAGAGTCCCCTTGTCTTAGCTCAGTCTTTACTTCAAATTAGGTAGATGTGTTTCCATTTACTTTGACTATGCACATGGTCCTTTGCTATGTTACACTTGCGTCTTATAAAGTCTCTTAAGATTTGTAGTTTTTTCAGAGTTTTAATTACTTCCTTTCTATTTACAAAGACGTTGTATCTTTTTGAATTCCACAAACTGTATGTATAATGGTATTTCATATCTTGTAACATCTAACAAAGCAATTCCTCTGTAATTGGCACAGTCGGTTTTATCGCAAGAGTTATTCCAAGTTTATGGTATTCCTTCATGGGCTCAGATATCTTGATTATGATATTTATTTCTCCTCCAGTGGGTTCTTCAATTTTTCCTGTGGATCTGTTAGGTCTACATAAGGGTTATTTTCGGTTTCTTCTGCTTCTTCGTTTAGAAACTATTCGAAATATTCTTTCCATGTGTCTGCCACTTCATTGTCGTCATTAATTAAATTTCCATCTTTATTTCTATAGTGGTCTGTTTTGGCAGCCTTCCCGAATTTCTTTAACATCTCTATATAAGTTTCTTACTTCTTTTCTTTTATATTTCTCCTTCATTGTCTTTATCTAGTTTTCAGTAGCTTATTCTTCTAAAATCAGCCATTTTCTTCTTATATATTTGCCCCAGAATTTAACAGGGACCCAAAAAATGCAATAATATCTACCATGTTCCATTTAAAAGACAATAACTTTAGGTTGCTACGAACTTATGAAGCACCCTGTATGTTTCAACATAGTTTTAAACCATGTCCACAATCAGATTTCATAAAAAGAAAAAACCAACATTTGTTTTACAAAATCTCCATTCACAAACGCAGTATATATTAAGATAATTATATAGAATAAATTAACAGTACGTCATCCATTCTAGACCTTAAAATTAATGTCAGCGTATATAGGTATTTGTAGGAAGTAAAATATTTGAATTTAATGGTAGAGTTTCTCGTACTCGTAGAAGTTCAGCGGATGTTGAATGCCAGCAGAAGTCGACGTGGAAATTGACCCATCGGAAAAACTTTTCGAGGAGATATCCCGGTGACATTTTCAGATAACATCATCCATTTGAATAGTCCTCCGTATGTCGACGAAAACGAAATCCACTGCATTTAAAACCCAACCCCGCAGTGCATTCCGCACTCGCTAGCTATGTTCAGAAGGGATTCTCGGATCGGAAAAAGTAAAAAGGAATCAAAAACAGAATCTGGAATTTTAAACGCGACTAGATAACGCTGCCTGAACTCGTACAACTCGATTTCCAATATTTTAAGGATCATGCCATTTAAGTTCTCTCATTGATTGGTTATTTAATTGTAATTCTATTACAGGGACAGTGTGATGTTGGGAAACAATATTGCTGTTATGCTAAGAATGTTGGGCCTCCTCCAAATAGGCCTGTTCATTCTGCTGCTAACGGTGTTTTAGTAGGACCGAATAGACCTTATGAGGATCAAGTGATCATTCAACATGCTCATCGTGATCATGATGTTTTGGTTGGACCAGGTGGACCTACAGGGCACTTAGGATTTCCAAACGGTAAGTACTTAACAATTCAGTAGTATAAAAATGTCCATCAGAAAACGTATTTCGAAGCTTCTGCTTTAAATTTTAAGGTGTTCGTGTAATTTGCAAACTTAAACTTGCCACAGTGTTTCCACTTTTTTTCCAAAATTAATATCTTCGTAATTTCAATTTTATCAGATTTAAAAGATAATTAAAAATATGAAAAATTAAGTAATTAAGGGAAATTTGAAAATAAGACAATATTGCCGATAAAACTTCGAAAACCAGAAGGCAACTAAAGGTTTTGTTCCCTTGAAAATTATTCACCAAGTCATGAATCTTAACCTTTTTTACTTCAATAGGATGAAACACTATCGTTAACTAGTGGAATTAGTTTTATTTAAGTTGAAAACTTACGAAGAAAATGATAGCATAATCAGCAAAATGTCAAGTATATTAGTGCAACAAACACGGAAGTACCCGAAAGACTGCTTCGATGGGCAGCAGCCGCGAACGCCTATACTTAACCTATGCACCATCTAAAAGCCTAACCTGGAATGGCTATAATGCATGTTTTAAAACAGTTCCAATGTTCAAATTATTTCCTTATTTAATAATTTTAGTAATACTAGAAAATTCAACATAAACTATGACAAAGCAACGAATCAGTATTGCGCGATAAGGGAACATACGGAATATAAGAACATCGTTCTTATATCCCGTCTCCTAGACGACGAATAACTCGGTAACTTAATTTTTTGATTTTTGTCTGTCTACTATTGGGTATGTCGGAAAGTTCTGTCGTATTTTCATTTCCTTGAAAAGAGGAGTAATTGATCGATCACTAAAGTAGTTCTCAGAAATTCTCTTAATGCGTTTATAACTACATCCCCCTCCTTGCATTATACGAGAAATTCGCAATGTAATCATCAGTCTGTGTTTAACAAAGCAGAAAGATACCTGTTGATAAAGTTCATTTGAGACACTGTTTGGAGGAGCCATTTTTGGACCGCTTAATTGCGGGCGATGAAAAGTGGATTACGTACAGCAATCCTGTAAGAAAAAGAACATATGTACAGCACGGATAATCACCACCAACATTAGCCAAATCCTATATTCATCAAAAAAAGAGAATGTTGTGTTTATGGTGGGATAAAAAGGGGCCTGTTCATTATGAGCTTTTACAACCGGGGCAGACTATCAATTCTGAAAACAATTGTGAACAGTTGTCAAATTTAGGTGTGGCAATCAAAGAAAAGTGGCCAGTACTGGCCAACAGAAAAGGTGTTGTATTTCAGCATGATAATGCTCGACCCCATGCTTCTTTGAAGTCTCAAAGAAAATTGGCAGATCTTCGCTAGGAAGTTTTGCCATATCCTCCTGACATGGCACTTTCAGATTTTTACCTTTTTCGATATCTACAAAATTTTTTGAATGGAAAAACTTTTCATACAGAAGATGACGTTTGAACGGCATAAACTGAATACTTCGATTCCAAACCTGGGAATTTTTTTGCTGACGGTATTAATCGACTACCTGAAAGATGGAGAACTGTTGTAGAAAATGATGGTCAGTACATTGTAGATTAATTATTTAATAAATATATTCAAAATTTTACATTTGTTTTACTTAAAAAATACGACAGATCTTTCCGATATACCCAATATTTAGTGTTCGCTAAATTATTGTTGTTTTTATTATTACGTTATTCGTTTTTATTACTACGTTATTATTTGCTTTACTTTCGATGTTTTTTATTATACTCACCCAACTTGACACCCCCCCCCCCCCCCATTTTTGTTATTTGGGGGTATGCTAGGAGCTTTGTCTTCCATGAAGAAAGAAATTCAAAGCCGGGACCATCTGATTAGAAAAATCGATAGTGCATTCCATATAATGAGGGAAGAAATGAGATTAGAAATTACCACGGTAGAGACGAGGAAAAGATCTTGTGTAAGAAATAAATAATCATTAATTATTGTTGTTGTACTAGGTTTACACCTAACATTAATACATACACTTTAGGTATTTTTAGGGTTCTTTATTGATTTATTTATTCACAATATTTGATTACACTTATTAATGACCATCTACCGTATTCCTTACTATTCGAAAGGGCATAAAATAAGGAAGTTTTAAAGTAATTTGAACATTGAAATTGTTTTATTTAAAAAGAAAAAAGTAATTACAAAGTTGAGAATTTTCTATGTCGTTAAGTGAGGTATGTCGGTCTATATTTTTTTGCTAAATAACTTTGGACTTTAATTAATTGCCTCTCTTCAAAGGAAGATGCATTAAACTTGAATAAAAAACAATTTTTATCGTGACATTACAAAAATAAAAAGAGTTATTAATGTTTAATAGTAAATTTTTGCCGGAAAATGAAAATTTTCTAAAAGTTTAAATATCTTAAAATCTACTAGACTTTGGACTAAGATAAATGTAGTTAATATGTTCCTAATGACGCCATCTATCGGCAGTTCTAAACTTTATATCGCTCTTCCAAACAACCTATATACTGTAATGTTAAAACATTGAAAAATTGGTTTCTTCTTAAAAGATAATTTCTTCAGTCTGTAGATTCGTACCCTTTCGGCTTTTCAAAAGGGTTAAATTATAAAATAATATCGTTTCGGAAGATAAATTGATGAAATAAAAAGTAAACTAACCTCAAAACTTGACGTATACGCGCACACCCTATATTAGCGCGTCACGTAACAATCCATCGATTTTATAGAACGATTTTGAAACACACAACTACTTCTTTTTGCGAAGTCTACACTAAAAATAATATATTTCAATTTGGAAATCTTACTTAGATTTTCCTGGCAATGCCTAGGTAAGCTCAATTTGATGTAGCTGTACTTGGGTTACAGTGTGAGTTGTACTGGGTTAATCTAAGCGAAGCTAATAATGGGAGACAGAATACAAAGTAAGTTGTTTGAAGAAAACGTTTGGTTTTTGCTTGAATATTAAGGTCTCAAAAAAAATCAAAATATTTTATCAGCATTAGAGTCTATTTAAATCATTTTAGATTCAATCAAATCTTATCTGACTTACATTATTTACTTTGTTAAATAACTATAGATTTTTGTTTACAGGTGCTTCCAGGTACCCTAGTAATGGTGTCCTAATAGGCCCCGGAGGACCATACGATAACATAGGGAATTTGTATGAAAGATCAAGAAAACCACAGTAAATGCTAAGATTGTGATTGTTACAATAGTATGAAGCCAGATTAGCTGTATATTTAAAATATTTAGCAATAATTATGTTGTTAATAAATTATTGTAGTTGTTACCATAAATAAATACAGGTGTCTTCGCCAAATAAAGAAAATATACTTACCAATAGTGGTTATAACGATGATGGAATAAAATAGTGCTCCTGGTAAACTCCACTGCACCTTTTCCACGTTCTCATCTCCATCCCAACCGTGTCTAGTGATGGCTGTCAATAAATCGTGTTCGAAATCTCTGAGGATGTCAGTAGAGTTTTTGATGAAGTGGTCCTCTCTCAGTACTCTAGAACCATTGTAGGTGATGTTCCAGAGCTTGTCAATGGCGTAGTTTCTTATGTTGCTTATATTCTTCTTCACCTGAAACAATGAAAGATAATGTTTTGAGGCATTCCAAATTTCTTTTTTAGAATTCATTTTTTTTCTATCATAATTTGGATAAATTTTAGCATTATGTTTTGTTTACGGGTCGTTTCATCATCGCATTCAAGAGATGATCTATTTGAAAATATATCTTTCTTTTACTATTAAGCATTATTTTAATATTCTGCATTTAATTATGTCGCCTATACTCATTATTGTTACCTCTAAAGTGAAAACAGTATATAAAGCATCAGAAGTTCTCTGGTTCTCTGGTTTTTATCATTACTGGTATACTGTGGGTTGTTTTAACAGATAGGCCAATTTTCAAAATACGGGAACATGCTAAAAAGCTGAATAATTCACAAGTTCAAATTTATTTTCAAACAATTAGAATTGTTCTTGATGTGTCAAAGTTGAAGAAGAGAAATTAGTATAATGTTTTTGTTGTTATGTTAAATGGAGTTGTTTATGTCGACAGGAAATTATAAAATTTATTGGTAATTGTATGCAAATGACATACCATTCCGTTAATGTTGGCAAGGTCTCGCTAGAACACGAGTAATATGCATATTACACCAAATTTTTCAAAATTAATTTATCAATTGAATATTCAATATTAATTTGACCTAAGTTTGCAACATAACCCATAAAATTTGTTTGAGGAAATCAAAAAACTAATTTATGAAATCAGTATACTGTTATTTATAACCATGAAAATAAGTTAATTCTTACATTTAAAACACGCTAAAACTTAACAGTTAGAGGTCGCAGCTTTGATTTTAGTGCTAAGCAGAAATTACAAGTAGGGCAATATCGTTACATATTTGAGTCAATAAAATCTTGTAAAGCAAATTAGATATTTAAAGAAATCTGGAGGAATTGTATTCACATTAGTGTAGTAAGAGTGTTGCATATTCCTGAAATAAAGCACTTTAGTAAAGAGTGTGTCAAGTAAAAATTGTTTGTTGTTAAGGGGGAAACAAAATGGTAATATAAGCAGACTTTGATTACGTTTTCAAATTCATTTCAGAGTTGATTTATGAACAAAAGAAATGAATAGAAATATTTATGCTGTGCAAGTTTATTGACATGTCAGCAAGTCCGTTCGGCTATCGTATCTTAGAGCAAGAGCAAATTAAGCCAATGTCGATAGGTATTGGATTTTCAAATGGGTCTATGTGTTTTTTTGGTTTCCGGGCTGGAATCGCATCCTTGTGGTAGATTCTGCTGACATTTCGTCCACCCTCCTATGGGATATCTTCAGCGCTTCTGTTGCTGCTGCTGCTACTGCACACTGATTGGGGACTATTCCGGAGAGGTTTATATAAGGCTTGTTTTGTGTCAATAGAGTATAAAAAATGTTACGGATCAATGAAGTGTGCAGTAACAGCAGCAGCAGTAACAGAAGCCCTGAGGATGTTCCATAGAAGTGCGGACAAAATGTTGGTAGAAGCCACAATAACTTCGCGGTTCCAACTCCGAAACCAAGAAAATAGTGTAATTGAAGAAACCTACGTACCAAGCCTATGTATATTTACAGCATTTGAAGTGCTTTTCTAAAGATTATATAGAAGACCAAAAAAATATTGAATATTATTGAAACGAATTTGTATGGGATTGCACCAACAGTCAATGGACATTTATTTACAAAACGATGACATTGTCACACATTATAATGACAAACGATAGCACATAATGATAGCTAGGGATTAAATTTATCCAGTTAGAACAAACTGACATTCATTTCATTTGCTATGGTCCAAGTGAGGTTTCTCTTTTGTAAGTGAAGGCTGGAAAATGATACAGACAACGCTAGTTGTAAATTGTTCAATTTTTCCCAGAAGATTTTGCCAAATGTGAGACAAGTTTCGAAGCAAACCCAGAATCTTGTACCAATTGGACTGCAAACCACTATTATTATTTTTACAATTATCTCAAAGAAGTTACTTTACCAGCCATGCTTGTGTGTCAAAGTGTCAAATAAATAATTTTACAAATTCGTAATAAACTAGCATTTACAGCAAAATGTAGAATTTCAAACAAGGCTTCCAACTTTGCAGTTGCATATGACAAATAATTTCAAGATGAATTCTTTGACAATTTTAGAGTAGACTTTTCACCAATATTTCCGGATAATCCCAGATATCTATAAATCGCCCTCATACCACTCACCAAGCGGAAATCACGCCATAAAATATAAGGAATACCTTGATAACATTGAACGAAGAGTGATACTGTATATTTAAAGTAAAGAAGCTCACGTTGAACATTTATGCAGCCTTCAGACAATCAACTACTGACAACAGCACGCAAATGCCTACAACTGCAACGTGCAACTTACGAACAACTGCGCCACAACTAGAATTCATTATTGTGTCTCAGTGTACCATTTTCAACATGTTGCAGCGAGAAGAAGCTTGTGCTCTTTGGGTTCTGTTGGAGAAAAAAAAAAGAAACGGAAACGGGGGCGTTTAAGTGATGCTGTCTTATACGAGGGTAAGTCAAATATTATCTACAGTTTCGCCATAATAAGCTTTGAAGGTTATCGTAGTGGCGGCCGCTTGCGCATGCGTTGAGTTGGCGCTCCTGTGGTCATGTGTGCGGAATTTAATCACGATCGCGTCATTTGTTTGGTAGCTACAACAGCATAAGCATGTCAGCTCCGCTATTACTTTGCACCAAAGAGGAACAACGAGCAGTAATCCGATTTTTGTGGTCAGAGGGTGTGAAAGGTGCTGAAATTCACCGGAGACTTTTGTCACAATACGGCGACAGTGCTTTATTTCGTAAAAGCGTTTTTTTGTGGATCGAGTGGCCGCAGAAAACAAAACCAAACGTTTGGACATCTGCCAACGCTTACTGGATCGCTTCAACGCGGAAGGCGACGCAATTTTAAGCAGAATAGTGACTGATGTTTAAAGAATGCAACCTCACCTATGATAACTCGCCTATTTGCTGTAACCATCTCTCGAGCTTGCTGAATGTTGTCGTCGGTGGTCGAGGTTGACAGCCGTCCAGATCTCTCTTTTTGTGTTACGCTCTTGCGGCCGCTTTGAAACATTTCGATCCACAAAAAAAACTCTTTTACAAGATAAAGCACTGTCCCCGTATTGTTGTGAATTTCAGCACCTTTCACACCCTCTGACCACAAAAATCGGATCACTGCTCGTTGTTCCTCTTTGGTGCGAGCTAATAGCGGAGCTGACATGCTTATGCTGTTGTAGCTAGCAGACAAATGACGCGATCGTGATTAAATTTCGCACATATTGTTGTTATGGTGAAAGTGTAGATAATATTTGACTTGCCCTCGTATTTTGTTTCAAGAACTTATTGCAGACGAAGAGAAATTTTTCAATTATTTTAGAATGCTTGTCAAGTAGTTTAATGAACTTTTTAGCAAACTAGAAATTCATATATCGAAAATGGGCACTAATATATCTAAGTCATGTTGCTCTGCTGTTGATGCTATGTTGACCGTGTGAATGTCTCCACTCATCTGCAGCAATCAATTGTACGGTTTCTGCTGTTGCGCGCAATGTCACAACAATTGTCATCAGGAAATTGCTCGTCTGAACAATGCCATTTAACCCTATGGTTCAACCTAGCTGAGTCTTTGCGTGCTGTTGTAAGTTGATCTTCTGCAGGCTGCCTTATTGTGGCTGTCTTTATTATTAAACCACTTATCTGTCGAACAGAACTGTTTATTTGTCAAGACAATATATTCTGATATATTATGAGTATCTATTCAACTCTTAACTTATATCGCCAACTTAAGTTTGAAGAATAAATGTCATGGCTCCCATCACTTTAGTATAACAAATGCCTTTTTAACAATTAATATATTTTTTACGACTTCACTCAAAAATTACTTTCTATAAACTATTCAACAAAAGAAGTTCATTTCAAAATCAATTATGTTCCCTTTTACCAACTAAAATAACTAGAAAGTAGCAGCATGTCTTCATTTTGCAATGCCGGCAAGTTTTAGAGTTGGCAATTAAATCCTCATAAACTCCCCGGAACCGGCGAAAAAGAATTTTCATAGAACTTCCTCGGCAGCTTCAGCCTTTTAGCTTATAATTCCCTCTTTTAAGAAATTCAACATTAGGATGACGTAACTCACTTACAAACTATTTAAGCTTCTACTTCTTCCTCTGAAGTAAAATGCTTTCACGATAACGAACTAGTCTAGTTATATACAAACGCCTTTGTTCTTCGGTGAAACGGACTGTTTACTTTTTTTGAATTGGCATTAAAAGAAGGAAATTGAAAATTTACGGAAAGTGAAGTGATACATTAGAAAGTATTGGCAAATGTTGATAGCAAAGAAGTAATAAGTACAAACTTGTATAAGGGAATTAACTATTTTATCCTTTGGTAAGTGTTTTTTTAACTAGAACAAAAAAAATTGAATTATATTAACTTTGAATATATCTTTCAATTATAATTTAATAAATATTTTGTACGTGAGGTGATAGCCCTACATGGTATACAGGCTGATTCATTTTCGAACCTCACCACGAGGATCTCGCTTATTATTAAATTAGAAAAAAATATTAGAAAAAGCGAAAAGTGCTCATTTTCTTGTTTTACCCGTACCACCTTTATTTGGCGTTGCAGACACTTTCGGTCTTCTACCTAATGGTGTACTTGAAATTTTTATACGATGTTTCGGTTCTTTCTGGCCATCATTAACTTTCTTATTTCTTATCGGCGCTATGTTGGATTTTGAAACCGTCAGAAAGTTTCTTTTTTGATTTCAACCATGTATAACATGTTGACAAGAGTTTTAGATACTATGCTGTAATTGGCGAAGAAGATATTTTAAGATTAAATAAGGCAGCCATGAGATTTAAAATTGTCAAATTATTTCAATTATCGTTCGTTAGTAATAGGAACATGTTGTACACCAACGAAGAGAAACGAGATATGTTAAGTATGTTTTATTCATCGAACCGAAATATAATACAAGATATTTACACAACAAAAATTGATAATATTTTCTTCTATATTTAATAGTTACTGAACTATCATATAAAAATATCCACATTTGTTTAAATGCATAATCCTAATGTCTTGGATTGTGCATATTTACTTTCTAGTTGTTTTTCGTTTGTTTTAAACAAAGTACATTTTTATTTAAATGGGGTAACTAATAACGTTTTCCGTCATATTTAAATCAAAACTCTTCCATTCTCTCCCCCAACAAGTCTTACATTGCTGAATGAAAGATTATTTATATAATTTGCTAGGTTATTGAGTATTTTCCTTGCTCTTATTTATTAAGTTTGCAATGCCTATAACTCAATACCACTCTAACAAAATAAACAGAAACTTCCGCCTATCCCTTACCTTAATCTCATTCTCCTTCTCCAGTTTCTCGAAGGTCAGCGCTCCCAAGATGCAATATGAAACTACCATTGACACTAATGTAATGTGCGAGAACAAACACGAGATCGTCTTCCATGTGTATTTCAGTAGGCGAGAGCAGAAACTGGGTCCCTTGTGCTCGAGGCCTTCCGGATCCGAAGAGTAAACGTTTGACATGTTCAAGCGGTACTGGATCGGTGGCTGGAAGCTATCATCTGCCGTTCAGAATGATAAACATGACATTTCGTGAACGATGCGAAGCAATTATTGCACAAAAGAGAGAATCACACGGAATCGTAACTAGCGTCCAATGCGTACTGGGGCGTCTATTTTTGGCGTCCCGACGGTTGCCGCCGTTCGTGTGTTACGGTACTGAGGCGGATGTGTGTGAAGTCAGCCATGGTGAGGCAAGTTATTTGCGATAGTTAAGGAGTGCAAATTTAAAAGTGTGTTGTTCATGGCGCAATTTTTTTGTTTTATAAATACGTCAACAGGAAATTTACTTCAACGCCACGGTGTAAACTAGGAATGAACTGTATTTGACTACGATTTCATCAACTGCAACTGAGAGATTGACCCGGTACAATTTCAAAACGATATGATGTTTCTATCTACCTAAATACGAAGAATAAGCAAACAGTGGGAACTAGGAACTGCACGTGATTGCAAATATTTGTCACACCAAACGACTTCCTTTCTTTATTTAAGGAGTACCTTGAACATGTTTTTGCAAAATACATATAGTGTTTCCTTGACCTCCCAGTTACGTCACCACCAGCCACCACTGGTGTTTAACGATAAATGAAATTTAAAATTTGTAGAGGTATATTTACACTAAATTTATTACAAATCCACATGTCAATATGAACTAGAAAAATTACTGAAACTTACACTGTAGCTGACGGTTAAGTCAAAAACTATGGATTTTTATTCTCTTTATTCTAGGAAAAGCAGGTAGTTGCAGTTTATACAGGGTGAGTCGGGAGAAACCAAACTCCAGTGATGTATTCTAAACGTGTAAATAATGTAAAAAAAGTCAAGTTCTTGTTTCAATCATAGCGTTCTTTTAATAAATGTTCAAAACATTTCATGCTTCGTCTACGAAGGGTGCCTGTTGCTCTCCTGATTGCTTCATGCCTTTCTTTAATATTGCCTGCAGTATTTCTAATACGTCGAATTAGTGCATTCCGAGTGTCCACTTTTACTTTGTAAACTTTGTTTTTCAACCAACCCCATAAACAATAGTCTAGTGGTGTGAGGTTTGCAGATCTTGGAGGCCAACAAATAGAATTACCGAACGTGCCTGACTTTTTTGTTTTACATGGGGAGTCAATGAAAAGCTATTTTTATTTCATTTAAGACGTATTCACTCAAAAACAAGCGAGAATTTGGATGATTTACAAGAACGCTAGTTAAAATTTTGTAATTAGGCTATAAACAGAGCAGTCAGTTTCTTGAATAAGTTAATCTTCCACTACTCGCAGATTTTACAATATTAATTGAACGCACTGTCGGCTCTTGGTTAAACATTTTAGTAAGATTGGAAAGCGTAGAAAAACACTTGGTATAGTTTCACAAATATATATACTCGATGTATGTAAGAACATTTCGCCTTTCGGCATCATCAGGAGTATAACTCTAAAGTAATGTTACAATCACAAACTTATATATAGCCAGTCGTAAGCTAAAGAATAAATAAAAGGTTCCTTACACAAATATCTAAATCCTAAAAACTATAATTATTGTAATCATGGGAAAATTACCTCGGTCTTGCTAATGAGAGTGCTATTATTCTAGGGTTGATAAGTGGGGAATGCAAAATGTTTCACCAAGAGCCGACAGTGCGTTTAATTAATATTATAAATAAATTAATTAGTTTCTTGGCGAATATAAAGTACTTCATTCAAATTGATCAATTCCTTGATAAATATAAAACACGGGTGCAAGCATGTTATCATAGCTTTTGTAACGACAGATCAGATCTTGTTTTCAATTTTACGAAAATGGAATTCTAAAAAGATTGCTAATTGATTTAAAAACATTTAAAAATCACCAATTTAACACTAATAAAAATATTAGCCGTTTAAAATTGACATTTAATTATTTATTGACAACAGATAAAATGTCCAATGATATAGATACCTAAACGAATATTGGGCCGTATCTATCTAATAGGAATTGCTTCTTGGTATGTTTTTAATGTTATTTGCTTCACATGTGATTGTGTTTTATTCACAAAATCGTATTCTTGCTCCTTGTAATGACAGCCAATCACAAATACCATGTCATTGGATTGTATATACCTTACTTGTCAATTTACGAGTTGACAAATGTCACACGATGACAAGGAATTGTCAGTATCCCAAATAACCTTCCCAAGTTATGTGCCTGGTAACAAATACTCGTTCTTTCCGATATTTATCGTTGGTAATCTTTGGTTTAGTGGATTAATCCAATTCCATAGATGGATAAAGCACGCTGAGAACTTCCTTAAGATCGTTTGTGGAGGAGATAATTCTTTGCTAAGTCAAAACTATGTCTGTAGCATGCGGAGGTACCGTAAACTTGCTGTTATTATACTTTGCGTTAATGCTATAGCATCTGCCGCGTCTGGAACCTTTGTGGATATAACCTGGTACTTCTATTTAGCACTAGCATTTGCTTTCGTTAATCTTACATGCTCAGTATTCTTATTTTATGGCATTGCGATCCGCTTATACCTTCTGATGTTACCGTATATCTTCTGCATTTGCATTAATTTTCTGCAGTGCATGTTCACGTTAATATTGACGTTTCGAAGTCAAGGAATGGGAAAAGGGAAGCTGCAAGTGTACGTGTTCTTAGGATACTTAGGATTCTGGCTGTTGATAATACCGGTGCAACTATATGTTACAATTCGCTATGTGGTGCAGTGCTTGAAGAAGAAAACTAGTCATATAAAATCTGCTGCGTTACAAGTTGTTATCAGTGAGGAATTTAGTGTACCACCACCGCCTGTTCGAATACTTCTAAGAGGTCCTTTTCCGACTAGTGCAAGTACACAAAATTAAGTGTAGTTGTTAAGATTAAGTCACAAAAAGCGTAATTTTAGTTTAGTAAGAATTATATTGTACATAGCTAAGTGAGCATAAAGATGCATTCAATTTTTCTCTGTTAAAATGTTATTATGCAGTGTTATCCAAAACTTTCGTTATTTGTAATCGATATCTTCATTTTGACACAATTGAAAACCATAAAATGTCTAGCAGTCGCTAGCTCTTACCCTAAGAGTTCCCAATATCATTTCCTTTTTTTAATCTTGTCATATAAATTAGACTTAGTGTCTGCTACGTAGGCTTCCGCGGTCGTCAATACCACTATACTCTTAGTTTCCTGGTTGGAACCGCGTCGTTGTCGTAGCTTTTGCCTGTTTTGGCAAAAGCTATGTCAACGACGCGATTTCAACCTGGAAACCAAGATTACAGTAGACTTATCGTTAGTAGTTATAAATTTTGTTGGCTATTAAATTGAGACAATTTCCTAAATCATTAGCAGCATCTAAGTATTATATTTTTTTCACTAATTCATTTATAATAAATTCAAACCGCTTTTAAATTTATAAACAGTTTGTATCAAATTACACTTAACCATATTCTATGTTAAACTAACTTTTTCACTGTTGTCCTGTTAGCTCAGAAAGGATAACAACTGTAATTTAAATTTCGGTGTAATATGTCTATATTCAGGCTCATTCACGACGATGGGCATATTAGATGTATTTCTGAAGGTAGTTAAAAAATCTCTGGATTTTGGTGGACGATATTACGGAAAAGGATCTATTTTCGAAAATTATTTTCAATTTCATTGCACCTGGGAAACGGATATCAACTTCTTCGTTTCAAACAGAACATTCTGTTCATTATGAGTTCTTTATACAGTGCGGTCTTAAAGTGCCCCCGCCCTCCATGCTAACTTTTGAACGACAGAAGCTAGCGTTTTTAGAAAAAATGAGTCGATTTATATTTTTTGTGAACAACTTTTGCGGTTATCGGCAGTCCAACTGTATTTCCGGTGTCACCGGAAGTGACGTCAACTATAACAATTGCCAAACTGTCAATTCCAAAAGCGTAAATTATTCTTGTTTTTTCTGCACATTATTATTTTATGTAATTTTAACTTGTTTTGTCAATTGTTGTTTCTCCGTTACTTTATCGAACTTTATTGTAATTAATTAATTGTGGTAGGTTCGTTTAAATTTGTTAGTTCTTGACAGTCAATGTGCTTCCGTTTCAGTTTTTTCTGTTGTTGATTTTACAATGGCCTTCGCATGGACCACGTAAGACCTAATTTTAATATTCGGTGAATTTGAAATGGAACATAATGAACTTATACAGCCAGAAATATTTGAACTTTGCGCTAAGCTGGGATAGATAGTATAAAATTTTCAGGGCGAACTGCTTTAACAGAAGATGATTTAAATTTTTGTACCATTTGTTGCGCAACTACGGTGATAATTATTGTCAGATTTACATAATACCAAGATTGATATAGCATATCACAGATCTGGGATATACCAACTTTGGGAAAGAAGAAGTACTTTTTTTTAATGGCAACCCCTATTTTTGATCATTTCTACACATTATACTGTAAAAAATGAAAGTAAAATATATTTTACTTTTCAGCCTAAATTTAGTGTTCCGAGTCGGATTTTCGGAATGGCCGACACTTTTGATATTTACAACTATGAGCAGCTAGCTTTGTCATTAATAAGAATCCCAAAACTGTGTTGCATAGCTAGTGGCAAAGAAGAGATCGTTATGTTTACATTAAAATTTGCGTCTGTCAAAATTAAAAAAAAAAAATTCTTAAAGATGGGAGGTACGTTCTACGAGGGTAAGTCAAATATTATCTACACTTTCGCCATAACAAGCTTTGAAGGTTATCGTAGTGGCGGCCGCTTGCGCATGCATTGAGTTGGCACCTTTGTGGTCCTGTGTGCGGAATTTAGTCACGATCGCGGCATTTGTCTGCTAGCTACGACAGCATAAAAACATGTCAGCTCCGCTATTAGTTTGTACCAAAGAGGAACAACGAGCAGTGATCCGATTTTTGTGGTCAGAGGGTGTGAAAGGTGCTGAAATTCACCGGAGACTTTTGCGGAGCTCGACGTTTCTCACTATAAACAGGGTATCGAAGCTATTAAACGTCTCTGGAAAAAGTGTATCAAGAAAAGGAGACTATGTTAGAAAATAAAGGTTGGTTTTTCCAAATATTTTGTGCCTTCTTTGTTACGCCGGGTATTTCTGGGACCACCCTCGAAGACAAATTAGAAGGAGGATAGCATATATTTTCTATAATATCCAGATTGATTTGTTTCGCAAAAAATTGGAGGATTGCTTTTATTATTATTCTGACATTTTAATTGACATGAATTGACTTCCCTCTTTTTAATGGAAATTTGAAAATTTAAGTTATACTGTTTTAAATTAATGTTCTGCGTAGCAAATTATTTCCTAATCCCAAATATGTTTACATCAACAGCTTGGTGGCACAGTAGCATGAAAGCCTTGACACGACTCTGGCAGAGTTAAATGCTGTACGTTTGAGTGCCACCAGGCTCAAGCAGCAGATTTCTCTGGTGGGTCATAATTAATTGTACTTCACCCTCTATGGTGAGGAGAAATACTTTATATACACCATTTGCACACAAAAAAACTCCTAAAGTTATTGAAATACATCACTAAAAACCCTTACCATAATACTTCACTCGCACCGGATGTACATACGTTTCAATAGCCATTCTATCATCAAAACTGAACTGTTCAGTTTTACTGCTGGTGAGGGTTTTTGGTGAAGTATTTCAGTGTTCCAATGCCACAGAGTTCGAGTACTTGTCCAAGGTTATGTCAAACCTTAATCTTAACGTAATCCGTAGAACCCTCACCACATGTAAAAAAATCTTGACCATTATTTTCAGTAGCTTCTGGGATATATGGATCTGAATGTGTAACAATAGAAGCCATTTTAACTGCATGCTTTATTAAGTGGTAAGTGTTGCATACCTTGCAGCCTATATCTCAGTATTTCTTTCGTTCAAAATTATTTTGCTATGAAAATCGGAAACGCTACCATTTTAGTAACCTAAACTATTTTGAATTGCTAATATTAACGGGGATAACTTATTGGCTAAGATATATAGGGATAGTCTCTTCAAGATATAATAGTAGTTGTAATTGCTACGCAAAAAATGCACTCAATTATTGATAAACTTCGTAATGACCCGAGAAATTGGACTCCACCAACCAAAAACTAGACAGGCAAAAATACTAAAGGCTGCCTAAATTTAATTCTTTATTTATTTTTCTGCGAAATTATTAGCTCTGAATAAAGCCTTCATCAATACGTTCTAGAACGTCTTGTTTATTACACTTTAGTATTTATATTACACAATAAATGCCTAATATATTCTCTTTTTCATTAATTGTCAACGAAATTGGACTTAATAATTCAATGTTTACGCCCCGATGAAGGCTGTATTCAGAGCCGAAAATTTGGCAGAAAATCAAATAAAGAATTAAATTTAGGCAGCCTTTAGTTTTTTTTACCTGTCCAGTGTTGTGATTGATGGAGTCCAATTTCCAGCGTCGTTACGAAGTTTGGCAGTTACAAATTCTCGTTACTTTCCCTTACGTTTAAATTATTAACTATATGATCCATCCGTTAGATCAAGCCCTCTTCAACGAAAACGACATTGTAGTGCATTTTGAAATACCAAAAGTGATATCTCTTAAAGTGTCATCAATCGGTGTGAAGTCGACCAAAAAATTACGATTTTTTCAGATAACTAAAAAATAAATTAATATATTTTAATGCAATAAAAAATACAACTTCGTTGATGTGTAGTCTGTCGATTGGTCATTGAATTAGGGACGCGGGGTGAGCACTTTTTTAAAAATTTTTGGTTAAACGATGATTGACTTTAATCACCTACATTAAAAGATATAATTCTCACTTTAGAATGAATCAATCAATCAATCAGAAAGAACAAAATGTGTATATTAAAAAAAAATAGCATCATTTGCTGCAAAATTTTGCAATAAAACATATTAGCAGGCAAAGGCATTAAGGAAAAAGAAACATTTAGTCTTTCAGCGCCAAGTATGAGTCAATATACCCACGTTTCGCTCCGTATCGCACAGCTTCTTCTCAGGTGCATCAAGCCAAACCCTGCTGACAATCAACTGTTTGACATGATGGTTTATCATAATAATCCATTTTCTTTACGTGCTTTAAACCTAACCTCAAAACCGAACAAAATTCGGTGAGAATAATTTCACGCCGTTATTTATTGTTTTTTTTTAGCAAAAATTTCAGTTGTAACCACATAAAGTAAATTTTCAATTTTTTTTTTGTAGATAGCCTTTACTGAATATATGCCTTATCATCTACAGTTGTTTAGACTAGTCTAGTCCTCACAGATTCAGCTATGCAGATCTTTGATTTCACATATTGTACATATTCAAACATTTTGGTTTTCAATTTTTAATAATTTATGGAAAACTTACTATTCACATTTAACTCACATTTCCAGGATCACGGTTGTTCGGTTTTTTACTGTACCCTGCAAATGTGGTAAATTGTATCGCAATTGTCTATTGGTTGGTAGTTTCTACGAGGAAACATATTTATTCTAAAAATGTTCATTGTCTACTAGGTGTTGTCAGATGTTGCACACACTTAGCATTAAAAATTAAATCATACAGAAATTCCTAATACGGAATATTGTTGCTTAAATTCAGTACATGACGTTTACTTTTAATATGTCTTCTACAGTGAAATATATCGCGACCTATCAACCGTATATTGCAATTTTTGCACTGAATGATAGTACCTGTATATTCCAACCCAGGGAAACGGCTAATATATTTATTCACATGCAATGCTAAAGGTAAACCTCGCTTACGACGATCCATGTTTTAAAAGATGCACACTGATAAACCGATAATTATCGAATTACCGTTCACTTCCACGCCTTTCGGCGCTTCTGCCGTAGCACGCGTTTGTCGAACCTTAGTGATAACCATATCGTCGGCATAGCATAAATCTGATTTCTATCTTCTTCATTTTCCAAAAGCCTATTTCGTATGGTCTTACCCCCTCATTATTTGCCTCTCTAGTCGCTTCGTCTAGAATCAGTGAGAAAAGCAGAGGGCCCAGAATGCATCACTGTCTAAGACCTGTGGTTGTTTCAAACATGTTAGAGCCGTCTTGTCTTATTCTCACAGTTTCTTGATTCTTTGTATAAACCTTATTAATATTTCTGGTATTTCTCTTTTTCTTAGTATCTCCCATATTTGTTCTCTTTTCGCCCCGTCAATAGTTTTCTGTAGGTCCATAAACCACATGAGGACTTCCTTATCTTCTTTTATTATTTTCTCTCCCAACTGTCTCATTATAAATATCGCATCGTTTACTCCTCTACCTGATGGGAATTCGAACTGCGTTTCTTCAAAGTACCAAGTTTTCCTCTTAGTCTTTTTGCTAAGGTTGTAGTATATATTTCTGATACTGTGCTGGTTAATGTTGTGCCTCTGTAGTTCTGACAGTTTTTGGTGTCCCCCTTCTTATATATTGGCGTTATAATTCCTGTCGTCCAATCCCTAGGTGCATTAGCTCTTCTATGGCTGTCTCTGGCAGTGTTTTCATCATGTCAGCTGTAATCTTATCATGCCCAGGTGCTTTTCCTAATTTTAATTTTCTGATTGCCTCTTTTACTTCTTCTGTCTTTATTTCCTCCGTATCCGTTAATTTTATTTTTGGTTCCGATATTATATCTCTAGGTTGGTTTTTAGTTATTTTGTCATTCCCGTCTAGTAGCTCTTTGTAGTGTTCTCTTCATCTTTCCATAATTTTATCTTCCTCCTTCAATACATTTCCTTCTTTATCCCTTATATTTGTTATTGTCTCAACCTTTTTTGTCTCATGTTCTTAATTACACCGAAGAATAGCTTCTGGTTGTCCTTTCCCATTTGTTCTCCAAATTTCTGCCATGATTTTCTTTTTTCTTCATTTATTATTCTTTTAACCCGAGTCCTTTGTTGTCTGTAATCTTCGTAGTATTGTTGATCCTTTGTCTGTGAATATTCCATTTCTTCTTTTTATTTTTAACCGCTACTTTTACTTTGTCTGTCCACCAATTTGTATTTTTCATGTTTCTGTTCACTATTTTTGTTGAACCGCAAGAACCCTCAGCAGCCATTAAAATAACATCTTTAAATTGTTTCTATCTCTCTACTCCTGTTCTCCCATTATTTATTCTCAGTTCGTCTTCACATATGATCTGGAATTTTTGTTTTATTTCATTCTGTCGTAGTTTATGACATTTAATTTTGGAGATCTAACGCTTATTTCTTTTCTCATCTTTAATACAATGTTTCACAAAAAATGGCCACTTTCGAACTCTGGACCTCTTCTAACTTCAATACCCCTGACCTTTCCCCAAATTTCTCTATATATCAAAAAATAGTCTATTCTGGATTTTTCATTTCTTGAAGTTACTTGGCTGGTTATTTTATGAATTTCTTTTTTCATAAAATGTGTGTTATCAATTTTTAATTCATTCTTCAAACTTATCTCTATTATTCGTTCTCCATTATCATTTCTCACTACTTTTCCTTGTTTACCCAGGCACCATTCTATTCCTTCATTCTCCCTTCCCACTCTTCCATTTAAGTTTCCCATTATAATTATCCTACCAGTTGTATTGTCTATCTCTTCTTGTAGATCATTAAAAAATGTATCTTTTTCTTCTGTTCTTGCATTGTTGTTTGGCCCATAGCATACTAATGTACATATATTCTTCGTCTTCTCCATCTTCTTTTATTGTTACCGATAGTATTCTTTCGTCTATCATCTTTTCATTTTTAAAATTCTTCATCTTTTCCTCTTTGATCCTTGTAAGCTAAAGGTATAATTTTCTACAATCGCAACCCTCCATCAAAAAGTAGCGAACTGCCACTATGTGTGACATTGTATATTTACAAGAACCAATTCCTGAATTAAATCTATTTTACCTCTAACATAATATTTTGTATATAACGATGTTAAGTTGAGTGACCCAACAGTTATGCTTTGTGGCCAGAACAAAAAAAATTCTGCTTGACAATTTAAATGTAAAGGCAAATAAACTAAATATCCTGTTGGTAATATGTAATTTTTAATTTTATCTTTAGCTTTTTATAAAATATAAGAATCTTAATACATCAAAAATATACGGCGTTTAATTTTTTCGTGCGAATTCACGAAAAAACGTTTAATTTAAAATTTCCACTTTAATAAATTTATTAAATCAAGTTCACGTCTGAGTTGCAAGAAAAATTAAAACGATATAAAAAAAATATCGAGTATAAAAGCCTCATCCTTGAAAAATATAATCTTTCCTTAGAACGTTGCCAATTTTATTTTCGTCCTCTCTAAAACGTTCCCGCTCGTTCTTCTTTTTATTATTATTATTATTAAAATTATGTTATAATGCAAAGTGACGTTTGAATGTCTCCCAGAAAATAAATAAAAATAAAAATAAAGCCCGACTTTTTTTTCGTACAGACGAGTTCTGTTTTCGAAATAGCGCAAGGATTTCTATTTGTGAACTGATGACCTATGGGTACCGTGTTAATAACGATAAAGAATGGGCTTAATAAATTTTGTGAGAGTGGAGATATAATGAAAACAATGCAAGGACATGCCAATTCCTTATATAGAATCGAAAATTTGGGTTGAATATTTTGAAAATTTTATGCTTTTGTGATAGACAAATTTCGGTTAAAATATAGTTAGTCTATTTTTAATTTAGGTCTCGTATTTTCGGCCAAAAACATTTTTTTCAGTGCATATCCCCAGATTTGATTCCACTTGATCTTATTCGCTTCTGTTTAAAACATTTCAGTAGAAACCTATAATTTTAGCTCACGGATGTTGAGAAGGATGACTCCGGGCAGAAATGAGATGAAGAAGAAGATCGACGGTCTCACACCTAAGGGCAATCTTTCGTGCTGCAGATTTAGGAAGAGCCTTCATACGACCCGTGCTTCGAAATTTTGCACACAACAGATTGAGTAATTGGTTCCCTATTTGGGTATTCTTCATTGAAGAGCACACATACTTCTTCTTGTGCCTTTACTTCAACTAAAAATTCGTTGTTTGCTTTCTTGAAAGTTTTGAAGTCAGAATTAGGAAAGTTCTTGCAAAAGTTATCATAAAAAATAGCAAAAACATTACATTATATTGAAATAAAATTCAAGATCTCGCAAAACAACTTCTATACAGGGTGTCTATATATATATATATATATATATATATATATATATATATACATATATAAAGTATTAAGATGCGGTTGAAAATAGTGTAATTTGGCAGATCCGATATTGATTTTTTTAATACAACGCTTTATTTATTTTTTCTTGTTTTTAGTTAATTGTAGTGTACCATTAAGCTGTAAGTAAATGTAATTTGAATTGTGACCGTGTTTATTCTTCTGTCAGTCATAGCACGCTAGATGTTCTGTAGTTTCCATTTCTGACTTTACAGCGGTATCTTCATAAACGTTTATCTCTGTTATTTCTCAACCGATTTTAATTTTGTGAATAACATTTAAAGGCTAAAAGAAGCGCCTTTTCAAATTACTGCAGATAAATAAAGCGTTGCATAAAAAAAATTCAGTATCGAGTCTGCCAAATTACACTATTTTCATTTCGGTTTTTATAGAAGGAATGACATATTCACAAAAGGCATAAAAAAACTTGGACTCATGTAAAACTCAATGGTGAAAATCGCATCTTCATACTTCATGCCGTTCGGAAAATATAAGCTTGCAAAATCAGTCAAAATATAATGAGCCTGTATAACAAATTTTTTCACATACTGTAGTGGCAGCTCTAGAAGCACTGTTTCATACAATTTGAACACGCTGTATAAGGCGCATCGTATTGTTCTATTCAAAGCTCAAAGGTATAAAGTAGGCTTAATTATGTCGGTACAAATTACGAAGACGATAAACTCATTCTTTTTGTTATGCTATAATATTAGAATGGGATGAACAATCCACAGCTAAGTGTTTGTTGTCTCCTTATGCTTAAGTTTTTCTGTTCTTAGGTGTGAGATTGTTGAGCTGTGTTGATCTTTTTCGTCAACTCTTGCCTATTCAGAGCTTCTTCACTTTCTTCAACCGAATGTCTGTCTCTTCTGCAGTTTTCATCTTTGCTTGCCATATTTTTCCTAGCTTTCCTCCAAAAAAAGTCTTTAGTTTCTTTCAGTTTCTGTTTTTGTAGTGTGCACATTTCACTTCCGTGCAACAAAATTGACGCTGCTTGATTTTTTTCAGTTATTCTCTTTGACATTTGCCATTTTCCGAGGAAAGTTGTCCTAAACGTGTTAGACATTTTTTTCCACCTTACCTAGTCTCTCGTTTGTTTCATTGTAGCCTTGTCTGCTGTTTGCTTCAATTGTCGTCGCAAAATTTATATTTTCTTACTTGCTTAGTTCCGTTGCACAGAGAAAAAAATGTTCTTGACTCACCTTTTAATGGCGAGTAGTGATGTGGTATTATTGGTTGGTGTTATTCTTGTAAATAAACCCCAACTCAATAAAATACCATGAACTTCCTCCACTACGTTAAGATGATATCAAGGCCTTCCTAAAGATCTACGTGGTTGTAAACAAAAAACGGTGAACCTTAGATCAAATCTTACAGATTTCCTCCAAGTTTCTTCGAGATTATTAACATTTCCCAGGAACCTATAAAGTAAAGCTGGTTAGGTTAGGTCTCGATGTCGAAGTTGTAACCTGATTTTAAGAATATTAATGACGTATAGTGTACTACTTTACAAAACTTACTACCTCGGTAATATCGCAGAAATTCTGAGAATCGCGAACAAGTGGCAGGGATAACTGTATAATTAGGTGCTAGAAGGGTGCTAGGTATTATGACAAAAAGAGTAGGAAATAGAACAGCAGGTATCTCAAGCATGTCTTATCACTTGCCTTTGCTGAAAATACCTGTTATATCAAAAAAAGGGGGAAATATACTAACAATTGAAACGTAAAAGCTATCACCTATCCACCATACATGGACGCGCGTTTGAATGTTTACATCTCGTCAGCATGTCTTTGTGGAAGGTAATAGCATTTCAATGTGGTGCAAATTAAAATGTGTAAAGGCGACGAACTTGGGTGTAAGAATGGTTATTCTGGTACATAAAATGATTTTACACAAAAAGCACGTTGCGGTCCCGTGTATCGCTCCATTATTACTGAAATTCCAAACACCACGCTCTCGAATGCAACCTGTCTGATCCTCCCACTCCTAGTGGTTTTCGAGTAATCTAACCGAGAAATCGCAAAAACCTTTTCGGACAGCTGTATATACAGAGTATTGTTAAATAGTTACAAGACATTTCAGGTGGAAACTCCTGGAGTAATTTTCAGCAAAAGAAGACCAATTGCCCGTGTTCTTGTAGAGATTTTGAGCGATAAGAAGATAAAAGTTTAAAAATATAAGGAACTATTAACCGTTGAATTTAACCTTATGTGCCGTATTTGAGATATTAATTCTGTTAGTTCATATAATTACTAGCATGATTGATGACAAAAGTCAAGTTTGGTTTAATTTTTAAAACTAGGACATTGTGTAACTCAAAATTCGGGCAAATGTGAATAGAAGCTTTTATATTGGTAAGTATTCAAAGAATCTCCACCTGAAATTTTTCACATTTATTTAGATCTACCCTTTTTGTGACTAGAAAATATTAACGGTTTTTATCTAATCTTCACAATCTACATTATCTGACTTGGAGATCATAATTTCACAAACTATTTAATAATTAATTCAATATAGAGGAGATTACATTTAAAAGGTCAAAAAAACACTATTAGCCAACAGTTCGTATGAAATTCTGAAGCAAGAGGATTTTCCTCTTTCCTGCTGAAAAAGAAATCTAAACAAAGCGCAGAATATCCGCGAACTTTCTCTTACCTAACCACCCACTGAGTAAGTACTTAGGAAACTAGATAGTACGTACAATATAGGATTTCCTAAATCGGCTTTATTTTCTCAGCAAGAGGTATTGACATGAGAAACAAAAAGCAACAAACTTGCAAACTCCTATGCAGGAAGTTCGTGATAGTTTTGAAAGATAAAATCGATACGCGAAATATATATACAAGTACTGTAAAGTAATATTTTCTATTTAATACATGAGAACTATTTTTAAAAGGAATACTTAGTCCGAACAGTTTGTTTCCAGAGTTGAAAGAGTTTGAAGCTTTAGATTTTGATTAATTCTAATATGATATACGAATGGCATTATTTTTTTGGTAATATTAATAGTACTACACTTTTGAAATTAGTCTTAGGATTCTTTCCTTCTAAGCATTAATTTAAAATGATGGATACCTCTTTGCTTTCCAAACCAACGAAACTAGTTAATTGTATTTGTTGTGGAATTGTTCCAGAAACTATTAAAAACAAATTTCAATCAATGCAAATGTTAGTTTCGAAAATTCAAATAAATTTAGAAGTATTGACTTACCTCACGTAGATTTGCAGTAACTCCAATTTAGTAAGTGACCATAAAAACACAAATATTAATTTAAATTATTTTTCGTATGTGAAAAGATTTAATCTAATACTGACATGTTATGCTAGCCAAAATAATGCTCATGGTATTGATGGAATTACTCAAAAGCAGTAGCCAGTGGACATTTTTCTGCCTACCTGGCGTCGTCAGCGTTGTTCCGAGTGCTTCCCTACCACACACCTCTATTTGCCTCTCAGCTTGTCATAATCGTCAAAGATAGCAACAGGTACAAGCTGAGAGGTAAACGCTGCAACGCTGACGACGCCGGGTAGGCAGAAACGTTTCCGTTGGATAGCGCTTTCGCTCCCCACATTGCTTTTGTCGTGAGTGATTCCATGAGCTATGTTAGCATTACTTTGATTATTGCTTCTAGCCACTTTTTTTCGATGTGTTTATATGTCATGTGTTAAAAATGAAGGCATACTAAGAATTTTTCATGTAAAAAAGATTAAATACTTTGTGTAGCGAATACATTCGTATTATACCGGGTCTTCAGGATAACATGAAGTACATACATGGATATATTGGAAACCGTTAGAGATACAAGGTCGGTTAAATAGGGAACAAGTTGCGCACTTATACCGCTAAGTACAATCCGGGATTACATTTTAAAAAATCCATTCCATTACTGAGATACAGGGTGAAAACCAAAAGTTTGCGTTTTCTAAAAACCTTAATATCTTTTTTATTATAAAAAATACTGTCATCAGATTTTCAGCATAGGGATAGTTAGTAATGAGGACTTCAAAAATGTGTTATTTTTCTTATGGGCGCCATACTGAATTTTTATATGTTTGAAATATAAATGCTTTTCAACCATGTATAACAGCCCTATGTTCAATGAAGAAAAAATAGCAAAATTACGATTTGACCGTAGTATGGAGATTGGCTTCTACATCAGGTTCTATAGAAATCATTCTTAGGTATCTATCCTGTCTTCTTTAGTTTTTTCTTTACTTCCAGCCAAAAGACGCTTCCAAATCCAATACTTGGTAAAATTCCTGAAAAATTAATCAATGGATTAAAGATAGTTTGAAAATTAATTTGGTTGCCTGGAGTACTTTGAATTAACGCAAAAACTTACCTGACAAACCTAGGATTCTCTCATTCGCCAATATTTATATCAACACCGAAATAATCTACTTTAAAAAAACAATGCCCCAGAAACAATGGTGCGAACAACAGCCCACGTTCTATGAATAAATTAATAGATCTTAAGGCAGATCAGACAAGGTTCGCCACTGTTATACGACGGTATATAGGTGTAGTACTCCCATGAACATACACACTTATATTCGGCGTGTATTAGTCTAGTCGTCTGTATATATTTATAAACGTACTATTTCTGTATAGTCTCAGTAGGTTCTCTGATTTAACGGGATCCTGTGTCTAAAACAGTAACTGTAGAATCGCGTGTTAACGGACATGAGGCCGCTTAATGAGAATTTCGTCGGATCTATCGGTGTTGTACGCTAACATTTCGAAGATAGCAAATCTTTTGTTTGCTTCGATTCGAACAAATTTGTTAACATAAACATTTGCATGCGGGATCTCAGAAAGAACGAGAAAAACGTTTGTTACTAGAGAGATAGTTGCTGAAAAGTAAAAAAAAAACTAATGGTAGGAAACAAAGTGTCACTTAGAATTTCCTTGTTTTCTTTAGTCTAGTGTGTTCTGTGTTTATTTCTTTAAGGACTTGATTAAGTAATATAAATTAGCGTGTTGATAGTTCAATATACTGGACGATAGTGTTTTTTTCGTAGTAGCGAAGAAGAAATAAGAGAAACTTTAAGGATTTTGGTAAGTAGAAATTTCGTGTTATACGAAATTGAATATCTTTTGTGCATTAAAAGATTTATCGTAAGGGAATCTGTCAATTAAAAAAAAAAACGAAATTAATACGATTTGTATGGATTATACTCAAAAACATGTAGGATGTCCTAATTACATACCTTTAAAATTAATGAAATCATACTTCCTTAGTGGAATAACTAAAAAATCTCAATAACAATTTCTAATTCCAATTCCAAAGCTCCTGGTATTTATTGGCAACAACTAAAGCATATTGAACTTCACCAATAGATTACTACCACTGATACCTGTGAAATTCCAAAGCGGTAATTGTATAATACCTACCAGATGGTATCGATTTGAATATGCTATACATGCTATATGCTATATAAATAAAAAAAATAGGTCTTTTTAGTGAGAAGCCATTGGCATAACTACAATCATCAAACACTAAAGGTAGCTAACCTGCCTCGTTCTATCCATACCCTAAAAGAAATTTACAAGTAACCAATTTTAACACCTACCCTAACCTAAAACATTCGAAATCCTAGGAACTAAACGAAAATTACACACGGATACTATGATAAAGCCTATATTGGACAAACGAGACGGGCTATAAGCATCAGATTCAAAGAATACATAGCACATTACTGGGATGAGAGAATTAAATCGTCAAGTGAAATAAGGAAACCCAAAATTAAGAACGTAACTTCGCCGCGAGAATTACATGCTTATAAAACGTTTTGAAAGAAAAAGGAACAAAAAGCTGTATTGATGAAATTATCTTGGTGAAACGTACATATCGTTTATGTCTCGTGTTACAGGCCAGCATTTTACCTTCACAGCCTAGTATTTCGCATATTTTAATTTAGGATAGATGTTAAGCTTCAGTGTTGTAAATATATTTTAGAGTAGCGATTGAGCGAGGCACGTTAGAGTTCGTTCGTACGGTTGACAATGGAAATCAAAGAATTTCCAAAACATACATTATGAATCTCTTAAGTATTTTGTATGGTGTTACAATTACTAACAAGATAGCTTTGATTTTACGTTTTTGGGAAAGATTACTTGACTAAAATAGGACGAAAATAGGATATACGGGAAAAAATTTTGGGCAAAGGGAAACCTAATGTAAATATTTTTAAGTTCCAAATTTGACCGCTAGGGGGCGCGGTTGCTAGGGTCAACAGTAAATTTTAAATTAGCAGATAAAAGTTCCAGGATTAACTATGATTTTAAACGCTTACTAAAAAGCTTAGTTAATTACGCAACACTTTGGTTAAAGACGTTTTGTCATATTGTGAATAATAATTGTAGTAGGTGTTACCGAATCATGTAAAACTAAACCTGCTATAACTTCTGCAGTTTTTACCCGAATTAAAGAAGTGCGGACACGTTTGAAAGGGAATTTAGCGTTGTTTTAGACGCCATAATTTGAGCCACCCGTTAATGTTCAAGAAACGTACCAGATGGCGTTATTTCCGACTGTACGAGCTTTGGTCAATTATCTCTAAAAATTCAAATGCAACAATATGCTTTCCTTATGTTGTGTTTGAAGAGTTTCGAGAGACTAAAGTAGTGGCGAAAACCGCGTAGTCATACCTTTTTCGTTTTTCCAGATAATAACGAAAATAGCCCCTTATCAGCAATAATTTTCCTATTAGTTACAAATACCTACTTAATACGCTGCAATACAAGTATATAATACGCCTCTGCATTAGAAAACGAATTTTTTTATCATTCAACAGCGCAGCAGTAATCTTTAAGGGCCAGTACGCAGTCAAATGCTATGTACTTGTCACAATTGTCAAATAAATATTTGTTTCCATAGCATGCTAAATTCTGCCGTTGTATTCAAATCATACTAGATTTTGTTACCTTTATTTGAAAAGTGATCAAAAACAAACGTCATATTAAACTAATACCGATACAATTTTGTGTGTAGAAGAGTAAAAGTTATCATTCCTTTGTTTCATGGCCAACTAAGATAGATCTCGATATTATTATTATTATTATTATTACTGATAGTGGGCTATTTTCGTTATTATCTGTAAAAAGGAAAAAAAAATCACTATGCCGTATTCGCTACTACTTTAGTCTGTCAAAACCCTTCAAACACAACATAAGAAAAGCATATTATTACATTTGAAATTTTAGAAATAATTGAGAAAAACTCGTACAGTTAGGGATAACGCCATCTAGTAGATTTCTTAAACATTAACAGGTGGCATAAATTACGACTACGTCTAAAACAGCGCTAAATGCCCTTTCAAACAAGTCCACATTTCTTTAATTCGGGTAAAAACTGCAAAAGTTATAGCAGGTTTAGTTTTACATGATTCGGCAACGCCTGCTACACTTATTATTCGCAATATGACAAAACGTCTTTAACCAAAGTTGTGTGTAATTAACTAAGCTTTTTAATAAAGCATTTAAAATCATAGTTAATCCTGGAACGTTTACCGGCTAATTTGAAATTTACTGTTGACCCTAACAACTGCGCCCCCTAGCGCTCATGTTTGGAATTTAAAAATATTTTAGCTAAATTTCTCTTTACCGCTTTAGTTACGAACATTTTTTTCCATCATTATAGCTGTTGTAGTTTCCAAAATATCGCCGGCTGTAGATGATCGTTTTATAACGTTGACTATTGCAAGATGTTCGTGGAAGAACCACAAGTGAGCGCACAGTAAGGAGAAGACTTAAAGAAGTAGGTCCCAAGTCATTTGTGCCAATAAAAACCCCAAGACTCCAAAGACGTCATCGTGTAGCGCGACTAGAATTTGGTCGGGAACATCAAAACTGGAATGATGACCAGTGGGGTCAAATTTTGTTCAAGAACGAGAGCCGTTTCTGTATAAATTCAATTGACGGTAGGGAAAGATTGTACCGACGCCAAGGAAAACAAAATGCACCATTTAATTTTACTACTACTGTATCTTTTGGTGGAGGTTCAATTACGGTGTGGGGCGGCATACGTTTAGGGCACGTACAGAGTTAGTGATGATTGATGGCGGAGCCTTAACTGCAAGATAGGTACATCAGAAATATTCTCCATATATCGGAGAAAATTTCACTTTAATGCAGGATCTTTCGCATGTACCAATCATTTCAGTGGAGTAATAATACCAACAGCATACTGTAAACCACAGAAATATTTTGTTTAGCAATTTTAAAAGTACAGTTTGGTTACATGAAGCAATACTTATACAACTTTCCTCTCCTTTGTGAAAGAATAATCAGTCAGAAGGAATAAAAACAACTCAAAAATAAATACTTTACAACTAATGAAATCCTTTATATCATGTGCAAACCGCATTTATTTATTCGAATGCTAGTTAACCCGGAAGAAGAAGCACTGAAAATGTTAAGCTTAATTACCAGGTTCTAGTTCTGGGTACGATTTAACGCCCACTAAAATATATATTTAATTTCGTTAAAGTACAAACTGGATAAACGAAATGTCAAAGGTAGAAAATTGCACTTTATAGCTGCACTATTATTGTAGAAGTAATTACATTAACTACGCCATTTATTAAGTTTTCAGGAATTAATTTCTTAGGATCTACGAAATGAATTACTTCAGTTTACAATTCAATTAACCTTTCGAAGTCCTGGAATCATTACTTTAAAGTTATATATAAACCAGCACCCGTAGTACATCGTAAAACGCATGTACTATCCTAAGCAAATTAAAGTAAAAGCTATTTTATCTGCGTAAATTTGATTATTTAGGATTTGAAATTATCAAATTGATGTCATTAATTTTTTGATCAAATACCATTATGATAAGTTAAAAGGACACATACGACTTATGCGCAGAAGATGTGAGTAATCATTAGAGTTGCTCAATTTGCGCCAACAGCCAATGGCGGGCGCAGAAAAGTTTACACAAAAGAAATGGTCAGGAATAAAATATAATAAGTGCTCAAACACTTACCGTCTTAGGAGTCTTCCATGAAATCACGAAGTAAATAATGTCTGTTAAATATCTGCAACATTAGATATGTTTTCACAGTTGTTTCGGCAAACCGAGTGCAGCGTGAGGAAAAAGTGTGTTTATACGCAGAAAACGAACGTTCTACATCTAGTGACGTTATATTTGCGTAATTAAAATAATCTTTGGAACAACTTAACGGTTCTGCTGACGCACCTTCACAAATTTGTCTTAATATGCCAAAAAGGGAATCTTTCTCTAAAACACTCTCAAAGCTTTCTAGAACACAAACATTTTTTGCATCTTCTACCACTATTTGCAGAGATTCCACTAACGATACCGAAGGATTTTGTAATTTCTCTATTGCTTCCACTAGTCCGAAGTAATTGTTCTGAATAGTTTTTAAATCCGTTTTAACCTATCTTGAAATTTCGACTGGCTTTCCTTGATAGCTTCCTTTGGATCGAATTGTAAAACCACGTTCTTAATATTCTCAAAATATTTATGATAATAAAACGCGGCCTGTAACCATGTTCCCCAACGCGCAAAAATTGGTTCTGGTGGCTCAGGCATACGGGGGTACAGTCTGTGAAATTTGCGAATACGTTTTGGGGATTTGACAAACACTGGTTTTGTATGCGCTATTAAAGCATCTACCTCAGGATAACATTTTGTAATATTATCTACCACATGACTGAAAGCATGAATTTTACACGTAATATGTAACAAGTTAGCACAATGTTTTTTAAGAGACCGGCCTACAGAAAGCATGTTTGCGGCACCATCACTCATAAACATCAACAGTTGGTTTGTTGAAAGTTCAAACTTTTCTAACGTATTTAACACTAACTTTGAAATTACTTCGGCAGTACATTGTTGTACTCGTCTGGAAGCTAATAAAATTGAAGGTGACGATTGATGTGGTTCCATTGTACGTACCATTACATTAACCACAAGATGTTTTCTACGATCTGTCGTTTCGTCCACACATAACCACAGTTTTTTATCTTTCAACTCCGATTTAATTCTTTTTTCAACATGAGATGATGGCACAATTCTTTGTAACGATGCCCGACTTGGTAATTTGCAGTCCAAATATTTATTCCAAAAGAAGACATATGCTTCCTTGTCTAGTAAATGAAACGGTAGATTACATGCAATAAAGGTAACACATAAATTAAATTTTTCATAGTGTCATATGCAATTTCTTTTTGAAAAATCCTGTTTACTATTTACGTGACATAGACAATCCCTTTCGGACCAACACCTTAAAGGGATATTACAAACTACACATCGAATTTTAACGCCATCATAATTTAGTTCAGGCATTTCTGCTATAAATTCTGTAACTTTATCTAACATTGGTCGTTTTCGCGACGTAGGCCACATTTTTAAAACAAACGTAGAACTACGAAATAGTAGTTACGGCAGCGTACATGTATACGCAAAAGATCTAAAAATGCTAGCTTCTGTCGTTCCAACCTACCTCACATGACCCGTCTCGTCATAGTACCCGCTCCCTTGGCGGGAAATTTGAAACGTGGGTCAAGTGTACCAAGGGGTCTTAAGGTGTACTTGTCTTGGGTGGGGTGATTCGATTTTAACGTCAAAACGGCCGTAGTTTTTACGGGGGCTGAGATACTGCTCGGGGTTGGGGATGAGTACACGCGAGTAGTACAGGTTTTTGCCAACGGGTATTGATGTGAGTGGGCCACTATCGCTCCTTGACGGATTTGTTGCGTAATATTGTGAAATATTACTGTATATCACGTGACCTGTGACGAGAAGTCGCGTCTCTTGGCACGAGCCAGCTAAGAAAACACGAGATACGCCTGCTAGTATTAGTAGAGGATAGGTATAACTGCAATTTACGTGTGAATACATTTAATACCTATCATAAAGGATGTCACAGAGCTGTCGTTATAAAAGTATACAGACAACTTACTTTAATATCACGGCTTACCGCTAAATTTCATTACAAGAATAATTTTGACGAATAACGCTACCTTCATGTTGAGGCTTGAAACTTTTCAGCTTACCCTCGTATTATGGTCCTATCAATCAAAGAATTGTTTTATATTTTATAGACAATAACTAGCCCGCAATATCTAATACCTCTGCAAATTAGGTTATATTCTATTGACTTGTATAAGCTTCTTTTACAATAAATCTTACATATCTCTCGCTAAATTCAATATTATTATATTAACACCACTGATATTATTAACATTTTCATTGATTGCAATTAAAAAAGGTAACGTGAAATTGTATACTGAAAATAGAAAAATAATTAATACCATGAATTCTAGTTCTGCACCAATTCATGGTGTGTAAATATATCAATGAAAATATTTAATTACCAATTCCCAATCAAAAATATATTACATTGAGAAATGTGAGATGAAAACATATTAATATTGAAAATTAAATGTTGAATATTTGACATACAATTAAGGAAATGTAATAAAAATATTATTTTCATAAGGTCAATATCGGATGCATATATTTCAATGTTCAAACGAATTCACTCGAACGGCAATTACACATATTTGCATTTGATGTTCAAATGAACGCATAAAAAGTGTGTATTTGAACACATGCTACACTACAGATTCTGCATTTAGTTTTCTCTTATTACAAGTATACAGCGTGTCCCACTAAGGTCGGGAACCAGCGATATCTTGAAAACTACAATAGGTATAGTGATCGCTAGGGGGCGCAATTGCTGGGGTTAACAGTAAATTTTAAAAACTTCCAGGGTTAATCATAATTCTAAATGCTTCATTAAAAAGCTTATTTAATTACTTACCAAATTAGTTAAACGCGTTTTGTCATATTGCAAATAGCAAGTGTTGTAGGCTTTGCCGAATCATGTGAAACTAAACCTGCTATAATTTCTGCAGTTTTTACCCGAATTAAAGAAAGGAGCACTAATAGTGAAAGCAGCCCATCATCAGTAATAATTTCCCACTTTAGTTATGAAAAAAAAAAAATTCACACCACTATAGCTAGTGTGGTTTCCATCGCCGGTCCCCAGTTTTAGTGGGACACGCCGTATAATCTGTTCTCTCAGATTGCTATTTTGATTAATTTTTAAATGATTTCATTTTATAAAATTCATAATTTCTGTTTATGATGTGGCAATTAAATAACCGGACTGGTGCAAACAGCAAACACGCCATGGTAGGTTTGAACATGTCTGTGCTTGTAGATGCTTCCCCCACCTTGAGCTTGATGGGCACGGTTGCACGTCGCTCAGTCTCGCTGTAGCAATCGTCCAAGTCCTTACGCTAGCGTCGCGTCGGAAAAATACAGAGTGTTCAGATCGAGCAACGAATTATCCTCAAGTTTGTTGTGAAACACGAGGTTCTAACTACCCTTCGTGAACGAGTGAGAAGACGAAGACCCGATTTGTGGAAGAACAAATCCTGGATGCTCCACCAAGACAATGCGCTAACCCATTCCGCCTTGTCTGTGAAGGCGTTCTTTGCGAAATCCGGCATGGCCGTGTTGGACCACCCATTGCACTCGCCCAACCTGGCCCCCTGTGCCTTTTTTTTATTTCTTAAGGTAAAATCGGAGCTTAAGGGGACAAGATTTGACAGTACGGTAAAAGCGAAAGCGACGGAGGTTCTCAACAACCTGACAGAAACGGATTTCCAGCACTGTCTTCGACAGTGGAAAATTCGTATGGGGCGTTGTAGGGATCGGCAAGGAGAGTACATTGAAGGGGATAAACTTTGGAATGTAATTGGTGATCAATAAAATGTTTTGCAGCATCAGGCCGGTTATTTAATTGCCACACCTCGTATTTAATGTTTGGTTAATTTACTTTTGGTAATTTCAATTTATAAGGGTTATTTATTTCAGTTTTTTTTTTATTGTAACTAAATTTACCTAAGTTCATTGCAATAGAATGCACGATGTTCGATGATTGGTAATTAACCCCGCTTTTTCTGGTGGCGACCGTCAACCGAGAAGGACCGCTTACCGGAAACCTGCTTGTGGCTGTATGCCTTCACTTAATGTAGGATTTAAAGATTTTCAAAGTATTACAGTGTTAAGTGCTGTGAATGATTCTGTATTATCGACACTGTCGGGTGTGATAATTTTTACGACGGTACGCCAGCCGTTCATTGAATAACAATCGACCATCGGCACGTAAACCCTCTATCCATCCGAGGGTTTTTTTTTGTTGGGTTTTCGTTAAAGCACATTTTGCTGAAATCCACTGAAGGGTAGAGTTTTGCTGCGTATGGATGTTCATATATAGGATTGCGTCCTATTCAACCAGGGGACAGGACTAACTCCGATTCATCGCCCCTCGACCACGACAGTACAAGGTTATGCGAAAACTTCAATTGAGCATAGCCCAAATAAGGGGACTTCTTTTTTTTTGTTTCCTATTTACAAATATATTTTTTTTTAATTTTAAACTTCTTTTCTTTTAACTTTATTTTATTTAAGTAATTCTCATTAGCATATGTATATACCTACCCTAGGAATCTTTTATTATTACTATAGTCCTTATTAGAAACATAAAATTTTTGGTAATTTGCGTTTTTCCAATATTTTTCAATTCATATTTTATTTTCTTGTTAACGAACATTTTACCGCAAGTTATTCTAACGAATATTATTTTCTATTTTCTATGTATGATCGATGTTAAATCGAACGTAGTGGCCTTCAATGTCAATCCCTTAGTTAAATTTTGTTTATCAACAGTCTAGTGCTAACATTTTCGTCTCTGTTGGTTACTATTCTCTTTTATTTACATTAAAGAGGTTGTGGTAATAATATTCTTTTCCCTACCCCTCCTCCACCTCGCGTTCCCGTTTTTCGCGAGTTGTTTTCCTTAATTCAAAGGGGTGACGCAGATTTTTTTAGTTAGTCGTGAACTCTCCCCTGTTCATGCCAGCGGGCACAGCAGGAGAACTACGTTCAGGTAGGCTAGTTAATTAATAAGGTGTGTCAGAACGTTGGACCCCGAAATTGCTTATTTCTGAACAAAAATTAAGTCGGTAGCAAATTTGTGAGGAAAACTTGGCAGCGTTGACTGACGACAAAAATTCTTTTTTAAAAATTGTAACAGATGGCGAAACGCGTGTATGTCGCCGGGACCCTCCGACAAAACAAGAATCTATGCAATGGATTCACCAGGGAATGCCGCCACCAAAAAAAGCAAAAACGCAGTCTTCATTAGGAAGACCAATGGCTGGGGTGTTTTTGGGTGCAGAAGGGATATTGTTGAGTATATGGAGAAAGGCGCTATAATGACAGGGAAAGTCTATAAGAAAACTATTAAAGAATTAAAAGCTGCAATTCAACGAAAAATACTTCAAAATTGTGAGTGAAAGATCTAAACAGCTTCATGTCCACAAAGCTCACTAAGTCCAAAAAGTAATCAACGACTGCAGTTTTAGAGGGATGAGACGTCCACTTAACAATCCGGACCTGGCACTGAGCGACTATTATTTCTTCTCTAAATTAAACAAAAACACTTGAGAGGACGGCGTTTTTCTTCTGCTTGCAAGCGGTGGTGAGTTTTTTGAAGACCTATCGAAAGATTTCTTATGAAGGGGACAGGTTTATTAGCAAACCGTTGGAATAAGTGTGTGACCGTTAGTGGGACATATGTTGAAAAAAAATTTTTTTTGTTACTTAAAATTTTTCTTGATGGCCAGGTAGATAATATAAAAATCTTCCCTAGTACATTTATTTTGTTACTTTTCTACGATCAGCATCGATAGACTTATATACTAGCAATAGAATTAAATAATTGTGTTTACACAAATTTACACTAATTCCAAAAACATATACTTGACTTTGGAACAATCTTCTTCAAACAGATGTATTTTTCTCCTTTTTGAAGTTTTTGATAGCTTTAGAACTTCTTGCAGATATATGATATCCGAAAAACAACATTGTTTCTGGAAAAACAATCTAGATACTAAGATCTGTTTCGGATATAACTTTCCTTTGTAACTAACATTTCAAAAGGAACACATTGCTTTAAATAGCACTGTAAAGTACGTTGTAAACCTTCTCCTCTTTCACTTGATTCCGAAAACAAGTTCTGTTGAGGTAATTATAGAAAGAGCAATTCTATTAGAGTAAATAAATTCGTTTTATATCCACTATATTAATTCAAAGCTTTAAAACCCGGAACCCACTCGCTTACTACGACTATTCGTTGTCCTGTATGTTTTCATTATTATTTTTAAGTCGCCGTGTTCTCTTGGCCAGTGGACTTCTAGACTATTTATAAGCAATGACATTTTACACTCGAACAGTGCAAACACCTGTGTAATACTATTATCTTCCGGGGCCGTCCTACAATTATATGTTCATTTCAATTTGTGTTTAATTTTTAAAGTTTTCAATCGATACCATGAGGTTTGTATATTTATTATCTTTCGTAAAGGATTTACTACATATGATGAATATCGTAGGTTGAATTTCTTTTAAGTTTTTTTCCTCTCGAACTGTATGTATATACAAATTGAATTCGGGTAAACTGAGAATCAATATAATATTTATTACATGGCGTCTGTATATTCCTCGATTGCTTTTTCCAGTGTATATACGAGCAATAAAACTCGAATAAAATTTATCAACTTTGAAATATGTGCGTAAACAAGATCGGGTACTTAAGAACACGTACTGACATTTGTTTATTCTAATCTAATAGTGTGGTTCTGCATTTCATTTAATTCCTCTTGTAAGGTAGAAAGGCACACCGTTGTTGGACTTTAAACTCAATAATGAATCAATATTGATTCATTCTCAATATAAGTCGAAAAACTGCTCTAAATGCAAAGTTGCAAATTAATACAAGAGATTAGAACAAATAAGATTTGGTACAAGTACCAAGCATACTCTGTTACAATTGTTAATTTGTTGTGATTTTTTAAGAGATCTCGAGCTTTCTCTTCTGGTCAATGATTTTAATATTTTTCATTCAAAATGTATGAAATTTTAATACTAACACTTTAATAAAGTATTGGAGGTTTTTAAATGGTGGCATATAAATTCGTTTTGTTAAATGTTCCCTAAACATTGAAAAATTAGCACAAACATTTCCTGTTAGATTATACATTCAATATTGATGCGCCAGAAGTTTTGATTGCTGGTCTTCACATTTCTGGCATGGAAGTCAGAATAAAGGGATCCTTTAGAAGTAACTGTATGAAAAGTAGAGAGTAGACTTTCACGGTCGTTATCTACTGTAGATTAATCTTAGGTGAGTTGCTGTGTCGTTAAGTTACTCTTGACGTTTCGCTGACCAACTTCTATAAAAAGTTTCTAAAAACTGATGTTATCTCCTGGTTACATTACCTTATTTCCATTGCGCTCTGATGATTCAGGTTGTTTCCGTCGTGGTATGGTTGCTTCGTCGGCGTTCTCGGAGAAATTATGAAAAATCCAAACAATTTCAACAGCGAGTGTGGATATTAGCAACCTGGATGTCAACTCTTCGAGAGTGGCCCATCAGACCTGAACGGGTACGGATCAATAGAGCAGAACGGAAATAAAAAATGACGAGCAGGAGACACAATTCTTTAGAAGCCTTATGAAGAAGCTGACTGCATGATCAGCGAAACATCAAGTGTAAACTGAACGATACGACAACACCCGGCGCATTATTCTGTACTAAAAGTTCTCATGAATTCATCCATATATAATGTTTAACTCTCTATTTGCTGCAAATGCTGGACTATTTTGGAATTTAATGCAGTTGCTTTCGCAGTTGTTATCTATAAAAGAAATTTCTTCAGGGTTTGTCTTTAGACGAAAAATCGAGTTAAAAACATCATCAAATGCAATTGAAAGATAATTGAGTATTATTTTACAAATTATTCTCTAATCTATAACTTCTTAGATAAGATGTAGATTAAGTTTTCGACAGTTATTTTTGAAAATATAGAATTTTACTCGTTATTAATAACTTGCACAATTATTGAAAAAATGAATATTATAACGTACTACAGAATATTCGGACATGGTTGAAATCAGTAAAGTGTATTAGGGTTTACCGCTGAAGTTATAGTGAAGAAAAACTTGGCGATATTATATATTATACTGTTCCATCTATGCGCATGCGCAATAGAAACTTTACATCCTTACTTTACACATGTTCTAGAATAAAACATATTGTTGTAACACCAACATCAAATAAATGAGTAGGTGTGTACGGGCTCACTTTAATCGAGTTTTTAATCGAAGTTTGATTAGCGGCTCGCGCTTTTAATCCGCGGGTAATTTCGCGGAATCGAAGCCAAAGGTACTTTTTGATTAGCGGAAGCTGTTCAGAAGCCGTTCAGGAGCCGTTCAGAAGCTGTTCAGTAGCTGTTCAGAAGCCGTTCAAAAGCCGTTCAGAAGCTGTTCAGTAGGCGTTCAAAAGCCGTTCAGAAGCTGTTCAGTAGGCGTTCAGAAGCTGTTCAGTAGCCGTTCAGAAGCCGTTCACAACGGACCTTTACAACAGGTATCTGTTGCAGGGGGCCGTTGTAACAGATTGCGTCATCGGCCATTACGCTAGAAAAATTCCGAGAACCGCGTGATTGCGAAATTTTCCGCGGATGAAATTAGATTCCGCGAAATTACCCGCGGATTGAAAGCGCGAGCCGCTAATCAAACTTCGATTCCGCGAAATTACCCGCGAATTAAAAGCGCAAGGCGCTAATCAAACTTCGATTAAAAGCTCGATTAAAGTGAGCCCGTACACAGATAGCTTACCTACTTAAATGCTATAATACAGTTCACAACAGTATTCGGTGCGGTTCCGGTACCGGGAATCAAATCCAACCCTTGAAAATTGAGCTCTCGGGCTAAATAGTCTATAATGGAAAACGGGGGATAGGAAGCTAAAGGAACCAATCGTTACCCAATCAATTTATGGTGAAGACGGATCATTCCGATTGATTGGTTTTGTATACGGAAGGTTCAACATCGAAATTTGTTTATGATCATATTTTTCTAATTCTAGATGGCGCGGAATAAACAGCACTAACTAAACTAAATAGCTATGTGCAGCCATGTAGCTGACATTAGAGTAAATCTATTTTTTCAATGAAAAGGTTTTGCTAGTTAATATCAATACATACTTTGTAATTTGTTTTGAATAATAGTTTTATTACGTCAGCTTAGTTACCTATCATCCTGTACAAGTGAACATTCACTATTAGATATTTGAAATAAGCAGCCTTTGTAATAAAAGCTTTCACATGCAATATACCCTTTTGCAGATCTAAAGATTTTTATCAGTGTTATACTACTCTTAGAATATGCCTTTTCTTTTCTAACTGTTCACTAATTCGCAGCCTCAAATAAGGTTTATTAAAAGTGCACATCTCGAACAACACCTTGAAACAGACCGGCAACACAAGCTCGGCGCGAAAAAAAGAAAACCCAATTTCCTGCGACACGAAAACTTTTCATCCGCATCTCTTTGTTGTTCATACCTACGTCCTTTGCTTTTTTCTTTTGTTTATCCTTTTTCATCGTATTTCCCAATGCTTCCCCGCATCACAAGAGATATGAAATATTGTTTAGTATTCCATGGTTGTACAGCGACTTTGAGCTGCTATCTGTCTATTAGGAGGAAATCAATTTGTTCTCCATCTAACTTCAGAAAGAGCAGTCTTCGAAGAGAATAAACCTTACTTCGGTGTGTCGCAAGCAGAGTGAAATAGAAAGAAAATAAAATAAAAGAAATCTACTAAATTAGACTGAGAATCAGGATAAGATTCATTCTAGTTTCATGCGCAAGATAGTTGTAATGAAGTAATTAGATTTCTTTTAGCTGGTGTAATTTGTTTTCTCAAAATGAGAATGGAATATTATTTCTGGAGATATATTTCCATAAAGCTCATGTATTCTTAATCCTATTTTAAAATTAAACTACATTTTTAGCGTTCACGAGAGCTTTAAGCTGTAAATTAATTATTGTTGAAGCTGAGTACGCTTGTACCTCGCATAAACGTCGTTTGTAGAGAGATTTTTCGAATACATTGTAGTAGGTTCTAAGTGAAGTAGCGCATACTTGCGGATCGTGTTGTTAGGTTGTGCTACGTTAAGCGGAACTGAAGTGTACTTCAGCGTTCAGAGAAATGGAAAATTTCGAAATTAACCTAACCTGAGGGAAGTTTCCTTTAGATTTTCGCAAATGTCACACATTATTCGTGTTGGAAAATGCTAACATCCTCTTTGGAAATGCAAGAAAAATAATTAAGTCTTACTCTACCTTAGGAGTGTTGCAGCTACGAGGGGAGTTTTTTTCGTCATCTACCTAGCTATGAAAGCAAAATGCTATCGCGACAATTTTCTTATGTCAGGTTTTTGTGACATCTTGTAGTGTCATTTCCAAGTTTGGTTCCAATCGCTTAACATTTGTAATTTATATATTAGTTTAAAAATGAATGATTTGAACCTTGATTACAAAAGCGTCATGAAATTTCTATCGAAAGAAGGCAGTAGTCCGAAGAATATCTATGAGAGAATGGTGGCAGTGTATGGGGAAAATAGTCCGTCCTATTTTCAAGTCAAATATTATTGCAAGCAGTTCAAATGGGGCAGGGAATCCATTCATGATTTCCCAAAGTGTGGAAGGTCTCTGGAAGTACGAACTGAAGAAATCATCAGTAAGAGTTTTCACTTATTACTAGAGAAATAGGGATGTCAAAAACAAGTTTTTTCGTCGGCACGATGAATTCCTAGGCTTTCCCCTTTTTTAATCATTTTAATTATTAGTGATGATAGACTAAAAATCTCACAAGGCGGCAGATGAAATGATACTTGCAATGAGTATAACTGAAATATCCTTTGTCATGTAAGGCAAAGTTGAAAATAATGACAGAATGAACGAGACAACACTAGAAATTGAATGGATTGGTTGCAGTAGGTTTCGTAGCAGTATTTTCCAATGTAGGCAACAGAGACCAACGTCAAGAAATGGAAGTCGCAACGAATTTTGTTGGTACCACCAATGATTCGGTTTAAATGTGCACAAGGGTTTGCCCCGAAAAATTTTAACTAATTCAGTATTGGTTATCCTCATGCTGCTGAGGCTTTATCAGATGATACAGCCTTTGATGCAAATACCTTAATACGTGGACATGCATTTTTATCAGCTACTAAAACCTTACGAGGAACATTGTTGTGCTGCATTAATAATACAAATTTTCAACATTATGCCGTAATTTGTTAAATAATTAACATATATAGTGAAACACTATTACAACTGGATTTCGGTTTAAGCTACATTTTTAAGTACTAATTCATCATTTCGCTACTAATAATGCAATGAAGCATCTATATCTACCATACATAACTGGCATACATTTTATAAGTTTAGAGATGTCTGCTATTTAATTAATTTTTCAGATTATGCTTAATTAGAGCGTAGAAAAGTTTTAAAAGCAAATGCATTATGTACCCACTTTTATTAATATTTTAGATCACTCAGTTTACTCCGTATATTTGCCTTGCATTAAGGCAATTAAGCCAACCCCATAAATAATTTTCTGAATTCTTGCCTTCACTAAGGATTCAGCATAAATCTTTTATGCGGTAAATACTTATTACAAGGGGTATTTGTAAATATTGTAAATATCATTAAAATATTTTTTTCCATATTTCACATACTTTTATCTACTTTTCTACATAATTTCCGTTTTTGTTAAAACATTTGTCATGCCGTTCAACAAGTTTTTTAATTCCGATGTCAAAGAAATCTGCTGCCTGTGAAGAAACCCAACCCATGACAGCAGTTCTCACATTTTCGTCGTCGTTAAATGGTTGACCACCAAGGAACTCCTTTAAGTACCGAAACAAGTGAAAATCACTGGGTGCAAGGTCTGGACTGTGGGAACAACGGGATCATCCACCTTACAGTTTACAAAAACGGAAATTATGTAGAAAAGTAGATAAAAGTATGTAGAATATGGAAAAAACATATATTTTACAGTATGATATTTACAGTATTTTCCTTTTTACTTAAAGACGGACCTTATTTAAAAAAATACCCCTCATACATAGTACTAATGTGTAGAAGCTGCATTTCTACCAGAGGAGAACACGTGCTCTAATGCAGAGCTTTACAATTAAATTACAAATTTTAGAAGAGCGTTATAGAAAAATAATATCAAACTCAGGCCACCTTATGATATACAGAAAAAAATTCATGACTCAAAATTGAACAACTAGGGCATCTCAGTCGAGGCCCATAGATAAGATTTTCGACTGAGGTAATTCCTAAAGGATAAAATACTGGATATAATTAAATCTTGATGGTATTTACTTCTAACAAATTGATTGACAAGGCTATTGAAAGGTTGGTGCAAAATATTTCCAGCTGCAATGTGAGGAGATACTATGATATGTAATCTTCTATCTAATGTTTATATCGATAGATGACGCCACTTATTGGCCGAATATCTACATTTATTATTTCAAAACTCCATTGTACGAGGGATGATCGTAAAATAAGGTTCCCAAAGCCCTACAGCAACAATAAGACGTGTTAGGCGAAATCTGACAACATTGGCGTGTGCAGCAGCTCTCCCATTCTATATACGTACCACTCCCGTCTGGCTACGCCGCTCAGTGTTGGCTAAGCAGCCGTCCGAGATGGAACTCCCGATCGCCGTACCGCCAGGTGCCAAATTCGCGCTGTGATACGTTTTTTAAACGCGAAAGGGGTTTCACCTATAGCCCATCGTCAATTAACCGAAGTTTATGGAGAAAAGTGTACAGCTGTTCAACACGTCTGCAAATGGTGTAGGGAATTCACTGGAGGTCGGACGGAAATTCACGAGCGGAACGGAAGACCATCAGTTTCAGAGGAAATCGTTGAAAAGGTCGAGAGCATACTGCTTGAAGATCGGAGGGTCACTATTCGTCAACTCGCTCTTCGGATTCCTGAGATTTTCAACACCACAATTGAACAGATTCTTGAAAGGACTGGAGGCAGAACTTTACGATATGGGGATACAGAAGTTGGAGCACCGTTTGCAAAAATGCTTGGATAGAAATGGCGATTATGTCGAAAAATAGCTTAAGTTTTTACCTCTAAAACGATGTGTAATGTTAAGGAAATTAAGAATGCTGTCTATTTTAAAAAATATGGGAACCTTATTTTACGATCATCCCTCGTAGAATTACATTTCGCTATTTTATAAGCTAAATTTGAATTTGTTTACATTTATTGAGCATTTTCAGTTTTTAAATCCCTAAATAAAGTACCGAAACAATCTTTCATATCCCTACTTGCACCTGTTGCAATAACATGATATTAGCATTGGTTTTCGGGAGAGTCTTTGTTTAGCTGCGTATTTGGAAGGACGTAGGCAACTTCGGGAGGTACGAGTAGCGCTTATTTTGTTACTACTTTCTTGGAATACCGTTCCTGGGATCGAAGGCTATCTACCTAATCAAGTATCGTACCGTTTTTTATCGTAAAATTCACCCGATGGGGAATTCATATAGATCCCGAGCTAAATACTCACGTCGTGCCGCCATCACGTAAGTGTCGTTTCAGTTTTCCGTTCGAGTTCTATTTTGTAATCTTATCTTCTTTCGGAACCCTTATCTAGCCCCAAGACACCGTGTGAGCAGCCAAAGTTCCCCCTGGACGGCCCGTGAACAATGCTGAGAATTTTCGAGAACCAGTTGGTGGTTATGCTTGAAAGCTGCACGAATATAATCTTTCCTATAGCGCTTCTAAATTTTGTCTAATCTGCTTTTGCAATAGTTTATTCACTTTCGTTATTTTATTTGGTCATATCGCTACAACACGGATCCTTAGGAGCATAATATATAAAGCTCAATTTTGTATAACGTTCAATTTGCATGACCGTTATTCCCGTCATAGCTTTGTTTTGCTTATTTACTGGTCATTATTTTCCACATTTTGAATATATTTACTTGTCTATTCATTTTTGTTTTGCAACTACAATTATTTGTTCAAATATATTTCACACATGCTTACACGTTTGTTTTAAATATATGTCAATGTTTACATATTTTTTTAATTTTTATTTTCAATATATTTAATTTTGCTAAACTTTGTTGTGCAGTTTCCTTGTACTTATTGTTTAGTAGTGGTATTTTTAACATACCGGGTGATAGAAAATTAATGCGAAATTATATTTGTAATATTTGCGTGGCCGTTCAAGTAATCCGTTATTTTCGTACTCAAACTAACCTCACTTTTGTTAATCGATATCTTAGGACGAATTTCCCTATTTTGACGTCGCTAAACTATAGCGTGATCCCTTCATAGTTCTTAAATAGGGTGGCGCTTATCAATCCCCACGTCATCTTCGGCTGGGCTAGGGCAAAGGGAACCGTATCTTATGCTTACCATTTCATTCGGATATATAAAAGTACCTACCATCTTCACCTTCCCGGAAGGTTTATCATCCGTCTTTTTCGCGCGATATTTTCAAGGTAGGCGTTAAGCCTGGCAAATATAAGATATTGGTAGTCTTGCTATCAAGCACAAAAGGGAAAAGTGAAGAAATCATTGTTATAAGATGGTTTTCTGTTATCTCTAACTTTAAAGGACTTTTGGAGAAGTCCAGGACATAATCAGCAAAATCTGAAGTTCAGCAAGCTACTAATGTAATATCTGTAAGAAACTTCCACAAACGAAGGTAGCCGACAACATATAACAGAAGGTAGAGTAAGACCTACAAGATGATTACGATCAATAAATATTTGTTATTTCCTTCTTATCTTCATTCACCTAGGAGTCATAGTAGTGTGCTGCTTAGTTAAGCAGAAGTATCAACCTGCTTACCAACAATAAACATGTAGCATCAAGAAGTTACTATTGGACTACCACAAAGCTCTATCCTTAATCTCTGAAGCAAATAACATAAACGTAATATGGTTAAACAGCCACAATGGAAATGCGGGCGATATACGCCCCAGAACCCTCAATTCGACCGCCTGTGTCTGCGCTTTATAGAAGGTTCAGAACTATTACCCATGAGAGCTTCATGAAGAGATGAGATGAAATGAATTCCTCCCGTGCCGCTGAAGTTACTTTAACTTATATGAGAAGCAATAAGATACTTAAAACTGTTTAGAAGGGACTTTCGTATGGGTGCTAGAATTTTGTATGGACATTGTTGGCCAATGGAACACTTTTTCAAGATGGGACTAGCCTGTCATGGAGGGTCTGCCACACTGAAAACAAAACAGCGGATCAATTTCTCTGCAAATATTCTGCGTTGGCTTTGCCGCCATTAAGACGATTCCTCTGGGCAACGTTCTAACCTATGCCAATGCAGTGGTGGATTGGTTGACAGCCGAAAGAGATTTCCAATATAGAGAGGATGCATAATGGGTTTATTGTGGCCTAAATGCTGCGAAATTCATCTCACCCATTCATTGTCCATAACATAACAAATATTCATTCAGGTTTTTACATTTACCAAAGACGGCTTTTCCATATTTTCATTGATTTATTTGGGATAGTTGAGATATTTCGTTTCATGCATAGCTAAATTTGTAGCACGGTATTTATTTGCGCTAAAGCAAAGAAAAAAAATGGTTCCTTTCATTAATTGGGCAATAGTTTAGTCAGTATATCACAAGAACAGAAAAACGAAAATAACCATGGAAAATGATTTATTATATCGACATTTTCCTTCCTAGAAACTAGCCAAAATTCCTACATACCAATACTTCGAATATCTTAAATAATTGCTCGTGAAAATAACAACTCGCGTGATATAACCGGTAAATGCCTCTTTTAAATGTAATTAAACTAATATCTCTTCGATTTCTCAGCATGTAACGTATAGAGATAAATACTTTTGCATCTGCACTTAATTCTGATCAAACGCAATTAAGTACTGGGCCATAAATTTCGATTGCAGTTTTACTTTCGCATCGTGTAGAACGGGTGTACGAAATTTACGGGAATAATTACACAATGATACATTTACTCTACTGATGTATATCTTCTCTGGCCGAAAGAATGACGTGAAACGGGTGCATTTCGGAACGTTTTCGTTGATCGTTGAGTGCTGGAACGTGTTACAGCGAGTAGAATGTAATTTATTAATTTTGTACGAGGATATTTTTAGTGTAATTATATTTCGGGCTTGGAGTAAAGTCGGACGAAAAACAATTTACTATGCCAATTGGGCGACACCGAACTATTTTCAGTTCGCGGTGGTTTTTGTACTCGGTAAGCGTAATATTGTAAATTGTATGTATAATGTGCTTTTACGAAGCTTCTAATGGCATTAATGAAGTAATTGTTTGGTTATTCAAGGTCGTTTTGATGCCACGAAATCGTTGTTATGTAAAATAAATAAAGAGAAAAGTAGTAGGCATATAAGTATGGGAATCAGACTAAACAGAATAATGATATATTTCTTTAGTCTAGTAAGTAGATTAGATTAGCTTCTTTATTTCAAAAAAAGGCAAAAGCATACAAAAATACAAAACAAAATAAAAAGTACAGGGAAAAAGAAATGCCTGTTTAAGAAACTATGTCAGAACTCAATATAACAAATACAAAAACTGAACATTGAAATATATAAACTTTGTATAATATTATTCAGCATTACAGTTGTAATACTCGTCTACTGTATAAAATGTCTTTGATATTAAAAATTGTTTTATAACTTTTTTTAAACGATTGAAATTCAGCTCGTTTCTTATTACAGTTGATAGGTTATTAATAGAGCCCGGTAACAGGAAGCCGTGCTATAACCGTACCTGCCCAGTATACAAAAACAATAGTAAGAAAATAGAAAAAAAATAGAACTAATACATAATTATAATATGTGAAAAGTAGTGAAACACTCCCCCTTTTAAGCAGCCTTGGTTGCGGAACAGTAAAACTAGAAGCACCATTATCAGTATTAACATCATATGGATAAGAGTGGCAAAAAGTTGACACCATTAGATGTGTTTCCACAGTAGTCTCGGTGAGCGATGTTCGCCGTGGTGAGACAATGAGTTTATATTTTGAAAAAGAGCGTCCAACATCTACCGATGTTGTACATGCATGATTAAAATACTCTTTGTACTTATTGTTAGTCAGTGGATTATTCGATACACCATCACAAATTTGTTTTAGTGTGCTAAAATCGGGATCTTTCTGTAGCACACTCTCGAACTTTTCTAAAACGCGATTATATTTTGCGTCATGTATAGTCAGCTGTCTATACACTCCGTCCATAATTTGCAGAGACTCCAATAATAATAACGATCTATTTTGTAATTGATCTATTGCGTCAGCTAATCCTTTATAGTAGCTACGAATAGTTTTTAAATCTGTTTCAACGGAAATATCTTGAAATTTTGATTGGCTCTCCTTAGTAGCTTCGGCAGGATTGAATTGTGCAACAACAGCTTTTACTATTTGGAAATGTTCAGCATAATAAAAAGCTGGACATTAATGCATCTACCTCGGGAGAGCATTGTCGAATGGTTTCTGCCGCAAGATGTAAAGCATGCACTTTACACGTAACATTTAAACACTTGTAACCATGTTCAAGAAGAGAACGACCTACCGAACGAATTATCGCTGCGCCATCGCTCATACATCAACACTTTATCTTTTGGAATTTTTCCAACGTACTAAGTACAACCTTCGTAATTGCTGCAGTAGTACACTCTTGTAGTCTTCGGCTAGCTAGTAACAGTGGTAATGCAGGTTTACTAGTGTCTAGTATGCGTACCGTGATATTTACAATTGATTGTTTTTTACAGTCTATTGTTTCGTCAACACATAACCGAAGAAACTGCTTTTTCAATATGGGTTTCATTTTCTTTTCCACGTCATCGCGTACAAAAGCAACATGCTTGCGTGCAGTTTTCTCCGTTGGCAACCGCAACTCGGGATTGTATTTGTCCCAAAAGTCCTTAAACGGTTGTTTATGGAGTAAGCCTAGTGGCAAATTTCAATTTATCAACATAAGAATTACATAAAAAGAAAATGCACTTCTCGGTGGCATGCCCAATTTTCGTTTTCTATGCTTACGTGTATTGTACAGTTCCACTTCTTATTTGACATCAAATGTATTTTGCACACTTTACAAACTATCTTACTCCCGTTGTAAAACAAATCGGTAAAGTCAGAAATAAACTTATTTACTATGTCTTGAAAGGGTCATTGGGAACTGCAATCGGAAGTAGGGTCGGACAGAAATTTCCTTGAACCCTTATGCTGGAGCTGGCTCTGTTCGCGCAGCTTGGAGTTGAGAGTAGAAGAGTTTTGGACTCGGATGGGTTATGACTTTGGGTGACAAGTAGAGTTATACCTTGAGGAGTCAAGGATGGTCGTCTGGGGCACTCTTGAAAGGGTCGTTTTTTAGCCTTCGACATGTTCACTAAAAACTACAATTAATAACTACGTCTGTATCTATAAAATCAAAACGCACTACACCAAATAATAACTACAATTAATAACTACGTCTATATCAATAAAATCAACACGCCCTATCCGCTATCCAATGCTAAACTGAACTGAGTGATGATGATTTGTCGTGTCGTATCATAATCGACCAGGCCTCCCCGCCCACAGTCACACCGCCGCTGCGATTGCTGTCCAGTTACCGGGCTCTAGTTATTAAAGAGTTTGCACCCAGTGTATTCAAGATGTTTCCGAAATAGTGCAAATCTACGTTGCGGTGGTGGCAGGGTATCCTTATGACGTGTACTATGTTCATGCAGCAGCTGGAAGTTGTTAAAAAACTCTTTGTTTTATGTACGTAGCATAAGAAGATACGGTTAGTATCTTCAACTGTTTAAAATGGAATTTGCAGAATTCTCTTTGGATTATTTTCTGTACTATCCGAACAGAACGTTTTTGTAACAGAAAATTACGCTCACTTTCTGTTGACATTCCCCATTGAATAATGCCATGTCGATGCAAGGTGATTTTTCCAATCCGAAGTTCGTCACATTCTTATATGACAATAACAAAGTTCGATTTCTCGTGGTTGATATATAATTGATTGCATTCCACCCAAATCTTATGTAGTGCCGATGTTGCTAGCTCCAAATTTTGACGCATTAATGATCCAGTAATCAAAACATTGGTATCATCAGCGTACGATACAATGGTGCAGAAGTCAGTCGAAGCATATTGAAATAGATCATTGATGAAGATCGTAAAAAGTGCTGTTTTACGCCAGATTTCATTCTGTTCCAAACAACTCGCTGCTATCACTAAAATATGATCGGAACCAGTCCAGAGCCTTCCCTCTAATTCTATACCTCTCGAGTTTTCTGAGAAGTAGGTGATGGTAGAAGTAGAAATTTGAGATTTAAGACGCCAAACGCAGGTGATACCTAAGGCCTACACATGCTAATAGAACTGAAACTACGAAAAAGTATGTATTAAATAAGTACAGGACGATAAATTAGCTCTGTTAAAATTTCTAATATATTTCTCAGATCATATCGCTGCGGGGATATCACTAAAAGGTTTCCAGATAATTAGTCATGTCTAGGTTCGAAAATTCGAAGTAAAATGAATGGAAGTGTACTCAAAGGTGGAATGATGCAACAGTGAGGGTATTTTTGAATGAAACAAAAAACGCTTGTATAATCCCAATCCTTTTAAACTCATTTTTGATCGGATTTTTTCTCTCAAATTTGTACATAAACTACTAGCACTAGTAATAAAATATGTTACAATCCTTAAAATATAAGAGGAAACTTTTTCCGCTTGCTATACTACTGTCGTATCTGTAACTTTCAACTTTGCATGGCGTAAGCATATCAAATCGCCATCCAGCATAAAAGCTATAAAATAACAACATCTGCATCCATTCATTGTATTTTCGAACATAAAGCATCTGAGCAGTTCGTTCCAAGTTGCGTTCATTAGCTAAAGTCGATTCACTCTAAGTTCCGTCTTCCCCCAAATTGAGGGCTGATGATGCCAATCAAGAAAAACAAAATTACCAAAAACATAATTTAAAGAATACAATTGCTTTTTGTGTTAGAAATAATTTAACACCTTTGGAACTATAAGAATATAGTAATTGAATTAAATTGAAACTAATATTTCAATTATTGAAGCTGTAATATAGAAAAAGAAAATTGTATATAAAATAACTTTCACCCCTCCACAATGCTTCGTTGCAAGATAACCAAAACATCAGTTGTTTACTGTTTCTCGTGCGTTGACGTTTTTTTATTCCATTTTGGTTGCATTTTGTTATTATATATCGTGTTATATACGTTTTAATAACTGTTCTTTTCAGAACAAATTGTGCATTATGCCGAGAGGTTTAAATTCGCAGTCAAAAGCGCTGGTCGCGTCACTTATAAATTATTTTGAAAGAGAACGTGATAATGGTGGACCCCTTATTCCATTAGTCTCTGTTCGTCAGGTAAAAATTATAAAAAGTATTATACATATACTACAACTTAATTTTTAGAGAGTTGCAGATGCCCTGTCAATTAATAAATCTACCGTTTGTGGTATCTCGACAGAAGTAAAAGAATGCCGCCCCCTCAGTAGCCCCAAGAAAACCAGACACCGCGTAAAAACAGTGACAGCTGTTGATGATTTCACTGTTGTGGCAATCCGAAATGCACTCTATACTATGTATAGACAAAGTAATACTATTACATATTCTAATGCGGTTTGAAGTGCTAAATTTGTATCTTTTCAGAACAACAAGTAACATTAACTTTACTTTTACAAAAATTGAAGGATGATGAAATTTTCTCTGGGGGGAGAACTTCGTTAATGAAAATTTTAAAGAATATTGGGTTTTCTTGGAAAAAAGACGATCCTCGCAGAGCCATGATGGAACGTTCGGATATTGCTCTTTTAAGAATTGATTTCCTTCGAAACTACGTTCAAAATATTAAAAATAGTTATTTCTGGGACCCGGTATTCCTTGATGAAACATGGGTATTTGAGAATGGCACAGTTGGTCGATCCTGGCAAGATACCAGCGTGCAAAGTGTTAAAAGAACAAAAATTGATGGGAAAAGGTTAGTGAACTGATATTATAGCCCCATGAGGTCCACATGAATATTATTTTTAGATATATCATAGTACATGCAGGTAATCGCAGTGGTTTTATTCCTGGTGCATCATTGATTTTCCCATCAAAAACAAAAAATGCAGATTACCACGGAGAAATGAATGCAGAGACATTTTTGGACTGGTTTGAAAATTATTTATTAAGAAACTTGGAAAAACCGTCTATGATTATTATGGACAATGCCCCATATCACAGAACATGCGTCAATGTTTCTCCAACAGCAGCTTGGAAAAAACAGGACATTCAAACTTGGCTGACACAAAACAACATTGTATATGCTGCTGATATGTTAAAATTGCAACTATTACATTTAGTTCAATTGTAAGTGTTGTTTTACTATTTTTTAATATATACAATACATATATATATCTATTTTAGACATAAACCAAACAAAATTTATGCTGTGGATGAACTGGCACACCAGTACGGACATAGAGTTTTGCGATTGCCACCGTACCATTGCATATTCAATGCTATTGAGAACATTTGGGGTATAAGTAAGGTTTACTATAACAATCATATCGGAAGAGATGGATCTGGGATGGAAAAATGTTTGAGTATGTGGCAAGAGTCAATTGACCACATTACAACGGAAATGTGGTCCAATACTGTTAACCATACAGAAAACACTGTCATTGAATGGTGGGAGAGAGAAATTGGTTTTGACCAAGAAGAGGTGTTACCTTTGATAATAAACCTTGAAGGGGAATCTTCAGATGAAGAAATTATCTCAAGTTCGGAACCTGAGAATGAATATTGAGTTTTTCACATATTTAATTACATTTGTACTCATTTCGCACCTATGTATTTAAAATCCAGATAACCACTTGTTTCTCTTGTATATTTCTCACTACAGCAATAAATGACTTGAATGAATTTTATATGTCTTGCATAATGTATTCAACAAATTTAATAAACAGTCTAGTTGTTTCGCATTTATTTCTTTCTGTATTTGATGCATTCCCTTTTTTTGTTATTCTGATAGAGTAATACTTCAAGGTGTATTGGTCAAGTTAATATAACGTCTTGTATCTGAAAATTTTGCAGGTTAAAACCATTACTTATCCTCTAGCAATGTAAATCCGTTTATAATTTCGCAATCGTAATTTATGAATTTTTGAAATCTTGCATTGATAACAGGAATAACTATAGAAATATCCAGAAATTTGCCTAAATTTAACAGAATGACTAATTACTCCCATATTTTTATTGGTTTTATTCGGTGATTTAAAAATCTTGTGATTTCTAACCTATATTGGCTAACGTCAGTTTGGCGGATTTGGCACACTGTGGAGGGAAGTGCCCTTTAAAAAGACGGAACTTACAGTGAATGGACAGTACATGTTACAGGCGTTGAATTACTGACGGATATTTGCGAAACGGTTCTTAAATTCAAAAATAAACGCACTAAAAGAACGACGTCGTAGATGTCAGTGACGTAAACTTACTTTTTCTTGCCTCTGCTTTTGCCCGCACAGAGTATCGGTCATGTGTAAAATAAGTTTTGATTGTTTGTTAAATAGGGATACATACATCTGGATTTCATTAAAAAAAATTTGCTAGAGTTTCAGTAATAGTTTACTTGATCAATTTTTTAAAATATTCTATCCCTGATTGCTAATATTTCTTGAATTCAAATTCTCTAGAACTAGCAATTCTTGTGAGTAAATTTTTAGCATAATCTTTTTGTTTATTATTTATTTTATTACGTGCAACTAAACCATTACTGAATCATACTAACGTATTACGCATGCGCAGAATTGTTTCCCACAGTCTGCAGACTTTGACTCACAAAATATATTTTTCTACTCCCATACTTTAATTGACGCTTACATATGCACTAGCTGTACTTTAAGAAGGTTCATTAAGATACAAGTTCATACCAATAGAAACACAGCTTAGGCCCATAAAAGTTTCGATAACATTTTCGCAACATTTCTCCTAATTTGTTCTATTAAAATAATTAAAATCAGTGAATAGGGGGTCTCTGATGAAGCGATAGTGAAAATTTACAATCACCTGAAATTACCGAACACGCCAACAGGACGACAAACCACTTATTGCCGTCAAAATCCCGGAAGACGTATGAAGTTTCATTCCCAATTTATGGATTGAAGAAAGGAAAACAAGGTTAGCAACTTTTCAGAAAATGTTTTGATTGTGTATTTCGATGAATTATCCAAAAAATTAAAGTCAACAAGCTTATGGACTCATTATTCAATTTTAAAGTCTACGTTATCAATTAAACATAAAGTGGGCTTGACGAAATATCCCAAATTACACGCTTTATTAAAAAGATCTGACGGGCATGTAGCCAAAAAGGCTAAAAACGTTCTCAACAAATGAGATAAAGCAATTTATTGGAGAAGTCTCTGACAACAAATATTTATTATCCAAGGTCACATGTATTTTCGGTATTATGGGAGCTTGCAGAAGAAATTAGCTGCACAAGTTGGAATATAGAGATGTAAATGATTTCGGAGTATTACGAAATATGTAAGAGGTACATAAGCCTTCGCCCAGAAAATTGTGTAACCCCTTCCTTTGTCAACGGTAAATGCACCAAACAAAACATAGGAATAAATAAATTTGGAAACATGGGAAAAGAGATTGCACCTCTTAAAGCTTCAAAATCCCACTCGTATTCATTACGACACTCGCCAAGGTTCGTGTCGTAATTTCTCATACTCGTGTCTTAATGGCTATCATTAAATGATCGTTGTATAATATACTATTAATTAACGTGTTATTCAAACAAAATTCCCGTTAATTAAGTATCCTTTCTTATAATCATAGTGAGTCGTCCTGCACTCAAGCCTATAAAAACCATTGATTACCTTTGGATAGAACGGCTGAAATTCCAGGAATTTCGTACGTACGAATGTGGCATCATCAAAATTCCCATGGATATTGAGATATTTCTTGTTTAAATTTTCTAATTTTTTTTATACAGGTTGTTCAAAGTTATTGGGCCACTATTGCTAACTTTATTATTATTGTAGCCAAATTGGAGCTAAATTAGTTAAATGTTGCTGAGAAAATAACAATTGCACATCATATTTTAGCGCCAACTTGAATTGTTTATATTTGTTAAATTAAATACCCCGTATATTTTTCAATTATTTGATAGGAAATTAAACTTTACGTAAAATATCCTTATAGCACTAAACTGAGAAATAAAAGAGTTTCGGTGAAATTTACATTGGACAATTGAAACTGTAATAACTTCGTTATTAGAGCAGCTATTGAGATAATCGAAGCGTGAAATGTATGAATTTTATTCCGCTCAAACAAACATTGCGTATCGTATTTCAGCGTTTGGTTAAATAACTCGCTTTTTTATTAAACACCATATATATTTTTTCACAAATCGATAGAGCGACATTTCACATAAATTACTTTTATAATGCTAAAACGCTAAAATGAGAGAGAAAAGAGATTTAATAAATTTTAGGATCAAAATGTTAAATATGAATCAGAGCTTTTTCGACCTTTTGTTCGGCATTGCGATGAATTAGAGAATTTAATGGTGAGAATACTTTTTTGCCTCCGTTTTTTTTTTACTTTTGTGTTGATTATGCGTTTTATAGTTGCTATTATTGTTACTAAGTGTGACATGCTGGGGGAAAGAGAGAAAAATGGGAAAGAGCTCTGTAGTGTTACAGAGAAGTATTTTTGGATAGAGATCTGCCCAGTACAACATACTATCTACGGCACTTCCGAAAATTTCGCGAGAATGAGAGCACCTCTAAAGCTAAGCGATCTAATAAAAGCGTAATCATAAATGAGAAAGTGTTCTAGCCTAATCTGAAGTTAATCCGTTACCACCGATACTAGTAGGGCTCACCGCTCTTCGATGACATCACGCGTTTAGGTATATATCGTCATGCACGATGTTAGCCTAAGCGGAATCGTTTTTTGCATTTCTTTTTAAGTTTTAAATGCCTTCCGGTTTAAAGAGGATGCCAATCATCAACTGAGCCCTCCTTCGTATCCATTCGATTTTATTTTGGAAAAACGAAGTTTCAAAGCAAAAACCAAACACGTAACCGAGCACCGTTTTCATGAAGGATGTATTTGTGGTTTAATATTTAATCGAGTAATTACAATTATTGGTAATTGTACATGTATTTGGACGAAATTAAGGTTGAAATGATACAGTAATTGCAATTTTATTTGAATTTTTGTTGAAAATTTACAGACATGCTATTTAGCCAGGGTCTTTAATTTCCTATTATGTAGTGTTTTACCTAATCTACCTTTCCTATTATGTAATGTTTTTCCCAATCTATCTTTCCTATTATGTGATGTTTTGTCTAATCTATCATTACTTTTCCCACAATCATTTTTACCTCTTCGTGTTCAAAAATAATTTTGTTAAATATAACGTAAGAATATAAATCTATTTGAACAATAACATCTTCACGTTTGTCAAATACAACGGGCAGTTAGGGAATTGAGTTGGAATATCATCTTCTCAAAGTTCTCAAAGTTTTGAATCTTCATTCGATTCTGAGATATTGCGTTGTATAAGTAATAAGATTGTCGATTTTTTGGAAACACTAGAATTTGAAAACTGATTTTCTTAAAGGTTGTCTTTTGTATAAACATTAATATAGCATTTATCAAACGAAAAAATTGTAAACAAAACCTATTATTCTAATTATTGAACAAACCTTCTAAAGCTAAAGAAATAAGACATCAAGCGAGAATTATGTTCCAAAAGGGATTATTTTTAGATATCAATTCGAAACCCTTCCTTTCATAACCCATTTTGTTTATCTTCGTTTTCACATAAATTTCGATTTTATACCTTCGCGAACTTTTACCGCCACACTTTAAACGCTGTTTATGGCTAAATATTTCGGCTAGCATTATAATCAGTCGTTAACAAGCGCCTTCCTGCTATAAATAAACCCAGAAAATTAATAAGCAGGCAGCGCGTATCTGTTTTATTTTTGCATGTCGAATCTAACGCGAAAGGAGGAAAGGGGCTGTGAAGATCTGGAAAACAAAATCTTTCATCCAAAAAAAATATATGTACGTATATGCCGAGTAGGTAATAATAAAATAATACCCTAGTACTACGGCGAGAGGGAAATTTTATCCGGCTAAAGATTTCCAGAATACTGGCGAAATTGTAAAATAAATGAAATTCCAAAGAGCTTTTGATTATTACTGGGATTTGCATGTAGATTCATGAAAAAAATATTTGCCTACCTAAATAACGATTTTTTAGAGAGCATTTTTTGAGGATTCATTTGTAATAAGATAATAAAACAACAAAAGAATTCATTTCTATTTTTACCTATAATTAGGCCCGTCCACACAAATATCCACAAAGTTAACGTGTGCTGTGGTAATATTGTAGGCCCTATTTTATAAGGGCAATTTGACATCAGAAAAATACTTAGAACTGTTGCAGTATGGCGCATAACCAATGCATGACATGTGATCAACCTAGCAACGTTCCAAATGGGGTCGATAAAACTTTAAAGGGAGATGATCAAGGGGTACAACACATTTCTCCGATAAGCGGGAATGATGAATCCATCCGGAGTATGGTTTCTATAGCTTTTTTAAGCTTAGCTTGGCCCTTCGCAGCGAAAACATTTGGCTTCTTTCGGCAGCGCATACCTTTCGCTGTATGTATTGCATTTCCGCTGTAGGGAGGGCACATCCAACACCTACGCTACTTTTGGCTTCATCTGTGTGTATATGAGCCTCCTAAAATAGTTGTTCAATAATTTCGTAAAGCACCAATTTCTTGAAAAAAAAAAAGATCTTGAGACTTAAAGATTTATTACCGTTGGGGGAATATACCTATAAATTATGTTGTAAGAGGAGGTGAGGTCCTTTTGGATCAATATTTATTATCTAGATTATGTAGATTTATTTACAGAATTTAGTGATGATCTGCGATTTGCTTGCTCTACAATTCAATATTTTATTTATCAAGCGGTATTCATTAATTTCATCCAATGCATCAATCGGTGTGGACTTCATAGCTCCTAAGCAAAGGCAAATAGCTCTATTGTTCTCAAATCTTTTCAATAATGATTTGCACGATAAATCATAGAGAGAACAACCATAACCTAGCAAAGATCTCACAGTAGATCTATAAACCACTGCGAAGGAATGTAAATCCAATTCTAATAACACTTTACTAATGATACGTAAAACATTTATTGTCTTCTGACACTTTTTAAGAGATTCGGATATGTGTCCTCCACGCCAGCTTGCTATCTAACCACAGTTCGAGATACATAACAACCTTGGTAACGATAAATACATCGTTAACTGTGTTTCTTGGCGATAGGTGTCGCCGAAAGACATATTCAGTGCTGTTTTGGAGATTAGCAACATAAACTGAGAGGCAAACGCAATGATTAGCAGCAGAAGATTGTGCTCAGAACCATGCTGATGACGCCGAGTATTCAGAAACATGTCCATGTGTTAGCGCTATTTTCTCTGCTACATTGTTTTTTGCCGGGAATGATTCCACCAATACCATGAGCTATATTAGCATTTATTTTTTGGTTATTGTTATTAGCCATTCTTTCCACGTGGGTTAATTGAGTTTTATATGAATGGTTATTGTCTAAATTATTAGTGTCTAAATTGTAACAAGTATTTTAGATTCTACATTTCGCAAGTGAACGAGTTCTTTTCCTTGACTGTATAAATACATGAGAAGAAGCAGATTGCCACGAACAAAGGAGAATAAATACGAGAACACGAACCAAATTCTTCTGCTTAACGTTGCGGTAGAACAATTGCTTATTTATGTACATATCCATCCTTGGTCTTGTAGTTTCACTTTCCACGATGGATAATTCATGAGCATTTGTCTACCTTTGTACGAAACGGTCTTCCTTACACCGTCTTGCCGATTTTCCGATTCTCTTCACCAGGAAAGCAAACAGCAAGCGGCTGGTGTTTTGCTTGGTACGCTAAAGTTCGACGACAGAGAAAATTGGTCCTAAATTAAATCGGCATGCCGCTTTTCCGAATCCGCGAATCCGTTAAAGTGAGGTTAGGGCTATTCGATTTCGATGTTTCCTCTTTCTATTCGACTAGTTTCAGCGAAGAAACGCGTCGTTACTTCGAATTCTACGTCTGACGGTACGATTGAATCGAAACAAATTCCCACAAAATTCAAAGAAATACTAATTTTCCATTTGAAAAATTTTTGTCTTTTATTCGAGTTTCGCTCAATGTCGAGAAAAAAAGTCGAAAAAGAGTCCCTGCCGAAATATGCTGTTTTTAAAAAAACCTAGACTCTAGATTCAGAAAATCTTTTTACACACTTTCCCCGCAGTGCTTGGAATTTTTTATTTTTTTTATTTTGCATACAGACTCGGAGTTATTTTCAATACTAAAAAAAAAAAAACAAGATTTTGGAAATTTGATTGCAAATTCCTTCTTTTATTTAAATTTTATTTATAAAAAAACTTTTTAGAATATTTTTATGAGAAATATATCGGCTTGTTTAAAATTAAAGGTGATTATTTCGCAATGCATATGTATTAAAAAAATTTGTTACTAGAGGTTTGGGGATTCCTTAAAAAATAGGAAAAAATTATGCTTGTTTCCCCCCAAAAAAAACAAATGTAACCTAAAATTTGCGTTACGGAAAAAAATTTCAGTTATAATTCGAAACTTTTTGAAAAAGTGGCTATAATCGACTATCGTTTTCATTGAATGCAAAACAAATAAATAACATAAAAAACGGTTTTCTCAATGAAAATAAAAAAGTAAAGATTGAAACTGCTCTATTTCTTTTACTGGGTCTGTTTTAATACTTTGAAGGTGGTAAGATCCCTCGGGGACTGTTCTTGGGTCGGGGGTTTTTGACAGAATGGCCATAAAGGACTGTTTACCAAATTAAATTGTTATGCTCTTAAGTGGTTTGATGTATTTATGAAATGGGAAGAAAATAACTTTGTATAAGTGCTAAACAAAAAGGACGCAGTACCAAGAAGGTTATTTTAACGGGGGGGTTCCGAAAGGTAGTATCGTACGCCTGTTTTTTTCTTATTTATTTTAAATGTTTCAAAAGCTGTTGAACGTCCTCTGACAGACACAATTTGCCGACCCAAACAAAATTGACTCAAAAACGCGATGACGCCACCTTTTTTGTGAGGGCAGTACTCCTGAGAAAAAAATTGTTTTTGGTAATTTTTTTGCGGAAAAACGTTAGTGAATGGTTGAAAGGTAAAAAACTAAAGCTGGCCACGAGGGGCCCCGCGCAGTAGCTGAGTCACCAGGCCTCCGTTCCACTAGAGTTATTCTGCTAATAAGATTTTTGCTCCCGCAAATAATTTCGCTCATCTTTTAAATAAAAAATTTAAAAAACACGTGCTCAAACCCTTCCCTTTTTAAAAGCCTCCGTGAAATCACAAGTGAATAATGTCTGTTAAAAAATCTGCAAAATTAGATACTTTCAACTGTTTTTTTCGGCAAAACTAGTACAGCTGAGGAAAAAATGCGTTATAGCAGAAAACGAACGTTCTACTCTAGTGACGTAAAATTTGCGTAATAAAATAAATTTCAAATACTTAACGATTCTGTTTCGCACCTTCACAAATGTGTCTTAATGTCCAAAATCAAAATTTTTCTAAAAACACTTTCAAATTTTTTTAGAACAGAAAAATTTTTTTTCGTCTTCAATCGCGCATAGCTGGGCGGAACATGTTGCAATATTTTTAGAGATTCTTTTAACGGCCAAAACCGCAGGATTTTTTAATTTTTTATGCATTGCTAGCCCCAAGTAATTGTCGTGAAAAGATTTTTAAATCCTTTAAAAACCCGACATCTTGAAATTTCGACTGCTTTTCGGATAGCGGGAGCTTCCCTTTTTATCGAATCGTAAAAAAACGTTCTTAATATTTTCAAAAAATTTATGATAATAAAACGTGGCCTGCATCTGGATACGGGGGGGGCAGTCTGGAAAAATTTCCCAAAACGTTTTCGGTGATTTTACAAATACTGCTTTGGTATCGCTATTAAAGCGTTACCTCAGGATAAAATTTTTGATACTATCCGCCCAAGATTGAGACAGGGAATTTTACACGTAAGTGTAATAAAATTGCAAATCTTTTTAAAAAAGACCGGGGCCCACAGAAAGCATGTTTGCAGCACCTCACCCCCCAAAATCAAAGTTGGTTTGTTTTAAAGTTTTATACTTGCCCAATGTATTTAAACTAACTTTAAATTATTGGCAGTACACTGTTGTATTCGTTTGGAGCTAATAGAAATTTAAGGTGCCGATTGATGGGTTCCAATTTGCGTGCCATTACATTAAAAACAGAAAGCTTCTTCCCTCTGTTGTTTCGCCCATACTAACCCCAATTTTTTATCTTTCAACTCCCATTTTTATTTTTTTTTTCAATATTTTGCGCGCAGATTGCACAATTTTTCGTACATGTTCGAGTTGGTAATTTGCCTCCGAATAGTTTTCCAAAAACAGATAAAAGGTTCCTTTTTTAGTAAATTTACGGGATATTTCATGCGAAAACGAAAAGCATAAATTAAATAAAATTTTTTATGTCTCGGCGCAATTTTTTTGAGACATGCTTTTCACTATTTAAAGTGTCTGACAAGTTGTCTGGGCCCAAAACATTAAACGGGGTTTTTCAGATTACACATTTTTTTAGCACCTTTATAATTTAAATCTGGAATTTCTGCAATAAAATTTTTGAATTTTTTCCCACCGCGGGGCGTTTTTCTGAGGAAATCATAAATTTTTTTAGGACAGATAAAAAAATTGCGCAAAAGACCGGCAGCGAAAATGGGCCGTACTGCTCCGCAACGAAATAAAATACCCTTCCCCTCGGCCCAACTGATTCTACGCCGATGCGGGTACCGCTCGTGGGCAGCGTTTTGTAATAACTTTAAAAAGAATTTTAGCAAAAAAAATTTAATTTTTTTAACACTACAGGACAAGACTATCCATCATCGCTGTTTTCTTAACAAACACTTTGTTAAAGATTCGGCGTGTATGAGGTAGGCGCCACATGTGCGAGGGTTACACCACATATATTAGGTTGGAAGAGTGTAGTTTTTAAGTAGCCAGCCAGACAACGCGACTAGTGCACGAAAATGTCTCAGGTAATGAAATTGAGGTACCATGCGGTCAAAAATTTTTTAAACAAAAGGGCATACGCCTCACCACATTAAACGACTTTTAGACGGCGTTTGTTGTGATTTGTCTCCTTCATGTTCCACTGTAAAAAACACTTCTGAAACAAGTATTCGCTGAATTCTCCTTAACCATTTGGGTATGAATAAGATTAGTGCAAGATAGGTACCGCATCTTTTTCTGCTCTCTAACGTGAACGTCGAGTTGAATTTTGCGCGCTCGTTTTAAACAAGTGTAGAGGACGACCCGAAACCGTTTTTGGAGTTCATTGTCACAGGAGATGTTGGTTCTGCATTAGATCCTCTATCCAAAAAGGAATCGATGGAATGGCGGGACCGATGAACCTCGCCCCAGAAAGACATTTCGAGGGAAAAACTTTAGATTATTTTACAACGAGTTATTTTTTGATGCGCTTTCTTTAAATTACTAATAAGTCTATTTTTATTTGCGGTGACTTTAATGTTCTAAGTTTAATTCTGGTGAAAAGTCACCGACTTTAAAATGCACTATGCTTGATAGCTTTACAAATACGCAAAATTTGCGGCAACATAACAATATCACTAATTATAAGGGAAACTACTGGACTTGTATTCACAAATTTTGACTGTACTGTCCTTGTTACACACAACAACGACAGTTTCGTGCCAGAGGATGGTTACCATCCAAGCCTAGATATTGTTATACTTTTGTTATCCAGCACTAAATAAAAAATTTTCCTTCTAGTAAAAACACTGTATAAATTTTCGCAGAGCTAATTTTGTGGAATTATATAATGATATGGCAAATTTTGATTGGTCATTCTTAGATATGTATAATAATGCTAATCTAGCTGTAAATGATTTTTACTCAGTAATTTATTCTATTGTTGATAAACACGTCCCTAAAGTTTCGATATCGCCTCAGAAATTTCCAATTTGGTTTGATAGAAAACTTATTCGAACAGAAACTAAAATGGTATTATTTTTCGTAAATGGAAACAGTATCGCACAGATAGATATCGCCAAGAGTTCTTTGGGGTTGCGTAAGTCACTAAAATTAAATCTCAAGATGCATATAAGCAGTTCATGTTAAGTACCGAATCTAATATTGTGGCGGATCCGAAACATTTTTGGCAGTATGTTCACTACAGAAGTGGCAATACCAGAATTTCAGCTACAATGAAGTATGGCCCAGAGACATTGGATAAACCTCAAGACGTTGTTGAGGCTTTTGCAGATGTGTTCGCGCGCGTATACCAGGCATCAGATATACCCAGCTCCCAATTCAGGGAGAAACGTTCCCCTTATTTTCAGCATCCTGAAATCTCAGCTGGGGAAAGTTTTGGTCCGCAATAAAGGATATAAGAGCCGATACTACTGCCGGACATGATGGACTTCCGAATTTTTTATTCGAGACTGTGCAACTTTTCTTGTTTACACCATTAACTTTCATATTTAACTTGAGTTGTAAAAACCTCTACCTTCCCGAGTTCTGGAAATTAAGTAAGGTAACCCCTTTTTTCAAACATGGTGACAAAAGTGACGTATCAAATTATGTCCCATTAGTATTCTTTCCACCTGCTCGAAAATGTTTGAACATTGCTGTATTCAAACTATACAACTTTTGTAAAATCTTATATATCTCCATATCAACACGGCTTTATTTCTGGTAGGTCAACTGTGACAAATCGGGTAGAAATTACTCAGTACTCAGCCAATCCCTTGATAGTAGACAGCAAAGCCGATGTTATTTACACAGATTTTTTCCAAGGCATTCGACACTATTGACTACTGCATACTTGCCTCCAAAATTTTTCATTTGGGTTTTACATCTGAAATTAGAAATTTTCATTGCTTCCTATTTGGAAAATAGATCCACATACGTTTTGCTATAACGGCTTTTCCTCTAATGTATACACTGCTTCTTCGGGAATTCCACAGGGTTCCAATTTGGGTCCCTTTTATTTAATATATATATTAACGATTCCTATCCTTTTGATTGTGGTGTTCTCGCATACGCAGATGACTTAAAAATATTTTCTGAGATATCGTCTACCGCTGACTCAGTAAAATTGCAAACAAACCTGAACAGAATCCATTCTTAGTGTATTTAAAAATAAGGTTCGATCAAGGTTAGTAAATGTGCTGTTGTTACATACTTCAAAACCAAAAATTCCTATGCTTTTTGGCTACACGGTGGACAACGTCGCCATATCAAGATCAACGCAGTTTAAAGACTTGGGCGTTCTATTTGATTCACAACTTCAAATTTTTTGAGCACATAATTACTATTTGCAATTTTTGCTCTCGATCGCTAGGTTTCTTATAAGAACATGTCAGGATTTTTGAATCCTCAAACTCTTAAAACCTTGTTTTTAGCCTGGTGGTCTCTAGATTGGAATATGCTTCTGTTGTTTGGTACCCAATATACCTTTACCAACAACTTGCAATTGAGAGGACACAAAGAGGTTCCTAAAATACTTAACCTTTCAAATCACTGGTACGTATCCACCCCGCGGAACAGATTATGAGCCTATTGGAACAACATAATATGCAAACATAACTACTCGTCGGGAGATAGCCAGCGCTAAATTTCTGGCTAAAATAATTACTAATAAAATTGATGCCCCCAACATACTTGCAGCAGTTGGGTTTCTTGTACCTCATACAAAACTAGACAAACGGAAATGTTCTTTGTTCCCACAGCGAAGACTAATATTTTACTTAAAGCCCCCAAAAGCGCACATGTCGAAAAATGTAATAAACTTTTTGGTGATCTTTTTTCTTAATTAAGTACTGGAACTCTGTGGCACTGAATTGGTTCAGTATCTTTTTTTCTTAATCAATGTTCTTATTTTTTTTTTTTTTTTGCTATTAGAGTTGTTTGTTTATAATAATGGCGGGTTTTGTATATGTGTACGCTGGGGATATTATGTCCAGAAGTGCTGTGCACCTTTTTCTTTTTTTCTTTATTTTTTATTATCCTGTAATTAGACTTTGTTTTCTGTTGGATAATAAAGACCATTATTATTTTTATTATTATTATTATTATATACAAGGGTTAGAAATTTTTAATTGATCGTTGTAATAAATGTATTGGAAGTTAGGAGAGGTTTTTATTGAAAATAAAAATTGTTATATTTTCCAAGTTTTTCTTTTCTATATCAGGCCGAGAATTTATGGCGCCTACCTTGTATGCTAGGTTTTAAATAGGTAATATGTAATAGGTTTTATTAGAAAGGCCGCATATTCGATATAAAGCGAATTAATTTATATGTTTTGAGTTTCGCAGACTACGAGACCTAGTGAATAAAAGTTTTATTGAACAAAATACTTTTATTCATAATTATTCGACAGGAACCCAAAATTTAATGTTTTGCTCTCCCAAGCTCGGACTAACGCTTACCCAAAATAATCCAGTTATAAAGGGCTTGAATGCGCAATAGCCTACTAACAGAAGTTAAAGAGTAAACAGCTTGACCCTCTTTAAGAAAGGGAAAAAATTTCCCAAAGCATTAATGCATTTTGGACAGAATGGTTAACCTATAGAGCGTTTCAAACCCCGGTTTCGAAAATATTGGGTCTTAGGGGGTATAACCCTCTTTTTCTTGTTTACAAAAAATTTGTATAAAACTATCCATGTCTGGAACCAGCGCTGTTGCCTCGCCTTTCGCGGGATTTCTCCTAGGGAGGTCACTGATCAGCCGATCGGTAATACTTATCTTATTTGTCAGTTTCAGTGTTTTATTTTTTACATTTCTTCGATTTAAAGAGGAAAAACCCTTTGGTTTAAAAAAAACTACTGCTCTTAGTTATTTATTCGGGGTAAGTAGTAAGAATGATGAATAATGTGAACCCAAAAAAATTTGTTAAAATTTTGTACTCGACTTTTTTTTCACCATTCTATGTGCAAGAAAAAACTGCAGATGCCCCCACAGAAGCTTGGCTGGAGACTATGAAGAGTGGTTTTTCAATCAGTTAAAAACCAAAGCAAACTCAGTAGTATTTTTATCGATAATGCTTTGTAACACAGTCACAAGAAAAAAGGGATTCCCCAAACCCCAGCACCAAAAAAAATACATTCCTTTTAAAAAAGAGGTTAAAACGTGATCTCTTAAACATTGTTTTACAAAAAAAAGCATCCCCTGGGAAAAATAAATTAAAAACCCGATAAAGGGCCTTTAAAATGCACATGCTTTTCTATCTTTGCCCGCTTTTACTACTTGAGTAAACCTGATTTTGAGATTGTATCAAAGCTTGAAAAACTTTATAAAGCACAATAATACAACTTTAAAAAAAAATGAGAAATCTACCCTTATGGATAAAGAAAAAAATGTTCCTTGAAAACTGGCAAAATTATATCAGAGTTTATGAAAGGTATTTTTTTCCCCATAGTTTGTTAGATTTTTCTGATGGCTTGTCTCGACTTTAGAAAAAGTATATAAAAATTGGACGAAAAGCGGGGATGATCCAATTTATTATCATTTACCAGGTTAATCTTCATCACCCTACTATCAGATTTTTCAATGATTAAACCGATTTCTTGAAAAAAATTGTTTTAATGAAAAAGGGTACTTGTTTTTTTAAAGGTTGACATGTAAAAAATTATTGTCCTGCTTGAAAAAAATTTTACACCGTTTCTTATAAAAATTTTTTCTCTGAAGTTAAAAACATTTAACTACACTGTTTGGGGTTGTCTTATGAATATCATTTTGTAGATCATTTTTTCTGTAAAAACACTTTTTTGGGGGTGTTCGTCAAAACTAAATAAAGTAATCTATTGATGTTGCATTTTTGCATTTCAAAAAAAGAAGGAAACTAGTTGTTTTTCTTTATATTTTATTCTTATGAAAAAATTTTAAAATAAAATTGACACCTAAAATTTTAACCCTTTTTTAATAAAAAACGATGGAGTTAGCATGATACACGTTAACCTGCTTATCAAAGTATCTATACCAAAAATCTGGCAACGTTTTTACTCTGTTCCCATAAGGGCAATACTTCGAAACTAGGGTGAAACGCGCATTTTTTTAGAAGTTAACCGGTTTGATACAGCGCTTTCTTTCTATTTTAAATTTTGCATCCGTTTTTTTATTTTTTGCTTGATATTGAAATTTTACAGCGGATAAATCATTATTATTATTTCTCACTTAGGAATACAAAAGGCATTTCATTGATGATAATTGGTTTGATGTACATTTTTTTTTAGTAGGCGGTGAGCAATTTCTCCCCTAGGAAAAATCCGATAGAGGAAAAAAATAATAACAAGACCTATATACCCAAAAAATCCGCAGAAATTGTGCTGGGTTTTTGCTTTTTGGAAAATTTTTTATTCCCCATTTGCGAAGCGAACGGTTGTGAGCCATCCTGCAATTCTGAAATTTGTCGACACTTCCTTTTTGTAGGGGGGTGGCTGGAAAAAAATTAATTGATTAAGTATTTTATTAAAAAGGGGCTTTCTTTTGTCTTCATTAAATTTTTTCACAGTAAAAAAAATTTTAGTAATATACCCCAACTTTCTTTTTTTGTTTTTTTGTAGTTATTAAATCTAGTTTTCAAAATGATAATTTTTGAAAACCTTTCTGGGGCTTTTTCTTTGTATTAGGGCACCCAATAAAAAATTCATCTACTTCTTTTAAACAATTTTTTCTTATTTAATCAACCGATATTTGCGGTTTTTGGTTTAGTTCGAAAATCTATTTTTTCCCAAACTTGACAGAATTTTCGGAAATTTGGGGGGTGCCCTTTTTTTCTCCCCCTCCCTTTTTAAATTTTTTTTTTAGAAAATAATATTCTTAAAAAACTAAAAATAATAAAAAAAATTTTAAAATTGTCCCCCAAAAATGCCTTTTTAGTCCATAATTCTCTCGTTCTCATATTTTGGATAAAGATCTCTTGAGCAAAAAAAAGTTTAAAATTAAAAATTTGGTAGAAATTGCGTTTTAACAATACAAAAAACTTTTAAAATAGACCATTAATATTTGAGTTTATTAAGGAATTTTCAAGCAAAAAAATTATTGAAAAACCATTCAGCACAATTTTCAAAAAAATTTGTGGCAATCAACTATTTGTTTCGCCTTTTTTCAAACCCCAATTTTGCCGACTGTGTTTTCTTTTTTGGAATATACCCCGTAAAAACCCACGCCCTCGTCCCCCTGTAATGAACAATCCATTGTCAAAGCGTTAAAATTTTTTAATCTGACTATGCCGGATTTTTTTTTCCCGTTTAAACCTGGAATAAAATTGTGGGGAATCCAAGGGATACAAAGTTTATTAAATGTGTGTGTAAAAATGGTGCCAAATTGTCTTACACCAATTTTTTTAAATTTTGTTTAAACTTCTGGCATAACATGCCGGTCCTCTGCAATTATGTTTCGAAAAAGACCAAAACCTTTTTTTCGGAACTGCCGTTTTTTTGATTTGGAGCTCCATATTTTGCCACTTAAGGAAAGCCGACTACGTTGAAATTCATTTTCCCATCCTTTTTTGGTATTTTAAAAAAATACGACTTGTAAAAACTTCGATTGACTTTTTAAAAAACTTCTTTGGGCTTGACCCACGCTTGATTTGTAAAATTATCATAACTGGAAAAATGCCTTTATTAAATTCTATGATTTTTTGGGGGGAAAGGATTACTTTAAAATTAGGGACGAGGGTAATCAAATTTATCACTTTTTCGTCATAAAAAAGTTTGAAGGTTACGTAGTGGCGGCCGCTTGCGCTGCGTAAAAGGAAACAACGAGCAATGACCAAATTTTTGTGGTCAAGGTATGAACGGTGCTGAAATTCACGGGAGACTTTTTGTCACAATCGAGGACAGTGCTTTATCTCGTAAAAGGTTTTATTGGGATCAAAATGTTTAAAAAAGGGCCCCGCACGAGCGAAACAAAAAAAAGGGGGGATTTGGGGCGGCCCCCCCCAACCTCGCCACCCGAAAAACCCTTTAGAAAGCTCGGGATGGTTGGGAAAAAAAGGCGAGTTCCAATAGGTAAGGTTGCATCTTTTTTAAAAAAATCAGTCGCGGTTTCTGCTATAAAATTTCCACGATAACTCAAATTTCGTAAAGTGTGTGCCGATGGGTACCACGAATGCTTACCGCAGAAAAAAAAAACCAAACTTTTGGGGACATCTCCCAAACATTACGGGATCCTTCAACGCCAAAAGGCGGGGGTTTTTTAAGCAAAATATGACCTTGATGAAACGTCATCACTACGACCCCCAAATCGAAAACGGGAGTATGGAGTGAAACACCCAGGATCCCTTAGGCGAACAAATTCAAGACCTCACCATCGGCTGGGAAGGTGAGCTAACCGGGTTTTGGGCCGAAAAAGGCCCTATACTGGACGACTCCCCTTGACAGGGGAACCCCATAAATCGGGGGGGGGGAGGTACATGATTTTTTTAGCGAATAAACTGAAAACCAGAAATTAAAAAAAACCCCCGTGGTCTACTCCCCAAGAAAGTTTTGTTTTTTGCAAAAAAACGCCCGCCCCGCCCCACGGCCCAAAAAACGCCATAGAAACTAATCAAACGGGGGGGGTGTTGAGCCCCTGGAAACCCTCCCTACAGCTCTGGTCTCGCTCCCTCAGATTTTTCATCTTTTTGGACCCCCTAAAGGGAAGGTTTAAGGGTCGTCGATTTGCCTCAACACAGACGTTGGGAAAATGGGGTGCAAAAAGGGGGGCTTCAGACCAAACCCCGAAAACCTTCTACTAGGAAGGCATACAAAAGTTGTGGCCCTCGCTGGCCCCAAGTGTTTTGCTAAACGTGGAGATTATTCGAAAAAATAAATGTATCTTTTTTGTACACCTATCTTTTTTTTAATACAGTTGTAGAACTAAAAGTGTAAGTAATTTTTTTGACTTCCCCCCTCATTTTAAAATTCGTCAAGTTATTTAACTTTTTTCCTTTAATTAAATTTTGAAAACAACTATATTAAACTGTCGAAAAATTTTTGTTTCAAAAAATTTTACACCCCTATAGGTACCTCGCGGAACGAGAGCGGAGGTTGGTTTTTACATATTTTTTGTGATATTCGTTTACATTGTTGAAACTTTTGGAAATGTCAATTTGTATCATTTTAGTTTTTTTATTTTAACAGGCGAAGCAGTGTTGTTTTCCCCTTTCCTCGAAATTCCCTACTTCATAATTTTTTATCTCTTTTAAAAAATAAAAGGCAGATTTTTTTTTGTTAAAAAAAAGTGTGAAATGAACTACGTACACATAATTACACTAAATTTACTTTAAAAATTTAAATTATATTTTTTTTTTAAACAAAATAATTCAAAATTTGTATTCTTTTTAGATAGGAAAATTGCCAAACCCCAAACTTTTAAAAAGGATTTAAACATATCGTTTACAGGGAAAACGACGTTTTATTACATCCCCGTACCTACAAAATTTTAAACCACCGTAACCAGGGGAACGAAGGGAAATTTAAAAGGACATTCAAAAAAGTAAAAGTTTATTTATCAAAAAAATAATAAAACTGGGGCTAAAAACAAAAAAAAATCAGAGAATATAAAAAGTTTTCGACATAAAAATATTTGCAAAATTCTTCGATATTTTTCTTTAAAATTTTAAAAAAACATGAAATTTTACTGAGAATAAAGCAGTACACTTTTTTTATAAGCCCTTTCGGCATTAAATAATTTGAAAATACCCAAGGTTCCTGCCACCTATCAAAACCGGTTATGATTTTAAAGAAAGGATACCAAAGTAAAAACAGGGCAAGGTACCAGGAAAAAAAAAATTTTTGGGCCAAAAAAATAAATAAAAAACTGAAAAAAAAAATCTTTTTAATTTTCAAAAAACCCAAAATTTAAAAATTTTTTTAAATTCTTTTTAAAACAATTTAATTTTTAATTACTATGGGTTAGGGTCTGAAATGAGATTTTGTACACTATTGTTCTAAAAAAAAAATTAATCCCCCTTTTTTTTTTTTTAATTATATCAAAATTACCAATAAAAAACACTCTTTCTAAATTTTTAAAAAACCCTTTCTTTTTCTTTTCAATTTTTTATTTGAAAAAAAGTCAATAAGTGAGTTTTATTTAGATTAATTTGTTCATTTAAATTTAACCGATATTTACACAGAAAACCCATACAAATATTTAACGAAAATTATAATAACCAAAAATTCGAACAAAGTTCAAAAAAAGGAAGAAATCAACATTAAAAAACGGTAAAAAATAAAAAAAACCCCATATCTTAAAACAAAAACAACCTTTAAAAAAATGCTGGATATAATAACAAAATAAAAAAATTTTTCCACTTCCAAATTTTGAGTTTTGACGTTTGTCAATTGACATAAACAATCTGGCGCTTTTCCCCTACCCCAACGTTGCATAACAACAAGAAAAGCCCCCCCCCTAATACGACTTTTTTTTTTGGTCCCATATCGTAATAGTTTAAATTTAAAACTATGCGGTTGTTGGGTTCTTTTTTTTCGTTTTACCTTCCCAAAAAAACTTTAAAGCATAGAGTAGAAAAAATGCAAAAATAGAATACCTTTTTGTTTTATGAATACATCTTCGATTTTATTTAAAGTTCGATTCTTTTAGATATACCACAAAGTTACGGACTAAGACTTCACGAAAACTTTTTCTTGTATTCTGACTTTCCCCCTCAAAAAAGACTTATTAAAAAAAAAAACCCCAAAAATTATTGTTTTGGGAAAACTAAGGTGAAAAATAGGAATACCTAAAAAATTTGCCTACACAATTTTTATTTTTTTTAAAACCCCTACAAATATTATGATTGCAATAATCATAATTATTGTACAGTCACACCCTTTTTTTTTTCCATGGCTGCTGTACGCTTTTTTTTCATTTTTACAACCGCGTTGACTTTTTCTTGGGCATTAAAAGACAGAAAAAGGAAAGCTTCCATAGAAAAAAATAGGGGAAAAGAAAAACGGGTGTAAAAAAATTGGATGTGGAATTTCCATTTTCCCAAAAACCACATTGTAAACATTATAGATTAGATTTCGTTACGTTTTTAAAAAAATTAAAAAATGCAGTAGTTTTTTTAAAAAAACCCCATTTCACGTACTAGTACAGGCATTTAAATAGAAACAAGCTGAAAAAGCAAATAATTACCCACAGGTCCCCATCTGTTAAAATTTTTTAAGCACATAGTTTAAAAGTCACTTCTGTCAAAAGGTGGAAATGCTAAATTTGTTTATGGGGCACTAAACATTAATAGTAAGTCTAGGCTAAAAGTTCAAGACGCGTTTGATAGATGTAACTACACACATTATTGAGAAACCTTGGTATTCCATATGATCAACACATTCCATATTTGCACCTTCGATTCTGTAGGATATTCTATTTAGAATAAAAAAGTTTACGGTTACTTTTGATGACACCGGAAATGAAATTGAAATGCCGATAACACCAAAAGTCAGTTCACAAATAATAGAAATCGACCTACTTTATCCAAAAACGTCAGTTTTTGTTGTTCAAAGGTTAGCGTGCGATATTTCAGGACCGGACTGTATAGTAAGGTAGTGGAACCAGTGTATCATTTCTTTGATGCCTAAAGTCAACAATTTCAGGTGGATATTTTGTAACTGCAAATCGTCGTTCTAGAATTTGTCGCAAGCGTATCTAACACTGAACACAGCCCATCGCTATTTCAACCACGTATCGCGCTTAAAGAATAAGGGATATATCAGGTATCAGCAACGCTATCGCTACGCGGCTGTGATGTACACGCTATCAGGCTAAATACTCCTTCAGCGCGCGCGTGTATATATCCTTGCAACGCTGATGTTACGTACAGCGGCCCGGAGTAACGATGCGCCGTTGAGACAAACAGAGAAATTGAAAACGTGTCCGGAATCAGCGAAACATGGCAGAGCGTTTAAAGCATTAGCTAAGCTACATTATAATGCGAGCGTAGAGCGTGGGATGTGGGACACAGCGCCACCTGTACGTACACGACGAGAACAATATAAAGTTTTAGTGTGTGTTTTTGCGAAAAGCGTAGGAGGTGAAAGAACAAATCGGCGTAAAGCAGATAAACAAACAGAAGGCACCTGGCGAGAGCACACGACGGATGGTGTCCTCAAAAAGGTTGATGTAGAAGTATGAAACGTTGTAAAGGGAAGTTTTATATACGGCTTTAGAAGAGGATTGTTTTTGTGGGTCACATATTGTGTATGTAGTAACCACATTATACAATAGGATTAAAGACAAATAGCATCTCCGGATTAAGGAATTTGTTGTAAATAAAACTTCTAATAAAATTGGTCACTGACTTACATAGCCAACTAAATCGATTTTGTTACTAAAATGTGGCGTTTAGACCATAGGTTAATCGAATACTAGCAATTATTGCAATTTGAATGGTCAAAATTTGTTCCCGAGGATTTTTGATACCAATCTTTCAAATAAAAATATTGGCAACTCTGAATTACTTCCGGTTGTACTGAAAACGAATGTCACTTTGGATACCCTGTATATTTTTTCATTTCTGTTTTTGAGAGAAACGGATAATGAATTTCGACGTTTTATTGACAGCGGAATGGAAAGTCAACAACAGAAAAAGTATTTAAGTTACAAAGTTGAAATTTTCTCGTTATGTAGTCACGTAGCATTATTGTATAAAGCTAAAAAATTGTAAAATTAATAATACAGGGCGATTTAAAAGGTTATTGACTTAAATTAACTAATAAGACGCAATAACTTGTTTATTTTCAATGGAACACCATGTATATTGTCGGTGGGAAACGTATGCGATGTTTCCATTCTGCCATGTTAGCACCGATTGTCTTAGATTGTCTACACCTTCGTGTATCAGTCCAGATTTGTATGTGTAGGCCTTAATAGCCTTTAGAACTGCCTGACTGTCGCTGAATATATTTATAGTTGCGCCTCGTACACTCGAGGTTCTTTATGGCGCATAGGTTTAAAGCAGAAATCTTTGCTTGAAATCTGTGGAGTCCTATGTGCACTTTTAGGTGGTAGTTAGGACCACTAATGCTCATACCTGTTCCGACGGTACCTCTTTTGCATTGAGGTTCACCAGATGTCCACTCAGTATGGCTTTCAATGATCACCGTATAAGGCTGATCAAAATTATATTGCATAAGGATCGTGTCGTCTGCAATGTATCTCTTTAATTCCTTCATTCTACTAAGAGTGAGGGCACTCGATACAGCCTGCTTCTGAATGTGGATGCAAAGTGGCGTTATTTCCAGCAAGACTTCCAGTGCTGCTGTGGGACAGGTACGAATAGCACCTGTAATGAGACAATCCCTGAATTTGTTGAAGCTCTTGTTGCAGTCTTCTGAGTTGTTTTTGGCCAGCAATCCAGAGGCGTAGGTGATCATGGGTTTGATTATTGCTATATGTGACCAGGTCATTTAAGACTTAAGACCCCAGTCCTTACCATGCAGCCTTCGGTAAGTTGGTGATGTGTATTTAACTTCATCGCTAAAGCTAATGGTTTTCGCTTCAATGTAGGGTGATTTTAGACAGACTTCTCTTCTCCTTGCAAGAGAGGTAATTGTAACAATTTTGACGCCATTTATAGATATCATCAAGAGCTCTTTGCATAAGTTGCAGTATGATATTCTCATGTTTTCCACGGACCACGATTGCCAGATTCCCAGCATACCCTTGCACCTCATATCCGTTAGAAGTTAAACTCTGTAGATCATATACAATAAGACACCAGAATAGATGGGACAGGACCCCTCCTTGGGGACAACTTCTGTTGGCTTTAATTGTTGTCGTTTCGGATCCCAGCGTAGCGCTTATTCGTCGACTGTGGAGCATGGCTTTGATCCATTTTGTAGACGACAGGTGAAAACCTCTAGCAGAGGTCGCTCTCTTAATGCATTCGGAGGAAGTGTTGTCGAAAGCACCCTCTATGTCCAAAAATGCGCCGAGAGCAATTTCTTTTGCCATCTGATAGACATGTTGTACAGGGCTCGGCAAAAAAAAATCCCGTATTTGAAGAAGCCGCTGTATGAGTTGTAGTGGGGGTATTGATGTGGAGGTGGTATTGTTTGAAAGTGGTTTACGTGCCATTTTCAGTGTGCGCAATGGCTTGGCTCGGTGAGCATCGTGCGTTTGTTGTGGAGGAATTTATTCGTAACGGTAGTTCTGTGATTACTACGCAGCGAGCGTTTCGGATTCGATTCCATCTATCAAAGTTTGGGTGTCAAACTTTAGACAATCAGGTTCAGCACTGAAAAGGAAACCTACTGGCCGACTTCGGACTGCAACAACGCCGGAAACTGTGGTACGTGTGAAAGCGTCCGTCCAACAATCCCCAAAGCGCTCAGCACTTAAACATTCAGCTGCCCTGGGACTGTCTAATAGCAGTGTAAGAAGAATTCTGCATAGAGAACTTCATATGCACCCCTACAAAATGATGGTTATCCAGGAATTAAGTAATAGAGATTTTGAAACTCGCAGAGCTATGTGTGAGGAAATTCTTCAGAAAATTCTCCCTGGCGCTTTATTTTTTTCTTTGGGGACACTTAAAGGCCCAAGTGTACAAACATCGTCCCACAACTCTGCAAGCACTTAAGGAGGCAATCACCCAGGGAGTGGCAGTCATTCCAAGATAAATGGCACGAAGAACTATGGACAACTTCGGGGAAAGACTTCGTCAATGTGTCAACAATGGGGGACGTCATTTACCGGATATAATTTTTAAAACCAAGTAATGTAAAATGGCATAGTATTCATTGTTCACAAATAAAAGTATTTTTCCTGTATCTTTCTTAATTTCTTTGTAACTACCTTTTAAAATTAGGGAGTTTTTTTGCCGGACCCTGTATAGGCTCACTACAGAGCTATTACTAATAATTTTATGAGATACCAAAGTTTAAGTTTGTAATATTATCTATGGAAGTTGTTTTGGGAAATTTCTGTTAACTTCCTGAAGAACCGTAAGAATAAAAATAAAATAAATAAAAACTATATATTGATACGTATTACTTTTCTTAACCAAAACTTTTGAATATCGTAATGCACAATATTTTTTGGTGTACACAGTAAAATGTTAAATTTAATATAAATGGATTATTTCATCATACAATATTGGATTATATATTAGTGACGTATCCTTCTTATGAATCCTTTTTCTGAAACGTCAACATATAACCTTTCACATATTTCATTTAACAGTTACCAATTCTTTAACCTAGGTAGGCTTTAATATAGTTCGAAGTTAAAATAGTTTTTCTCAGGGTTACTACAACATCGGCTGGCGTACGCAGTGGCCGCCAAGATTCCTTACGCAATGTTGCCGGTCGTCATATTCATAAATTTTCGGCGTACCCGAAAGATTTAGAATTTTCGACGCGGCGTTTATTGTTATTGGGGTTATTACTGGCTATTTTTTTCTCTTCGAGCGCGGCTTAATTATCTCCGACCGCCTATTCCGATATAAACTAACGACTATTCCGAGAATTTAGTGTAGCGTACGCCGGCCGCAAAATATGTTTCACTATTCGCTTGATTACGTTTCATTATACGCGTTTTTTGGGATGTGGGAGGTAAATTGCTCGTAAACATCTAATAACTCGCAAATATGAGTGAGGTGCTACATGCAATAGGTGGATAATAAATTGGTGGTGAATGTTATTGTTGATATGTGAGAAGAATAAAGTAGTGTTGTGGTAAAAATCAGAATGGTTGTTTACTTACCATTATTACTTCAGTTATTACACTCGGGAATCGCAATACTTAATCTAATACCATCCCTACATGAGACTAGATTAGATTAGCTTCTTTATTTTAAAAGAATGTAAAGGAATATAAAGTAGAAAACAAAAAAAAAACTACGGAAAAAAAGAAAATGCCTGTTTAAGTCATCACTAAATATCACAAATACAAAAATTTTGTATAATATTATTTGGTGATTATTAAGTATTACAATCGTAGTATTCATCTACTGCATGGGTTCCCTAAGTGTGCGTCGAGGCCTCGTAGAGTAAACAGGGGCGCCGCGAGGCACTCCTGCGAACGCGGGCAGACATAGGGGTCCGGAACATTCTAGAATGAAAATTTCGAAACGGCTTCGAAGCTAATGGAACTTTCTGGAACATCTAAGCTAGATTGTTCTCGTAGCTTGTAGAACTGTCTAGAAAGATATGGAGTATTCTCGACGCACATAGAATATTCCAGAAAAGTATGGAACTTTCGTGAAGTTAATAGCACTTTCTACTAGACACATATAGAATTCTATCGGACATTTTCGAAGTTTCGCAAAAGTTCTAAGTAGGTGGGGCGGCTAGTATAAATACGGCACCACTTCGGCGAACCAGTTCCTAAATAACAATCGAAGAGTAAATATCTGAGAAGAAAAGTAAACGGTTTTAAGACGCCAGCTACCAGAGGAGCGTCCGTTTCGTTCCACTGTGTCGCTTTGTGTTTTCGTAAAGTTGTAGGAAAATTGAAAGATTTTTATTAAATAAGCAAGTCGACAGTTCACGTGAAAGTAACTAAGCATCGACAAGTGGTGGGGTAGCAAAAAAGCGGAAATATTATAAATACTGTGATAACTATTTAAATTTTGGCTTTACTTCAGTAGAAGTAAACAATGAAGAGAGGCCGCAGTGTGTGCTCTGTTTAAAGGTTCTAGTGACCGAGTGTACGCCCCCAAGTAAGCTAAAGCGACATCTCGAGAACAATCACTCTAACATATGTAGCTGAAAAATCTCGCGAATTCTTTAGTAGCAAGTTGCAAGACATAAAAGCAAAAAAATGTGTTTATTAAACAAGCTTCCGTACCAAGCAATGCACTGCTAGCATCTTTTAAGGTCGCATACAGAGTGGCGAAGTTCAAAAAACCTCACACCATCGCAGAAAATTAATTTCAAAGGTACCTTTGCCCAACAACACTATTAGTTGAAGAATCCATCATATAGCTCTGGATCTCAATGATCAATTAATCGAGAAAATCAAAGGCACGGAATTTGGTCTGCAACTTGATGAGGCTATTGACAGTAACAAAGATGCACACCTTATTTGTTATGTATGCTTCCTGGATGATAATATTATCGTTGAAGACCTTCTGTTCTGCAAAAGCGTCATTGGAGGCGCAAAGGCTCAAGACTTATTTGAGATGCTTGACAAGTTTATAACCGAAAATGATTTGGATTGGGGAAAGTGCATCGGTATGTGTACTGATGGATCTTGATCAATGTGCGGGCGCTATGGAGGATTGCAGGCGCTTATTCGCAGCAAAGCACCGCATGGTATGTGGACCCATTGTATCATCGATAGGGAAGCACTTACATCAAATTCGATGAACCTCTTAATTGAATTTCGAATTAGAATGTGTCGTAGACGTAGTAAACTACACAAAAACTAGGCCACTGAAAGCCAGTTTTCAAAAAGCTGTGCATGGACTTAGGAGCTGAACACAGCCCTGCTGTGCTACTATAGCTATACCACGTGGCAACGTCTTATCCCGTGCATTCGAGCTACATCAAGAAATTAACACTTTTCTGCAATAGGAAGGTCATGAAAACTCCAGGTACTTTGCCGAACCAAACTTTTTGCTGAACCTAGCGTATTGACAAGCTGAATACATTCAATCTGTCTCTGCAAGGTAATAACATGCAGATTTTGAAACAATTAGAAAAGGTTGCGGCGTTTAAGAAAAAGCTGCAGTTGTGGATAAGAAAAATCAATAAGGATGGCGGTCAACATTGTTTCCCTGAATTTTACAAATACGTGGTCCGTAATAAAGTCGTTGTTTCAAATGACTTGCTGTCCCTTTTCAAGGGACACCTGTCAAAGCTCACTGATTGGTTTCCAAAATACTTTGAGGAAGACAATGTCGAGCAATTTGCGTGGATCCAAAATCCTTTCCGTGCTCAAGCTCCACCAGAATTCACTTTGCAGGAATAAGACAGTCTAATTGAACTCTCTTGCGACAACAGTCTGAAAACAGAATTTGCTTCTTTCGATTTAGTGGAGTTTTGGATATCAATCAGAAATGAATGTTCAACTTTGAGTTCAAAAGCTGTAGTGAATGAGGATCCTCATTCACTTTGCGACAACACAAAGCAAATATCGCTCAAAAATCGATGTGGAACGAGAAGGGGCATGGTCAAACCCTATTCCGCGTTTTGAAAAAATGTGTGGCGATCAGCAAACTCACCCGTCGCATTAAGTTATTTGTCGTTGAAGGTTTTCACCATTTATTTCATATTTTTTTTCTATTTTCATGTCTTAGTTTGATGGTTCTTGTGATTTAATTGTAATAAGTGTGAGCTTCACATTGTGAGGTTATCTTAAGAGTTGACTGATAAAGTTTGGGAACCCCTGGTCTACTGTGTAAAATGTCTTTGATACTAAAAGTTCTCTTTTCTTATTTCAGTTGGTTCCGGCCTAAGGATCGTTTTTATTTTATCAAGTTTAATGCTTCGACTAAAAATAAATACAATTAGAAATATCTAGCTTAAATACGTAAGACAGGCGTGCTTTTTTAATTTTGGTCTACATTTTCAAGAATAGTTAAATGTCTCAAAAACGGCTTGAGTTAAGTATAGGAAGCATAGCAGTAACTTGCCTTTGTATATACCACACTATCAAAGTATGCAATAATATACAGGGTATTCAATTTAAATTTTCACTATTTGGGTGTGTAACTTCTTTTTGAGTCAGCTATATATCAAAACAATTCTAAAACTTGTTCCCAAAGAACCTACATAGCTCTTAACAAAAATATTTTTTGCAGCTTTTCGTATGTAAACCGACCCAAATATGACGCATCATCCTGTATACAAATCTGCGTCATTAAGTGGTATTAAATCGATTCAGATTAAGTGTACATTTGTACGTGTATTCGTGGTGCTGGTGTAGATTTCATACCACGCAAGATGATGATAATGATAATGTAATCAAGGTTAGTGTACAAATTACCTGCCAACCAGCTAATAGCATCTATGCGCACCGAGGATTGTTTATGTTATTAAAAGCATGTGGAAGGTATTAATATGTATATCATGTTACCATTCCAGGTTTGTTGATTGGTGTAATTAACTAGCTGTACGCCTCCATTTATTTATTATTTACTAAAATTCTAGTACAGTTCTAAGTGATGTTGGCAAGGATTTCTTTTTCAAATGTTGGACATGGTTTCATTGTTTAATACAATACTTTGACGGCATTTGATGAATATTACTTGTATTTATATTAATAATAGATAATAATTGGAAAAAAATGGCAAGTATGTATAACCACTTCTATATGAAAAATACTTCATTTTCGCAATTCTTTTATTGCTGCATATAGATCTTTTAAGCTTATATTCTCAAACATAATGTTTCCATGAACTCAGAATTTTACCATTTTCAAATTTCTAAATCTGTAACAAGTTTTCCATGTATTCAGAACCTTTTCCATTGTAATTTCTTTTTTGTTACCATGAATTTTAACATTACAAAAGAGATCCCAACAATATATTCACTAAAAGACATACCAATTCTCTAATTTTTTCCATTACCTTCTTCAAAACTATTACAATTTAATTCCTTTCAAAGTTTATTCCATTCGAAAAGATTTTTTTGTTGTATTTTTTCATTCTTTTGTTTTTGGTAGAGACAAGGGTCGCTACCTAGCGTTATATGTTCGGTGGCGTCATCAAGTGAAATCGACTTTTTTCGTTCCAGATGGTATTCGAGGAAGAATGTGATAATTGCATTTTTGAGAAGGTATCGCTAGTAATATGTATCGCGAGATTTCAGAATGTAGGTCAAGTATAAGCTAGGGATAGATATAAAACAAGGAGATACGTGTAACTGTCATGAAAATAGTCAGATTATTTTCGTATTTTAGACGCCGCGCCGGTAGTATTCTGTGAATGCCACTTAGAAGTTGGTACCTTTTTTAAATCCTAGAGGGATGTTCTATTTCTTTCGACGATATTTTATTTTCAGCGAGGAGACACTTACGATCAATTACATACGTTGGTGTATCTTCGAATCTTTATCTTAATTTGATATCTGATTGAAGTCATAATGCTTTTGCGGTTTTTTTCAAGGCATTAAAGAATCTTGCAAAATGGACTGGTTTGTTAAAATAGCCTAAAGGAAACTAAAAGTATTTGGCTTTGTATATAGTCAGCGCTAGTTTTATCATGTTTTCTTACAAGCTGCCTCGTAAATCTATTACCATATCAATAAATATATATGTCCGCCTTTTCAATGATTCGAATAATTTTACTCTAATTATTATTTATTATTACTTTATTAGAAAGCAATTATATTAATGGAAGTGTTACCAATCTATTATATCCTTTGCTCTAGCTGAACTTTAGACATTTTTATTAATTTTTCCAACTGTCAGTTGGCGTGGAACAACTTGACTTATGGTACAAAAAATCGTTTTGTAATTTAAATTTAAGTTGTAAAATATAAAATAATTTAGTAATGTACCAAGTTTAGCAGTTGTTAAAATGGTTGTAGATATGTCCCACTCAGTTTATAATCCAAATGTATAGTTAGCTGTATATCGTCAACGATTCTAATCTAATTTTCAAAGTATAAGGATGAGTCTATACCTTATACTTATTGCAGAATAAACCATCGTTTCATTTTAATCGTACATTTGAATTCCGTACTTGATGCCACCAATTCGATTGTGTTGTTGTATTATTAGCCGAAGCGTCATGTTACGGAATACACCTTGCATTCCTAGGCATCCATCACTGTCATCATTAACCAACCCTACTAGAAGTTTGCAGAATCAAGAAGTGTTCCAACCTCCGGTAGGGATTTTTAACGTGTTAAACATCGTAATAACACGGAGGCTACGGTTTTATTTCCTTACCCAAGAAGAAGGCATTCTCCGATGTTTATTCGTAATTAAAAACCGACTGTGTAACATTCATATAACCACAAAACCTGCAGCTGAAAGGGTTTTGGTTGATGCCTTAATTTTCTGAGTCTACTACTGTTCTTCCTTATTAGACAAAAAGGTATCCTAATTCTGACCAAAACGTCACGGCAAAAGCAAAATTCTTGCAAAACCGTTTGCAAAGTTTAGTTTCTCCAGAGCTCTTATTAAGATTTCCTGTTTGATTCTTCCACTGTTATTTGAGCCTGTTTTTATTGCCATGGTGTGGTGATGGTTGACTCTTTCCATAACCAGAGCATGGTATGCTCTTTTCGCGATCTTTTCCGCTCGGCTGCTTGTGACTGGAAGCTTAATTCGTAAGCCTTTAGGGATGATGTTTTGTAAAGGAAGGTCTTGTAATTATAATTGTTTTACGCCCAATACATGCCATGTTGCTTCTGGTGTTCCACAAGGATCTAATCTCGGTCCATTATTATTCCTAATATTTATTAATGTCTTGAAACATGTTCTGTAATTCAGGAATTGCAGAAACAAAAAGAAAAGGAAAAGGCTGAAAAGAATTGCATAAAGGATATTGGATGTATTGGTCCGGAGTGAAACAAGAGGAAAACACAGAAGTGGGAGTAGCAATTTTGGTCAAAGTGGAAAAGATGAAGAATACTATCGATAACAATAAAAAAAGATGGAGAAGACGAAGAATATGCAATAGTGTGTTATGGGCCAAAAAGAGATAAATTTTTTGATGATCAACAAGAAGAGATAGACAACACTACCGGTAAGATAATTATAACGGGAGACTTAAATGCAAGAGTGGAAAGGGAGAATGAAGGAATAGAATGGTATCTGGGTAAATGAAAGTTGGGAGAGAAAGCAATAAGAGGAGATAAGGATAAGTTCATTTGTGTTTTATAGACTTACAGAAGGCTTGTGACAGGATGAAAAGAGAACATATATGGAGGATACTGAGAAAAAGAGAAATACCAGAAATATTAATAAGAGGTATACAAAGAACCAAGAAATTATGTGAGAACAAGACAAGACAGGTCTAATATGTTTAAAACAACCACGGGTCGTAGACAGGGATGCACTCTGAGTCTTTTGCTTTTGGCACTGGTTCTAGACGAAGCAACTAAGGAGGCAAAGAAAGAAGGGGGAAGATAGGCTTCTGAAAGATGAAGAAGATAGAAATATCAGATTTATGCCATGCGGACGATATGGTTACCATTGCAAAAGACGAGAAAACACTAAACATGAACATACGGACCTACAAGAAAGCATTAGAGAAAATAAGCGTGACAATCAACACTGAAAAGACTCAGACTATAATGATTGGAAGGAACCAATGCAATAAAAATACAAAAAGAAAAACTAGATCAGGTACAAAAATTTAAATATTTGGAATCAATATTGTCGGAAGACGGAAGGTTGGAAGAAGAAATAAAGGAAGGAAAGGTAGCTAGAGGAAGATTGTTTAACAGCATTAAAGATACTTTTCTGGGGAATAAAGAGATTCCAAAAAACATTAGAACTCAAATATTTAAGAAGGTAGCAACGCCAATACTTTTATTTGGAGGAGAAACATGGACAATGACCGAGAGACAAAAAAGAAAGTTAACAGCTATAGAAATGAGGTTTATTAGAAAAATAGAAGGTAAAACAATAATGGACAAGATTAGAAACGTAACGCTCAGAGAAAATTTTAGGCTAAGATCCATAGTAGAAAAAATTGAGGAAGCACAACTGAGATAGTATGGGCACATAGAAAGGATGCCTGAGCAAAGGAAGGCTAAACAAGTGTTTGAAGTCAGGGTAAGCAAGAAAAGAAGAAAAGGCCTCCCCAGACGAACATGGTTGGAGGATATAAGTACGATCACCAAAAGAGGAGTACCGTGGGAGGAGGCAAGGCAAGCCACACACTACAGAAAATCATAAAAGGAAAGACCGACTTAGGAAACTCAACCCCACACGCTTCTACATCTCTAAAGAGGTAGAGAGGCATGTGATAAAGGTTAAGTAAGTAAGTGAAACATATTGACTACAAGGCCCTAATGTTTGTTAAATTGTATAGATCTATGGTTTTCTACCAGGATTACACAAAATTACAAGCGAATTTGATATCTGTGTCTAAATGACGTAATTCAAAAAAATTGAACTTAAATATATCTAAGTATAAAGTTGTATCGTTCACAAGGAATAAAGTGCGTGACTTCGGTGTATACTTCGACTGTGCTTTAAGTTTCAATAACCATGTTCAAAGTATATCTGCAGTTGGCGGAATATTAGAATTTGTATTTCGCAATACTCGGTTGTTTTATGACGTATCCGCTATAAAATCTTTAATTCTAACTTTAGTGCGCTCCAGACTTGTGTATGCATCCCTTGTACGGAATACATACATACAAAAATATGATTGAGAAAGTTCAAAAGACGATGTTTGAAAATATCTTTGATATAAAAAGAATAATACTTACCCGTCCAGAAGATTATCTTATGAGACCTTACATACCGAGTTTTTTGCGACATAGACTGAAGTACGAACTGCTTGCAAAATTTAATTTTATTATTGAGAGCGAATATAAAGGTAAAACATGTTATCACAAAATGTTGAAGAAAATCTACCATATGAAGCGATAGCAAATCGATCAGGCAATACGAATTCGCTTATAAAGATCTTATGGAATGGTATGATTCTATGAAATTAAAAAAAATTGTCTGAGGATGTGGAAATATTGGCATATTTTGAATATAAAATTAAGAAAATGTGGCCGACAAAACTATGGTGTGTCTTAATCAAAAAATTGTTGCAGTGGACGACTTACCATCCTCGAGTGGTGTCTGTTTTCACAATTGCACAATTAAAAGTAATGATTGTTAATTATGTTTATGTTTCTGCTAATAATAATAAATGAAATGTATATCACTATCTTCTTTGATTTTTACATTCCGTAGAAAAACTGTCATTTGGCATTTGACAAATGTCATGTAAAAGTCAACTTTGAATGACAGTTTAAAAAAAAAAGGATTTTTTGTGTATTCATATATCGTTGCCTTAATGAGAAAAGCGCGTAACTCCATTAAAAGGAAATTTACAGGAGACCAAAAAAACTGGTTTTAATATGATCACAATGTAAACTTTTGTTTGTCGTTTAAAGGCTATTGTAGAGTAATTTTAATTAATTTTAAAAGAAAATGTTGTAACAACTGTTTTTGGCAGTTAAATCTCATTTTAGATAAAAAATGTAGTTGCCCGCTTTTCTTAGTAAGGCAAGAATATCAACTGTATCATTAAATGCTACATTTTAGGATATTGATTTCAGTAAATGTCCTTCAGAAGAAAATGTTTTATGTTATAACCTCAATGATACCAGTAACACGTTAAAAATGATTAGCTTAGGGATAACATTATTAATAACTTTAATTTTGAACTTTTACAGTGGGGGCCCAGCTGAATTTAAATACAGAGTCGTGTAATACAAATAGTTGCACGAAATTGGCTATGGCGTACAAAAAAAAGAACAGATTAATAATTAATATTTACTTTCTTGCTTTGATCTAATTTAATACCAATCTGGTAAATGTATTTTATAATATATGGAGAATATATGTATCCATTTTCTCTTGATTATTTATTTACTGCATGTTGCACAACCTAATAAACAGCATAAAAGATCCGCCCCTTGGGACACCCATATTACATTCATAGATCATGCTACTTCAAACAACACTACTTCGAAATCGATTGATATCCATAGTAACGTTATCCTGCGTGTCATACAAACTTCCACCTTTTTGGAGAATCGACATCCTGCGGATATTCATTTGATGACCGATCGATATAATGCTGCCAAACTGTAATTACGTTATGTGAGGAGTGCAGAATCTTCTCCCCTTGCATAATATTGAAGAAAATTTGATGATAACGGTACAGGTACCAGTTCAAAATATACTGAAATGATTTAATTTAGAACTTCAAACGTAGTTGTCATCAGTATAGCGACTCGTAAGGTTAAAATCCCTTTGGTGGATATTAGCATTTTTTCAGCAGCTCCGATCCCTGGTGCGGGGGTACTAGGGATTTATTACAAGTCCAGCTAATGACAAACATGGTGAATCGGAGAAGTTACTCATCTTCTGTTCATTTTCTTCATATCATAAATTCTGAAATATAATGGAATATTTTTCTAGAAGTAGCAGCATAAATTCGGAGGTATTTCTAGCATAATTTCGAATATTAAACATGTTTCGCTAAGTTATTGTTTTGAACGTCAGTAAATTTTATTATTATAGGGTTGTTAGTGGAGTTTTGTATTTAGAGTAATATAATTTTAGTATTGTTGTGTATTTCAAAAAGTACAAATTATCAAAATTTGCTGTGTATGAAACTATTGTAATCGCGATTAAAGTAAAAGAGTAAAGGGATGCTACTTAATTTCTGACTTTGAGTCAAGTTTTCATCCAGGTTACACGTGTTGGATTGTCTTCGATTTTCTAAGCGTTTAAATTTGAAATCGTTGAATAAATACGAGGTAGACGTCAAGCTGGTGGTTAAAGAATAGGCAGATAACATATAAAAATGGAGTTTATATGAGCTCGTCATTATTCCTGGTTAGTTTTAATTTTTCGGTTTTACTAGTCGTTAAATTTCATTAGTTGACATTAAAGTCTATTTAAGTTGCCGAAAAAGTGTATTAGAACACTCCCGAACCTCCAGTCCCTACAATTAGTTAACTAATTTGCAAAAGATTAATTTTATTTAATAATTTCACACAAAATATTTCAAAGCACTGCAATATACCCAAAATAAGAATAATTACTTGAAACATAAATTTTATATCAGATATTTTTTATATTACTTCGATTTGCATCCTCACACAATATATGCCTCTGCAAGTCATATAAATGTTATTGGAAATTCCCGGTGAACTAGCCGCCAGTCGCGTCTGAATTAAAGGTTAATCTCGACAATCTATTTTAGGGAACAATAACTTAAAAATAAAATTTTGGCAAACGTCGACTGCCACTAGCAGAGTTTGGCAATTATAAGATTCAATTCGAAACGATTATTTAACCTTTAAGTCGCTGCTTAGGTTTCCGTTTTGATGTAATTTATATTTTTATAACCAGAAAGTAAGCAATCGTCTATGTGTTTCCTTTTTTTTCTTACTTTTTCGTGTTTCCCGTCTATAAAATAATCGTTTTACAACGACATTACTTACGAAGGTTAATGCATTTGGACGTTTCTGACATTTGTTTGCTGTTTCTTGAATGAGATTTTATTCCTGATATAATGATTTCTAACTTTAGAGCGGTAATTAAGTAATATAAATTAAACACGGACGTTTATTTGGTTTATTTTAAGCATTTTATATAACTGTACTAATTATATACTAGTAAAAATTTTATATATTTATGTGAGCAATGTGCTGTAGAATCTGAGATGACTGGAAGCTGCGAGTGCGTAATCTTTAGATTTTGACTTTTGAAATGCATCTCCTTAGTCAAAGGAAAGTTTTGTATGGCGGAAATTTAAAGAACTTTTATAATGAGATTGGACTATTTAATAAATGTTTTGCCTCTATTCGCAGAATTCCAGCGGATTTGTATCTAAGTCACGTTATCGAGGATTTTGTTAATACTCCTTGAAGCGCCAGACACCCAATTGTTGTTCCAGTCTGGATTTATTTAAAAGAACTCCGTTTCTTTGATTTCTTTTTTCAGTGCTTCACAGAAGCAAATCCTGAGGACTTTCGAGTAACATACGCAAATATTCTGAGTTTGGTTGGTGAAGTCACTTGTTGCTTGAAGATGATCTAACAAGCAAGAATCCAGTAGAGCAGTGTAGGGGGAGCCAGCGTCTTCTATAATAGCAATGAAGTGGAAAAAGGATGCTTTTGAAATATTCTTGAACCAATCTAACAGGACGATCAAATGTTGTTTGCGACATATCAGTTGGTAGCATGTAGTTCCATGCTCTACGAGTTTACAAGGTCTACGAGCTTTGGAGCGAGGCTACTACGGACTTATTTTAAGTCTAGTCACAAACGCGGTGTAACGGGGAAGAAACGCCTCTGCAGTTGAATTTCTTCATATCGTAAATCCCAAAAATTAATGCAATATGTTCTTACAACAAGTAACACCGTAAATTCAGAGGTATTTCTAGTATAATTTCGTAAATAAAATATCCATCGTAAAGTTGTAGTCGTAGTCGTCAGGAAAATTTATCATTTATTCCATTATGCTTTTATACTTTTATAAATATGTTTATTCGTCAAAAATTCATCGTCAAATTGTATTTGGAAAAAAATTATCAAAATTTGCTGTGGATGACACAATCGCCATCGCGATTAAAATAAAGGAGTCATAGGACACCAATTAAATTTCTTGAATTGGAGTCAACTCTTCATCGAGGTAACATATGTCTAGCTGTGTTTCATGTTTCAAAGTGTTTATATTTCAAATCGTACTATAAATTCAAGATAGAAGTGATGGTTGGTGGTTAAAAATACGCAGGTTTCCTGTAAATGTTACATAAACAAAGATATGCCATAATATCCAGTTTAGTCTTCAGTTTTCAGTTTTAACCTATCGTTAAATCCCATTAATTGCTATTGGAAGTTCATCAAAATTGCCGAAAAAGTGTTTTAGAACACTTCCGAACCCTCAGTTCATATAATGCAAAAATGTATTTTTTTAAACAATTTCTCACATTTAGAACATATATCTTTAAAGCTTTATTTTGTATTTATGAGTAACCGAATAAGTAAAACACAAAAGTACGGTAAACTTATGAAACTCTCTCAAAAGGATAGGTTTATGATACATCAAAGATATATTTTTTTAAAATTTCACTTATTAGCGTTACTACGACTATTATCTTTTTGCTGGATACATTTTCTTAAATTTAAATTGATTATTTGAATAAAAGAATGTTTTACAAGGCACACGAATTCCTTTTATTTTCCGGGTCACATGGATTTCTCCACGCAATCCCATCACTCACGCCTGGACATAACCGGATATTCAAGGGATCTAGTTATGTCCGGGAAAATCCGGACGTGTGTTACCTTAGCTCTACACCATTTATGATTATAATTTGATAGTAGTTCTTTAAATCTGGACAAGTAAAAAAGTTCTTGCTTAAGATTTTACCTGGTAAAGAATAGAAAAGGTCTAAATTGGCCAATTGCTTTGTATTGTATTGCTAATTTATTAATACCGAATGTTTATAAGTTTGAATGCAATAAACCACCACTTGTTTCGAACTTTTAATAACCGTGTGAAACTATTATAACAAAGATTAATTACAATATGTATGAATGATAAACCAGGTGCGTAACTCAACAACGTTCATTACTCTCATTACATCTCAACCTACTACGCATGCGTATTTTTTCCGTGGCCGCTTGATGAAATTTAAGCGTTTCGGTCACGACGAACATTCATATGGTCAGCTGACCATATGAATGACACAGGACATGTAATCAAATTAGAAAACCTCAAATTAATTAAAAACGTAACCTCACCTCGGGAATTAGACGCATTTGAGACCATGTACATAAGAGCACATTCGAATCTCCTTAACAAAGAGAATGCGCCACTTCATTTCTATTGCCTGTTTGATTTATTAGGGCAAAAGAACTTTTCAGTCCACACTTGACGAAGACCAAGTCTCGGTGTTTTGCAATATATGTATTGATTTGTTTAGTATCCTTAGAGTGCATAGAGAGAGAATTAGCGGGAAGTAACCTTCCTTTCGTCTCGTTCTATTCTACGAGGGCGGGATGAGACAAGACCCTTGGCCGTTTCACATATACCCAGCATGTTAGAGTTGAACGATAGAAAAGTAGGTATTCGGAAATAGATATACATAGATACATGTTTAGACACATTTGTACATATATACCCTTCTTTTTTCCTCGAGAGGAGGGATAGACATGCATGGTAGAATTAAGGAAAAAGTTTTTAGTTTTTTCGTTGATTTACTCGGTAACTCGGTTGAAAATGGGGGCCCAGTGAACCTTTGAAACAGCTGTTCCGAATTAATTAATATTTTGTGTGGTGAGGAGTGTGCCGATACTCTGTGTTCTTTGTCATCTTCACATAATTTTAGGTTTTTTTTGAAAGTAAAATCTATATTTTGGAAACAACTTTCTTTGTCAAGTAAGTACAACGTTTATTAACAGCAACTTTAATCTTTTTCTTATACCGTTAGGTGTTGAAGTATCCTGATTTATAGAACTTCTTCCACACTTTCTTGTAATATTTTGGGCTTTATTCTCGCTTCTAGAAGTTTTGATTCCAAATTCTTTTCGATCTTTTCTTTTTCTATCGTCCCCCCATCATACCCTGTCATCCATGTTTTTCACTGGGTTCTTCGTGTTTCATTCGAGTCATATGACTAAACTAGTTTTATTGTCTTTCTTCGTCTTTCTGAATTACTGAATCCGCTACAAAACTTTTCCTAATGTTGACGTTCTTTATTTTATCAAGCCTTGTGTAACAGCTTCCAGTTATGTTAAAATTCTCATCTCAGTAGTTGTTATTTTGGTTTTTAATTTATTCACTAATACTGACTTCCTTCCATAAATCAGTCATACAACAAAGACTTTTATACATTTTAGTCTACAGATCATGTCAAACAGTTCTTTAAATCTTAGTTTTCAAGTCAGCAGTAGACAAGCAATTATTGCTTTAGGTAGGCGCCGTAAATGGCATGGAGGCACCAAAACATCTTCGGTGTAGTTCATTTATCTTTGATATCTCGATGTTAAAAAATATCAAAAGATTCAAAAAATTATTTGATTTTTATTGCATACAATTTAATTTTTGATATATTTTGGCGTTCTTGAATTCCTCCCAAAATTCATGAATACAATAGATTCCTCTAATCACATTTTTTATGCATTGTTAAAGAATCCTTTGTTTACCTTTCAAATTCACATAGTTACATATCTCGTTCCAATATCAATAAATTACAAAGTCTTACTCTTGTTGATCATAGTTAATTCTGTGTTGATATATCTATGTAGTCTAGCTTTGAGCTAATAGGTAAATTAAATAGACATTTGTTCAGTGGCGTAACTACCAAATTTGGGCCCCCACGCAAGATATTTTAAAGATTTATTTATCATAACAGGAGTAAAAGCATAGAAGATCGGAAGACCCTTTGGACCCCCTTGCGTTTAGGGCCCCTACACATTGCGTGGATGTAGCTATGCCACTGCATTTGTTAGAAATGGTGTAAGAAAAATAGATCATGAACATTAAAACCGATCCTGATTTTAATTCTAAAAATAGTAAACCCAAGAAAGAATTTTCTTTGAATCTTGAACTTTTTCAAACGTTAGCTTTTAATGCTCAAGAAGAAAAAGCAAAAACCGCGCATCTAGAAGTAAATTCACACCCTTTCGTCTAAAATTAAAAAAGTTCCGCATCTGACATGGAATTATACCATCTTTTTAACTCGTGGCGTGTCACATCTCGTCTGGTTGCAAAGTTCGTCGTCAGACTGCGCTCTGAATGTACCCGTGCATACGACATCAGAGCGCAACATATTGGCGTCACGAGAGGTAGAGCAAACTTTTCCAAAGCGGGTGAACCGCCGGTATTTTTCATGCTAAGATATTCTGTTGTCGAACTTTTAGCAGAGAAGTAATGCATTGCTGTGAAACGTTCGAATAAATGAATGAAATCTGAATGCGTTTATTGGATAATTCATGGAGACTTTTTGCTACAGCAAACCTACCTTGAACGTTTTTTATTTACGTTGGACGCTTGTAAGTTAAGAAACATGGAAGTGCATTTTATACGTAAGCTGTTTTGGTTTAAATACGATTGAAATATGGTAATTTGATAAAATCATCATTATAACTCGAGTAGTTCTAGCCACTCTGACATAATTTGATATTTTAAATCGACTCATTGTACATTTCCTTTACATGTAACACAATAACGTTTGCTATACGTATGCAGAAACATTTAAGTATGTCGCATACGAAATTTTTCAAATAGTCCATTCCCTTTGCATATTTTTCTACTTTCCTACTTTTAAATATTTATACGAGGGTGTATCAGATATAAACGGGGCTGACTTTCTTTTAATTGTACAATATTTATATGAATACATTACTTTTCCACATAATTTCCCGCTATAGAAACGCATTTTTCCCAACGGATTGGGAACTTTTCAATACCCTCATCGTAAAAACTCCTAGGGCACACTTGTAGCCATTGGAACACAAATGCCTCCAACTCTTGGTCGTCTTCAAAACGCTGGCCCTCAAGATCTTCTTTGAGGGGTCCAAACAAATGAAAGCCGTCAAGTGACAAGTCTGAACTGTAGGAAGGATGTTCTAACGTTTCCCAGCCTAATCTGATAGAGCAAACGCTACAAGGCACAAATTAGATATTTGTGCTTCGTAGCGTTTGCTCAATGAAGCCTGGCGCTGTCATGAGGAAGAATTACATTTCTAATAGATTACGTATTTCTTTTCGTTTGAAACGAGAATTTTGCGGTATCTAGAAGGTCGCAATAACATAGTGGAGGAAACCGACGTGAGAAGCACCTCGCCGGTCAAAAAAAAAATAGTTGCCATGACCTTTCCGACTGACAACCGAGTCTTCGTTTCATCGCCCTTTTTCCATTCCGTATTCGCCTGTTTTTACTCGGGGGTGTAAAGGTGAACCCAAGTTTCGTTGCAGGTTATGACTCGGTTCAAAAGCGACTCATCCTCTTACTGAAATCGATTCAAGAGCTAGGAAACCTCCAATCGATGTCGCTTCTATTTGTCCGATAACAGACTTGCGGCGGTATATTTTTGTGCCTTTCTTCGTTTTTGAAACACCACGTTATTTTGGGAAATTTATCGAAAGACAGTGGTCTTTGAAACACGAAATCTTCGAGTTAATTTTCGCTGTGAAGCTCCAACTCTGTCTTTAACGGCTTCAATCGATATTTGTTTTCTCATCTAACTCAAATTTCTTGGTCAACCACTTTTGGGCAAATTAACTTTTTCACATCCTTTATGGCCTGATAAATTGTTGATACAGAAATATTTTGTTCTCGATAAATAGCCACCATATCACGCTTGGGCATTCGTCCAACTAGATTGTAAATTCTTTTACGAATATCTAATTTGTAAGACATTTTGCTGAACCAGATTACAAAGACCAACCTGTCATAATTAAAACAAGGTAATTATGACATTTCACTTCCAGTCACAACTTGATCAAACGCCGTTAGCTACAATTACAAACTTTTGAAAATTTTCCAAAAACTTTGGCACCATGCGTTAATTATTGAAAACTTAGGTTCCAGGTTCCAAGGCTAACTAGTTGTAGTATTGAGACGACGATTCATAGGTAACGTTTCGCATTTGAAAATGTGGGCGGCTGTTTTTTACTTTTCATTACAAAGTCTGCATTGGGATCGATCATTATAGATCTCTATTTTGTGCAGATGACTGCTCAGCCATGTCCTGCTATTAAATTTGTTGCTGTCTACAGTTAAATCTTGTTTACTGCAAGTATGCCTGCAGTTAAATGTTGGGAGGGTGATCTTATTTGTTTGTCGTGTCTCTGTCCTGCTGCATGATTTGAATAAAATTGGTGCTGATTTGTAATCCACTAGTTAACTGCACCTCAGACTGTACAGACTGCAAAGTTCATTTTAGAACCTTCGCTTGCTAGCTGGCCTGCAATTTTATTGCCCACTATACCCTTGTGCCTTGGCACCGACACCAAGATAAAGTATTGTATTCAGACAGGGCCTTTAGGTTTTGCATGTACTTCCATACTAATTTAGACACTATATGATAATATGCTAGTGCCTTAAAGGTTGCCTGGCTGTTAAAGAGAATGCAAATCATCTCCCCTCGAGGTTGTACAGCATATATTTCTGTATGAAATACCGCCCAAGTGATGCAGTCTTGATTCAGTCAGTACTTTGTACTCCTATCGTTTTCGCCTTTTGGTATTTTTTCTTATATTATTCATAAGTATTATCTGTGCTATTCTCACCAGGTACATACTTCATCTCAACCACTAGTGTTATCTCATCTAAATTCTTAATGAGACTCCTTCGTATGACGTAATCATATACTCGTACTTAATTGATTTGTTCATCAATATTTGTTCGTATGCCACAATTTTCATACCGATTCCAAGCTCTTAGACAGTACAATGGTCCGACAACTAAATAAAGCTTGTATCTGTTTAATGGAATTACCATAACATTAAAAATCATCAATTTAGTTATAGATCAATAAACATCTTTCCTTTACTCATATACTCAATAGGATGGTTACATTGTCCTTTGAACAAATGTGTCTTAATCTCTCAGTTGTTTCCGTTTCAGCTTGAGAATCGTCAATTACCGAAAATTAATGCGAATATGGCTCATGGTATTGGTGGAATCATTCCCGGCAAAAACAATGTAGTAGAGAAAATAGCACTAACACACAGACATGTTTCTGCCTAGCCAGCGTCATCAGCGTGGTTTCGACTACAATTTTCTGCTGCATACAATTGTGTTTGCCTCTTAGTGTATGTTGCTAATCTCCAAAAACAGCACTGAATATGTCTCCCGGCGACACCTAGCGCCAAGGGACACAGTCATGCCGTCCCAGAAGATAGCAAGACAAACAGGAGTGCCGACGTCCATCACCTATCGAGCAGCTCCTGGGCTGCCGAACGCAAGGTGACGTTGCGCCTAAGCGCGGCGTCGTCTGCACGTGGAAATGATCTCTCAGACTTAACATGATGCATAAAAATACACATGGGAAAAAAATGCCTAGTAACAATAACCGAAAATTAATGCTAATATAGCTCATGGTATTGGTGGATTCATTCCCGACAAAACTCCTCTGCTACATTGTTCTAGCCGGGAATGATTGCACCAATACCATAAGCTATATTAGCGTTAATTCTTGGTTATTATTCCTAGGCATTTTTTCACGTATAATCGTCAATTAACTTTGTAATATATTCACTGTTTGATGTTCGAAACTAGAAACAATTTATTGACAAACAAAACAACCACACATCCCAAAAGAACTTGATGTTTGATTTAGAATTTATGTTGGTGCCATTTCACCAAAAGAACGCAAAACCATTCCCCAGACAATTGCTAGAATTTACTTCTATACATTCAGTAAATATAGAAACTAATGAGAATATGTATGTGTACAAATTCTTACTTAGAGGCAATTAAAATAGTTCACTGATCGTTCACGGTATTGTCATAACAAGTACACGACAGAGAAGGATAGACATATTTAGCAAATTCGTAACCCCCTCCAGTAGTTATCAGACTAATCAACGAACTATTTACTCGCGTGATGCAGCATAATTACGGTATATTGTATCTTGGCTATGTTCAGCATTTTCATGACGCTTCCCCTAAATAGATATTGCGTCAATGATAGATAATTATTTGAGTAATTAACCGATATAAATTAATACATTACCTAATGCAAATTTAAACCCCTATTCAAGAGAAAATAGATTGCGCAATACATGTAACTACCGCTCAAGTTTACCCTAAATGGATTTTGCAAAATATGGTTCGCTTGGTTTCTTTAGTAGGTTTATTGATGTGACTTCAACTTCTATTCAACGTGCGGTTCAACATTAAAACCGTCGCACCGGTCAATGTGACCGTCTTTCAATTGTAAAGTTTTTTTTTCAACGGAATTAATTTTGATATGATCTTGAAATCATGTGACTTTTCCTAAATTTAGTTTGGCAATGCTCTCACAAAATTTTGAATATTTTGTAGAACTCTAAGCGGCGTTCTAGGAAATTTTACCTTAAACGACCGCCCCGGTCAAATTCACAGATACGTTAAAAAAATGTTTTGACAAACTTCTCTTGTCAATTCTTTTTCTTGGTTGCAACATTTGAAAGAACTAAACATTTAGGCATGCACCGCATATAAATATATACATAATTTCAAACATTTATTACATATAAAACAAGGCATATAACTGCATCAACCGATAAGAGCTTGTCCCTATTTGTTAGTACTTGTTCGTACTTGTTTCGACATGTTCAGCCTTACCCTCGACAAAGAACCTGTTTCTATTCGTGCTCTTTTTAATGTCGCACAAGCGCAGACTTAATTTGGCGCATGCGTACAAAATATTTTGCGAGTTTCAACCTGCACTATTGTGAACATATAAAAAGATCGGTAGTATTTTGAAAGTGCATTCGTCCTGTTTAATTAGACTGAACAGTATGTGGTCCAGTAAAGGCCTCTTGGCTGCGCAAGCCTTGGCGTATTTAGACGAAGTGGAAAATCTTTCACCAGGAAATTCCGAGAATGATTCTAAATCAGTTAGTACGGACAGTAAAAACGAAATTCGTTCTCGAGCTGTTGCGAGTGAGGATCAAAATAGTGATGAATCTGACAATGACACAGTTTGTGATGTAACGGTTGCAGTGACTAGTGCTAGTTCCGGTGATAAGCAGGAAGTGAAAACGTCTGTTCGTTCTAATCGCCAGCAAAAGAAACCAACAGAAAAAGGATTTTCCTTCAATCTTGATGCAGTTTGCAAATCAAAAGACAATTCCCAATGGCAAGTAATTCCTGCGAGTCAGCCTACTGCAGGCAGAAAAACTCAACCCAATATATTCAGGGACAATCCAGGGTCAACAGGCTATGTAAAACAAAAAGTAACTGCAGAAAATGTGAGTAGTTTCTGGAGATTATTTATCGATGATTCGATGCTGAGACACATAAAACAATGCACCGAGGCTGAAGCTAAAAGACAACTAGACAGTCAAGACTGGCAACTATCTTTGAGATCTAGAATCCTTTATTGCCATTCTATACGCACGTGGTGCTCAGGGTTCCAGTCTCTTAGAATTAGATTCCTTGTGGTCTAAAAAGTGGGGATATCGTTTTTTAGTTAAACGATGTCTAGAAACAAATTTAGAGAAATCACGCGGTATCTCAGATTCGATCTCAAGTCTACAAGGAAAGAAAGATTGAAACATGACAAATTTGCTTTAGTTTCTGAAATATGGTAAAAATTTGATTACAATTGCAAAATTTGTTATGTGCCCGGAGAAAACATAACAATAGACGAACAACTTTTTCCTACAAACACAAGATGTCGATTTACGCAATATGTGTCCAATAAACCGGATAAGTTTGGCATTAAATTTTGGCTTGCTGTTGACACTGAAGCTAAATATGTGTTGAATGCCTTCCCATATTTAGGAAAAGATCATTCGAGACCAACAGGACAACCACCCGGTGAATACATCATTCTAAAATTATTAGAGCCTTACACCAAGAAAGGAAGAAATACGACAACGGACAATTTTTTTACCAATTTGGAACTTGCAAAGAAATTAGTAAAACTAAACACCACAATTGTTGGAACTGTGAACAGGTCGAGAAAAGAAATTCCCGAAGTAATCAAAAAAGCAAAGGTTCTTTATATGAAGCTGTTTTATTCACAAGTAAAGAAAATGTTTGCACTTTGACAGTGTATCAAGCCAAAATAAACATAAATGTTCTCCTTCTAAGTACGCAACATCCAACAGTTTCGATTGATGCCGGTACAAAGAAAAAGCCAGAAATAGTTTTATGCTATAATTGCACAAAATATGGCGTTGACGTAGGAGATCAAATGGCCCGAAAATACAACGTGAAGACACCCTCAAGAAGATGGCCAGTCCATGTTTTTTATAATATATTAGATCTTGCTGCAAGACATCACTGGCAAAAAAATAAAACGTCGCGACTTCATTCTGCAATTGGCAGAAAAACTCTCGCAACAATCCAATAGCAACGAAAAAGACCCTCAGGAGGGAACATCGAATCAAAAATGCAACAAGAACTTACAGGCTGGATCAAAGACAGCAATCTAGCAAAAGACGTACATGTCAAGAAAAGAAATGTGAAAATAAGACTTACGATAGATGTAAGAACTGCAACCAGAACATATGTGGAAAATGTGGATTTAAAGTAACTTATTGCAAAAAATTGTAACTATATTTAAAATACCAAAGTTAAGTTAGAAGTTATTTTATATTTTGTGAATAAATATACACTTTTATGCAAACAAATTATGTTAATTAATAAAAACAGTCGAAACAAAATTCAGTTTTAATCACCGGTTAATTTGACCGTGGCGGCGGTTCGAGGTATGAGGAATTCTCAGCGGTTCTAGTGACAACAATGAAAGAAAAATAATGATACAAATCGTTTTCTTGTTTTTAAAAATATTCGCCAATTAAGGTTTATACACTTATGCGGGCGTTCGAACCAATTCTCCAAACATTTTTTCACTTCAAATAATCAATTGTTTGACGTGATGTGTGAGCTGGGATTGTCATGATGAAGGGTGATGAGACGTTGTCGATCTTTTTTTTCCTGATTTCATCAATGACTTGCGGTAAGCAAATTATTGTATGTATACCATTCAGGATTAACTGTTCTTCGATCCTCCAAGACAATGCGTGCGACATGTCCAGTACAACGAAAGAAACAAGCAATCATTTTCTTGGAAGTGCCTCGTGAACTAACAAATTTTGTTGGATTCGGTTCATTTGGGAACACCCAAACAATTTCGTCCAAGTTTTGTCGCCTGTTACGATGTTGTATACGGATTTTGAAGTTCCTTGAAGTATTTCCTTACATCAATTGACACGAACCTTTTTTGTGCTTGGGTCAACAGATCTTTTTCACGCCTAAATGTTCATGCAGAATTGAATGTATTGCAGTGTTCGCCTAAAGTTGCTTCTATTTCACCGTGGCAAATGATGTGCAAAGTCCCGTAAGCAGCATCCAGCTCGGCTTTAATTGGCGTAGGCGTATTGCCTTTCAATTGCAAGAATTTAATGACGGCTCTAACATCGACTGACACTAACGACTGTTAAACAACAACTGAGTGTTCAACATGACTGAAATTTTCAAAAGTATCTTTCAACGCATGCTCAATTATATTACCAAAACATTTTTTTCGAGTAACACCACCTTTATGTTAAAGTTTGAAGCTTTGACTACTTTCGTATGTTAAAAAAAAATAGATTATTATCCCTAATGTATAAGAATGCGTTCTTCGGTCACTTAAACGTAACAATCTTTATTCACTTTATGAAACCGCAACTTATGTACGTTGCATCTTAATATCTAGTATCAAACACTACCTTATTAGAAATATAACACTTTCAGTTAATTTTTCATTTTAATCGAAAGGTCATGTGGGAATTAGTCTCAACCTTTGTTGAAACATCAATGGGAACTGAACTGGTTACAGTTCTGTAAGCAAAAGGCTTTTGTTTATAAATTAACGTCGAAGTAAACTTCCTTCTTATACAGTAATTACCAGATTCAATATGACTGATGCTCAGTCCAACATCTACCCGTATTTAATTCCGGAGTTCATTGTATATGTTTTAGGCGGTGCCTCCGATGAAGATGTAAACATTTATTTGAATTTTATGTTTTCTTAGTGTGTATGTGCGTGATTTAGGTACAGTGGTTTACATTATAGGAAATTAAATACTCCCTCCGTAAGAAAATATGATATACATTTGAAATTTTGTTGAAAATTAATGAGACATTAGTAAAGAATTATAATTAAATATACTTAGTTGGAAATTCTGATGCTAGGCAAACAACTAATACATAGTTGGCTGCTGTCCGATTTTGTTTGTGTCAAAAACGTCAATAGAGTTAAAACGTCATTTCATGAAAATTAATTTTACACACGCTCTGTTCACAAAACGGGAGATATTGTTATAAATAATGAAGTAAGCTTGTTGAAAAGGAATTCCAAGTTCAAGCAATTAACCGGTAAGCAACGTCATGGTATATTACAAAAATTGTTGCAGTCGAAAGAAGGCTAGAAGCTAAAGCATGGGAGTATAAATGAAGTTGCAGCTAAACTTGGGGTAACCCGTTTGTCCGTGTCTAGAATTTGGAAAGTGGCTCAAAAACAGTACAATAACGGTAAAATTTGTGCTGATGTTACTTCAAAAAAGAGAGGTAAATGTGGACGGAAACGTAAACAGTTAGCCAAAGTTAAAGACGTTTCTTTCAATCGTCGAGGGTCAATTCGTAGTCTGTCTTTTGCTGTCGATATTCCAAAGTCTACATTGTTTGACATTTACAAACGAGGAAAGAAAATAAAGCGTATATCTCCTACTGTTAAACCTTTGTTAACAGACCAAAACAAGTTGGAGAGATTAAAGTTTCCCATAAATCAAAAACCGATATTTATACAACAGGATAATGCAAAACCTCATGCTTGTGACGACGATGAAGAACTTCTGGCTCATGGTTCTACAGATGGCGGGTCTATTCAGTTTAAATCACAAACACCAAACAGTCTCGATTTAAACATTTTGGATCTTGGCTTTTTCAATTCCATACAATCTTTACAACATAAAGCTTCGCCAAAAACAGTTGATGAATTGATCGAATGTGTTGAAAAAGCCTTTGACGATTTAGACAGAGAGACCCTTGACAATGTTTTTCTAACATTGCAGACCTGTATGGAATCAATTATGTTGGTTGAAGGAGGAAATTCGTATAAGATTCCCCACATCAATAAGGCCAAACTTCGGCGTGAAGGACGCTTACCATCTTGTTTAGTGTGTTCCCAAGAAGCCATAGACAAAGCTAGATCCCTCATCAATTAAATTTTATTCATAATTATATTAAACAGTACACCAATTTAATAGGAGTATGTAATTGATTAAAATTGTAAATATATACCATAAATTCGGACAAAAGTAAATTCCAAATGTGTACCATATTTTCGGATGGAGGGAGTACTTTTTTTAATAATAAACACGTATACAGAGATATTGAGATAGGACTAAACATAATATACGAATTTGGAAAACGAAATTAAAAAAAGCGCGGAAGCAGTTCTATTATGTACCAAAAGCCCAGTAACATGTTTATATTTATTTCTCTTGAAGTAACAGTTTCGGTTTTCTTTGGATGTTCACTGCATATGCTTATAGGTGTACCTTGGGGATGTGCATTTTCTTTAGTGTACTTGATAAAATAATAAAAATTATATACAAGGATGTTCATGAAGTACTGTTAAATGTAAGAAACATTGCTAATGAAAAGATAAATTAAAAAAATAAAAAAGGTAAATTACTTCATTAATGAATTAAAGTATTTTTTTTGATTTTGAACGACTACAATGGCGAATTAATTTGCACGGTTAATTTTACTTTTAATTCAATATTAGTTTACAACGGGCGTGGCTACATTATCGCCTGCAGGGGCAACGCGGCCTTAGGCGTCTGGGCGCTTTCGTTAACACCTGCTTCCGAATGATAAGGGTCTCTAATTATAACTGTTCCACTTTCGAATATAAAGCGATAAGCGAAGAGAAATAGATGCGTCGGGACGAAGCGGCGACGCAGTCGCTTAATAATATTATAGGGGACAATGACTGAAGGGTCCTACAATTAGATTAATAGAGGAAAGGAACTGTTGTTCGGATAAACTTGAAGATGGCTGCGAAAGGAGGAAAGGATGCGAACGCTTACATTCAGAGGCGTGAGTAACTATGTTTTCTAGAATGCATGTACATATGTGATGACAAGATATGAGATAATTCATCTATTTCATGACGGTGCATTGATAAAGATGCTTCTCTTAGAATTAGTCATTAGGTTAGTTGCATAGGTGATACCCAAAAGTTCCTGAAATTTGAATCACGAGGGTGAACGTTGTATACATTTTTTGTAAGTCAGTACGCCAAGTGACGGCATTTTAAGTGGAAATGTTCTTTCTTGAGCAATTTTTCATTGCTGTGTCTGCTCGTTCATCAACAACCGCTTTGAGAGAACAGCATGTCTGTATCAAATTTTGCTTTAAAGTCACAAGCAGTAGGTCTGTAGCAGAAACACATAAAATGTTAAAGGAAGCAGTGGGGGATTACAAAGATTTATGACCAATTAGTGTACCACCTGTTCTGATTTTTGAGAAATCTGTTGCAATTCAGTTCACTAAATTTACTAAGGAGGTGGGTATGTTGTCAAACTTTCAATCTGGATTTCGTCCTGGTCATAGCTGTGTCACGGCGCTCACTAATATTATCGATGATATCATCCTTAAATCTGATATGATAGCACTCATATTACTGGATTTTAGTTGTACTTTTGACACTGCGCGGCATTCCTTTCTTCTCTCGATTTTGAGATATGCCAGGATGGCTGAAGCTACAGTAAACTTTCTAGAATCCTTTCTGAAAAATAGGACACATCAAGTGCTCGTTAATGAGTGAAGAATGTCAACCCCCATTGTAGCCACACACGGAGTACCTCAGGGTATCATCCCTAGCCCATTACTTTTACATTACATTAATCGATATGTTAGAAAGAATTTACATGGAAAAATTTTGAAAACTTGGTAATATACTAAACACTACATACTAGCGTTGGAAAGAATTCATTTATAAGCGCCAATCGCATACATATAGTGAACAGCGTTGCAGTCTATGTGTAGGCACGCCCTCCTCACCATTCAGTTTCCCCACACACATGCCAGTTAATCGTCTATCATACGTGCTTAATTTATGAGCTCGACTTCACTGCTGATTTTAGGAAATGCCTAATATATCTTATTTGATTTTTATTGTATTGATGTACTTTAATCATTCATTATTTCCAAATAAATACTTAATATGAAACAAAGAAACCGTTCTCAATTCAAAAAAATGCAAAATAACTAGATTAAATTTTTTCGTTCCAAATATCCAAAATATCTAATGCTCAAGTAATAGTAAGTGCATAACAAAGACATACATTTTTAAATGTATGTAAATTGAATTCTAAAACAAAAACATGTTTTCTAAATCTCATTAATGGAACTTTATATCAAACTTCATATATATTCAATTGAGCTTATTATTACGATAGATATCTAAATAAGCAGTCATTTATAGAACTGCTAGTAACATAATACCTTTGACGATTTCCTAGTAATAACATAATTAAAAATATTCCACAGTATAACTACGAAATACAAACAGACCAAATCAAAAATAGCAAAGGAGCAAAAAATCGAGGATGGCAATGATTATCAATTAAAGAAATAAACTAGGGGTATAACGCATCACTTAACTAAAGTCTAGTGCGATGCCCTCATGACAGCGGTTAGATTATTATTAACCTGGGTAAATATGCGGTAACAGACAGAGGCGTGGCGAGCGCATAAAAGTTTACACACAAAATAGAAGGTAAGAAATAAATTATAAAACGTGCTGAAACACTTACTGTTTTAAAAGTCCTCCGTGAAATCACAAACTGGGTAACATCTGTTAAATATTTGAATCATGAGATATATTATATTTTTTCTACAGATGTTTCAGTCAAATGAGTACGACGTGCGGAATAAATGTTTTTTAATGCCGAAAACGACCGTTCGACGATGTTATATCTGTATATTTAAAATAATCTTTGAAACAACTTAATGTATCTTCACACGCACCTTCACAAATTTGTCTTAATATTAGAAAATCGGAGTCTTTCTCTAAAACACTTTCAAATTTTCGTAATACACACCAATTTGTTTCGCCTTCTACAGCGCATAACTGTGCGTGAACATCATTCACAATTTAAACTGAATCAACTAGCGACATCGAAACATTTTGTAATTTTTCTATTCCCTCCGCTAGTCCGAAGTAATTGTTGTGAATAGTTTGTAAATCTCTTTTAACCTGACTATCTTGAAATATTTCCTGGCTTTTCTTAATTGCTGCAGCTACTGTCGGATTGAATTTTAAAACTACCTTTGTTGTAGTAAAACGCAGCCTGCAACCATGTTTCCCAACGTGTAACAATCGGCTGTGGTGGTTCAGGTAAATCAGGACACGGTTTGTGAAATAGTCGGGTACGTTTCAGGGACTTTAGAAACACTGCCTTTGTACTAGCAATCAATGCATTTACTAGTGGAAAACATGTAGGAATCGTTTGTGCCGCAAGATTTAGAGTATGGATTTTACACGTTATATGTAAGAAGTTACCACTGTGTTCTTTAAGAGATCGGCCCAAAGAACTTCAAGTTTGTTCAATGAGTTCAACACCCCCTTTAAAATCTCATCGGCAGTACAATTTATAACTCTTTTGGAAGCAAGTAAGAAGGAGGATGACGGTCGATGTGGTTCCATTGTACGTACCATTACATTAACCACAGAATGTTTTTTGACGATCTGTTGTTTCGTCCACACACAACCACAGTTTTTTATCTTTCAATTCCGTTTTCATTCTTTTTTCTATATGTTCACGAGCAAATCGTACTACATTTCGTATCGATGTCCGACTAGGTAATTTACAGTCCGCATATTTATTCCAGAAGGAGACAAATGCTTCTTTGTCTAATAAACGAAACGATAGATTACATAAAATAAGAGTAACACATAAATCAAATGTAAATTTTTCTTGGTCTCGTATGCCACTTTTTGCAGAAGAATGCTGTTTGCTTTCGATATGACGTTGACAATGGCTTCCGGACCAACACATTAAAGGGATTTTACAAACTAGACATTGAATTTTAGCGCCATCAAAAATTAAGTCCGGCATGTCTACTATAAAGTTTTTAACTGTGTCTGCCATTGGTCGTTTTCGCGACGTACATAACTGCGACATTTTTAAAGCAAACATAAGCGTACAATTACGAAATAAGTTACGACAGCCTACATATACACAGAACTACTCGCATACAGCATCGATTTAGTACTGACGCTGTGAACGCGTAAAATAAATAATCGCCGACTTCGCACCACATATCTACTACACTGACTGTTACCGCTGTTTGCCCAGACTAATTATTACTGATACTGAATCATTCCCGTCGCGCCACTCCACGCTCTTATACTTTTATAGCCAGCAAATTTTGCAACAGTGCCCATGTATTTTAGCGGTTCACTTTATTCTGGAACTTTCTAACGAGATATACTATTGAACTAAAATATTTTAAATTATCCAAGACTTTAATCCTACCCTCAGAGTGTCGGACAATTACGATTAAATTTTCAAATGGGAAAAATGTGTAAACTTTTTTTTTAATACAACTACCTATTTTTCTCTTTCTTATCAAATTGCAAAAAAAAAGACAAAAAAATGTCATATTCATTATGCATCAAAAAACGTGATTTTAACATAATTTTTTTCCGAAAAAAGAGTACCCAACGATAAGAATGTATTTTTAAAATGTGATCCAACTTTGGAGATAATTAAGTCAGTTATGACCATTACGGAACAATCCACAGTATCTTTGCAATTGGAAAGATTTATTAACTTCTTGAAGCTACGAATTGATTTCATTAAATTTCTTGAAAATATCTACCAAATAAAAGGCACCACGCTTTACTGTTTCTAACTGTTGACAGAGATTGGTCTCATTAATACTTTCAAAAAATTGTATTACACTTATAGTGCAACAAAACGAGACAAACGTGTATCCTTTGACGGCCATTGAACTTCTGTGTGTAAAAGTAAACTTAATAAAATCCTCATTATAGTCCTGGCACAACTATCGAAACATTCTATCAGTTTTAGCATTGGATTTGATCTTATTTACAGCTCTAGTTATTATACCTATTGAGGAATAGAGACTTGTACTTGAAATGTTTTCCCACAAGAAGTTGTCTGTGCATCTCACAGTAAATACATAAAACATTTGGTGTTTCTTCCTTTAAATAAGCAACAAATTCACGCGACCTGCAATGGTTGTTCCATCAGTAGTGCATGTAACAATATTGTTCAAGTATATATTATTTTTTGCAAAGTATGATTTCATAGTACTAAATATTGATAACTCTGTTGCATCTGTAATGAGATTTACTGCAAATAGCATTTTTTCTGGTAATGTATTACTCTCATCAAAATAACACAAATGTCAGCAATTAAACAGCTCATAAATGCGCAGTGATAATGAAACGTAGGTTCAGCATCGGATAAAACCTCTACAGCCCGCCGTGAAAGCTTGAATCGCCCACTAGTGAGCGGTAGGGACTAGGTCGATTGCCCCTGATTTAAGTATTTCATAAATAGTCGACAATCAGTTAATAATGGTGAACGTTCCATCAACCGATATTACATCAGGAAAGGCCGTTCCTGTTCAGAATCCAGTTGTGAATGATCCACACAACATTGTCAAATTACCTTGTGGTGCATGTCACCGGATTTTATCAACTGTGTTTTCCTCCATGATAAAGCAGGAATTGAATTGCTTGCCCTTTTTTACAATTGAAGTATTTAGTATGTTATGAGGTGTGTTTGTAACACTAAATCAATGATTGTTTAAAAAATAAATTTTAAAAATAAAAGCTTTCATTACTAATTGAATTAGTTTCTCTAATCCTTTGACCGAGTGAGTTTTGTCTCTGACATGGTTTGCACAACGTGTTGTTGTACTTTCTTTTATTTTTACTGTAACTTCATAATAAGGAGTTTCTAAAAAGTGAAGTCAATTTATTCCTACACTCCTTCTACTTCTGCTCATTAAAACAACCGCTTTAAAAGCAAATGAATAATAAACTTCCAAAACCTACTTATGCGTGAACGGGTAAGAGGGCTAAGCAAAGATATTTATCTAATTTAAAAGTTAAAGTAGAAAAATTAAAATTTCAAGGTAGGTAAACTCCAACAACACACTACCCAGGTTCTGACGACGAAATACGACAGCGCCCTCTTTGATTTAGAGAAGCGAAGCACGTGAAACTTAATTTCCTCAGCAAATATTTAGCTTTTTCTTTCTTCCCCTCCATTGTAACCCTTCCTTTTCGCGTTAATTGTGCACGGGCAGAGCAAAATTCATTACATTCATTAAATAGTACATTAAAACTCAGCCAGAAAGTTTCTTCTATTATCGAAAAACGGTGCGCTGGTAGGGGTATGTGTGAATTGTATTGGGAGGAATCGTCTTGGCAAAAGAAAAAAGGAGGAAAAAGATAGAAATAAAGAAGCAAAAGGTGTAAAGTTAATAATATCTCTTCACCTGCCTTCTTTCCCGCTTGGAGCAAAACGAGTTCTCGTAGTAGTAGGGTAGTGGATGCTTCTCGGAACAGTCTACAAGTCGGCTTACGAGGAGCTTAAGATAGGGGAATTTTTGAAACTTTCCTGAGAGAGAGAGTTGTTCTTTTCAGATCTACTCGAGTCGGGATGACGTGCGATTTCTTTCTCTTTTTTATATCGCTTGTCTTCGAAATGTAAGCTTTACGAGATGTAGCAGAGATAGTATCAATGTTACACGAACTGCTGGAAATGTTTCGAATTGTCGAAAGAATAAATTCCAATTAGAAATAAATTGGAAACTGCATTGACTTCTAGATTTTAGTAAATTTGTATAGATATCCTCGAATTATGGCCTTATGAATACTTTAAAATGTTTTCTTGAAACCCAAAATACATCCAGGAACGTTTTGACAAAAACATCTAGCAATACTGCCAGCGTACTTGCTTCTTTCTTTGAGGAATGTTATTTAAAAATCGACTAATTAGATAAATTGCTAGCATGCTGAAATTAGAAACAAAAGAAGAAAAAAAAAAGCCTGTTGAAAATAATAAGACCAACTGGACAACATTTCCAAATTCCTAAATCTGTGTTCTGTAAAGTATGGAATTTTATACTGTCATTGCAGCTAAGATCCAATGGATTAGAACAACTTGGTATGATTTTTTTTGTGTAGATTAAAATGAAATGTCACTGAATCGCTTTATTTTCGATTTTTGTTGATTTGAAGTTATAAAATTTTCAGAATAAAAAAAAATAAGGAAGAACTCTTTGAGTGGCGAATGCCTATAAACAGCAATCTCCCAACAGAAGAGGTTAAGGTAGAATTTGCGGGTCATTGTGTCAAAAAATTCCAGAATATTGCAGAAAATTGCTAAACATTTCGCTTTGAAAATTGGTATATCGCTGTAGTTAAAAACGGTGAATTTTGGAGGTGTAAAATCGTTTCTGTAAGAATACAGAGTCAGTCAGAAAAGTACCAACTTCTTTATTTTAAATGGAATATCCTGTAATTTTTGAAGATTCTAGTAGTCCTCTGCAAGATAAATTCAATTAGTGATGGGAAAAATCGTTATTTTAAAATAACAGTTTCAGCCGTTACCGTTATTTTGAAATAACGGTTGCAAAATAACAGGTTTAGCGTTATTTGGTAGTCTACAGTCTGCACGATAACGCATCGTGATTCCACATAGCACATGTGCAACTGCTGATCTTGCAGCACGCTAAAAGAAGTTTTTTGTAATATAAATATTTTATTGCGTTTTTTTGCAGATAAATTATATACTGGTTAATAGATTAAAATAAATTAAGTGATAAACTGTTCACTGTTGTACTATCAGATTCACTGCAATCATTGTTACTGCAGCGTTTAATTTCCACCATTTTGATTGATCCTACTGTTATTTTTCTTATATTTAATCTTATTCGAAATGCGAGAACATCTATGTGCTTAAATGCTATATAATAAATATAACGGTTTTATTTTTAGTTTTTATAGGTAGATTTTTTGGTAGTCGGTATTACTATTATTCTAAATTTAGGCATACATTTTGTTGTGTAATTTTCACTTAATAACATTTATACTTGTAAGTAGGCATCTTAATTCGAATTGAATTGCTTATACACTGATTTAGGTCGTGGTGGACATAAGCAGGAACAGTAAATCATACTGCAGCTGGGTTTCGCCATGGGGTTGGATCTGTGCACATTTCAGTGTTCAACACATTTATATACACATGTATACTTTTTTTTATGTAATGTACATTTAGCATCCAATAAAGTCACTTATTATTATTATTATATAACACCGGTCTTTTACTTTACATTTGATAATTCCAATACATACAATTATTTAGAAAATATGTCCATAATAAACATCCGATTCGATGTCGACTACCGCCGTAATAACCGTTCGAGAGGATATTTATGTAGGTACGTGATCTGATAAGTAATTTTTCTAGGGGAGTTGTAACTATTATCTGTAATAAACACCGGCTTCGATCATACAGTCGTAGCGCCACGCAGTTGAATACGCCGCAACAGTCCGAAAGCAACCGTGCTATACCTGTCATTTTCCCAGCGAGATAACAGTTGCAACCGTTGTTGGATCCATAACGGTTACAAAATAGCAGATAGATGCTGCCGATGAATTGTGGACATGTGAGAGATAAATATGGCGGGAGGTTCAGCCAAGATATTTCCTTAATGGAGATGAAATATCAGGGAAAGTGGAACCCTACCATTAGCGTGTTATTGTTGGATAAGTGTTTGGGAATCATCAGATATCTTACACAAGCGAAAAACCAAAAAATGTTGGTGACCAAAAAACATTTTCCTTTGCAATCTTGTGCAGTTATCAAAACGTTAGATAGTCAAACCTTTGTTACACAAAATCTATTATAACCAACTCAGAATCTATTTTATTACATTTATAATAATAATATATTTGTTCCTTCATTACATCGCAATGTATAGAACACGTCAAATAATTAGTAAAAGTTTACATATAAAAATTAACTTGTCACATAAACAGTTTAAAGTTTTTAAATTTAGTAGCGCCAATTTAAATATAATTGATAGAAATTATGGATGGCATAAACAAAATTTCAAAATTCGTTGCCCAGTATAGTGCTTTCTTTAAACGAAAAATTTGATGATTGAATTCTTTTTTATCTCTCCATATTTACTTAACGCACGAAAAATGCAAACAAGCCTATTATTCATTCACACAGTAAGCAAGAACGAAACACCACTTAACTTTAATCTTTTACGCGCCATATCGTATAACCAATAGGAGACGAGTATGTATCCTAAACGAAATTCATTTGTACGTCGGCACGTCGTTTAACTTATCCCAAATGTTATCCCAACTTTTACCAAGTAGGTTGTGTAAAACGTTTAACCACAGTATAACTACAATTTATTCTCGACGGGGTCATTTGAGGGTATAAACGTTAGGTTAAAGTGTTTTGTAGAACCCACCCTTAATCAATTTACTTGTGTTAACTTCATATTGCTACTAAATTACATCATAAAAAACACTTAAAATATTAAGAATATCAAGAAGGAAGACAATTGAATTAGTATCTAAGCATTTTTCATCTTTTTTTTCTGTAAAATGTTTGTAAGAAGCGATATACTTACATATATGTATATAAAACAACCTGATATTCTTTTTCAGTACCCACCCGAATTACTTCTCTCGAGAAATACAACTAACACAATTCCCTTTGACTTATAATTTATCACTGTATCTCCGCTCAAAAGTAGGTAACTTCTCCTGTCTAATTAGCTCCAGCGCACCAGCAGCAGCAGTAGCAGCAACAACGCACCTAACGTCATTCCTAAATGAACGGATCTGATCTCACGAAAAGTTTTGAAATTTATAACCTCCTTTGGAATGATTAAACGAATTCGTTCTCATCTGCACAAACAGAGTAGAGAGTTCTGTTACTTGTTCTTTCTTACTCTACAAACTAGTATTTTTTTTTGATTTGTTATTTTGGTAATCGTTACGAACTTCTACAACAATTACTCGCTGAATTTCCAACTTGTTGCTAGAGGCACCATTAAGGAGAATCTCCTTCACAATTTAAAATTCTCTTTTATAACAATTTCGACAGTAAAAGCCTCTAATTTGCAAGCTTTTCCACTTATCCTCTTTCTTTTCTTGCTTCCAGGGATCGTGAATGAAAAAATTTACTATATTGCGAAGATTACGAACTGAATACAGTTCCTTTGCAAGGAAATTATTCCGTGATGAAGAGAAAGACTATCTTCATATGCAGATAGTGCAGAGACGGTGTTTAGAAAAGAGAAAGATGCTTATTCTGATGAGATAAAAGGATGGAAAGACAGAGATCGGTCAGAAGACGAAGAAGAAATGAAAAAAACTTTGCCAAAAAATGTAAGGAATATGTTCGAAGCTTCGTGGCGTTTATGTTCAGTAATGTCGGCATCATAGGACTTGTGGTAAGTTAAGAACTAAGATACAAATCTCCAGACTATAGCTAGATTTTTGTATTTGTGTCCCATTGCTCCTCTAAAATCAGATAAGATCATGTTCTTGCTATTTTATTTATCCAAAGAAATAATTTTGAGTCTACCATCAATAGATTGAAGTGCATTACTACCAAATTATTTTTTTATTCCTTTTGTAATGAATTCTGTTTATTTCTGCCTTACCTCCTAGGTAGGTTACGCTATCGCTGGGGCATTCATATTCATCCACATTGAAGAAGGCAACACACCACCACACAACGTTTCGATCGGGTATAACATGAGCCGCTACAGAGAGCGTACCGCATTTCATCTGTGGAACTTAACAGTCACCATGAATGTCTTCAACCAGACTAGTTGGAGAGAGATCATTACTAGGGAGTTGGAAATATACCAACGTAACGTCACTATAGCTGTAAAGGAGAAAGGTTTTGATGGTAAGGATCATAGTACGAAGTCGTGGAGCATCTCAGTGGCATTCCTTTATTCGTTGACTGTTATAACCACTATTGGTAAGTTTCTATTTGTGTTTGTCAAAATTAAAGCCTGCAGATTCGGCCAATATGTGCGCCACAGTGACTTGCTGTAGTAGGATTTAAATTACAGATAAATATATAAATTACTCGGCGTTTACACTGGACAGTGTTACTGGCACTGGCGTAGGCACGATAGACAAACGTGCTGTATAAACGCCTACTGTTATTCAAAAATCGCTAGTGTGACAGTTGTCTTGTTGGCTGTCATGAAAATTTTCGTGACAGCATTTAAGACAGCTATTGAGCTTGTTAAAATAAAAATGGCGGAAATCAAATTTCATGGACATCCTGTTAAAAATTAATGTTATCAACATCTTGTTGATTTTATTAAAAAGTACCGAGAATGTGAGTGTTTATGGAACATAAAAAGCAATCTTTACAAAAGACTTGATAGCCCAACTTATTTTCCAGTTAGCCCGTTGAATGCGTATGGCACGCATGCGTGACAGACTGGTTGTTGGCGCAGTGCGCGCGGCACTCATCGGTAACAAGTTTCATTTAACAATTAATTATATCTGTTATTTGTCAGCGTTGCTGCTAAGTTAATATATTTTGCTGAGCGTGTAGTAAAACAATCATAGTGTGTAAGATTACTGCCGTTCGTAGTTCTGTTGGTTTTTGTCTGTATACCATGGGAGATAATAAGGCAGATACGTCAAGGGCAACAAATCGCAAAATTACGTTCAAAAACCCCAAAAAATTGACAGATGATGAGCTATTAGTGGTTTTAGAAGCGTCTGACTCCGAATCAGACGAACAACTGAAAGGGGTTTGCAGTGACGACGATGAGTTCGAGCCTGGCCATGAGTCAGAGTCGGAGGAAAGTTAAGATGAGGACAGTGAAGGTAGGAGGGTTTTTTTTGTTTTTTCCGTTTTCTATCATATATTTTTCGAAAAAAAATAGGTTTGCCACCACAAACTGTCCAAATACGTACACAGTCGCTTATTCCTATGTCTGAAGGAACCATTCCAACATGGTCAGATGATCCTACAGACCTAAAGAAATTTCAATTTTCCAAGAGAAACGAACTCTTGCAGATAATTCCAGGAAACAACGAACCAACTGATTATTTTCGGGCAATATTTGACGACGACATACTCGACCTTATTGTAAGGGAAACAAATAATTACGTTCAACAAGTGTTTTTGTCTTCTGCTGTTAGGGAAAATTCGCGAATAAGTAGGTGGAAACCAGTCACTTCTGCAGAAATGTTAACTTTCATTGGCTTAGTTTTCCATACTGTAACAATACGACTGAACCGCCTCCAAGATTACTGAAAAAAGCATCCTTTATTTAGTCTTCAATGCTTTTCCAAGCATATTGGTAGGGATCGTTTCCTACTCATAATGAGGTGCTTGCATTTTTCAGAAAACGCATCTGCAGGAACTTCAACGGATCGTCTACACAAGATAAATCCTATTTTAAATTTCTTCAATAAAAAGATGGTGGCACTTTATTATCCCCAAAAGGAACTTTCATTAGATGACCCCATGGTGCTATGGAGAGGAAGACTGGTATTTCGCCAGTACATCAAATATAAAAAACACCGATACGGAATTAAATTGTACATGCTAACAGAGCCTTGTGGTGTAATATTGAAAACGTTGGTGTACACTGGAGCATTATTTAGACGCAGGACACTCTATATATCTAGATAACTTCTATAACTCGTTCGAGCTGGCAAGCATATTGACAGGGCAGAATGCATACTACACGGGCACCCTAATGCCAAAAGGAAGAACAACCCCCGTGCAGTTATGGATAAGAAGCTGAAAAGGGGTGAAACCATCGCACAATACTCAAACAGTATTATTGTGGGGAAGTGGAAAGATAAACGCGATGTCTTATATATTTCAAATTAACATACAAATTGTATGATTGAGTATACTGACAGACGAGATCGTCTCAGGGAAAAACCAAACCCAATATTTCACTACAACAAATTCATGGGTGGTGTCGATCATGAGGACCAACTTGGCGCGTATTATCCTTGTGACAGGGAAACGTTAAGATGGTATAAGAAGTTAGGAACACATGTGCGCCAAATTCTTGTCTGGATGCGCATGGCGCGCATGTGTGATGTGGTCCAAAAAAAACACAAAAAACCTTTGATAAAGACATATTAATTAAGAATAATCAAGGTTTAATTCCACAACAGGTTTATTTAAAAAACTGGCACCGCTCCTGACGAAAATGTGACGTGTTGCGCAGCAGCGAATGGGTTAAAGCCATTTTAAACATCTTTAGGCGGACAGATGCAATAAACACAATGCAAGGACAATGACATTAACATGTCTCTGCCAGTACCAGTAATTCTTTCCTGTCATAAACCGTATAAACGCTGTGCCCGTGGCAAACTATTGAAATTATGAAACAACACATTACAGTTAAAAAATCATTTGAGAGGCAATCAAGCAAAATATAAATTCCAATTTACATGGAAAATACAGAATAGATTTGTAGAATTAATCGGCTCCTCAAACGCAATTATTCAACTCCCAAAAGTTCTCGATTTTGACCATTACTACTTTTAACTTACTTACGAGTTATATCGCTACATTTGCATAAATCACTATTCTGTCAAATCTGTAACCTTTCTTGAATGTAAAATGAGTGGTTACTTTATAAAGTAATAAGAAGGGCATTCTCCAATGAAAGTAATTTCTTCTCTTTATTACGAAATGAGTTTGTCAGTGCTCCTATTTGGTATTCCTTGAATTTATTTTGTCTAATACTTTAATTTTTTTCTTAAAATTTGGACACATGTAAATTTAAAACCTGGTTGAATGAAACTATAGCCAAGACAATACTTGTTTCTTGACGCGAAATCTATAATTTTAATGGACAATCTGTTTCTTTTGTTTTTATACCTACAGATATGTATATCAGAAATATATTCTGTACACATCCACATTTCCAAATGGCGTTGTTAGAATAAAGGGTTGACAAGAGGTGTATTTGTAGTGTTAACACTTCTGTTATTCAAATATCAAACAAATAAATTGCAAATGCAATTTAAAAATCAAGAAAAAGCTTTATCCCTGTCGTTTGATAGTTCTAAGCATATTCATTAACAGACATGCGCCATATTAATAGGCTTTCTATACTAGGTGACAGTGGTCTTCCAATTTATGTATGTACCTATTTTAATCCACCAATTTTGGTGTATGTACCTAAAGCTACATACATGGCTCTGCAATTATTAATATTAAGAGGTAGGCGCCATAAATTCAACATATCTTTTATGAAGTTTTAAGTTTCGACTGTAGGTACTACATATTCTTTCTTTAATATTTTTTTATATTGATGTACACCCTTATTCAATGAAAAAGCGTACAGCTACATTTTAGCTGTGTAATTTAATCTTTAATTGTTGATTTCACAAAATATTCGTCACTGAATAACGTTAATTAATTATATCATTTTTAGTTTAAGTTCAGAGTGCCACCTCAATTAAGTAATATTCAAAAAGCACAAATTGTGGCCAAACTTGAATGTGGATGGTCAATCCGCATGTTGGCGGCAGATTTAGGTGTGCATAAGAGTACTATACTGAAAATCAAAAAAAGGTTTGATCTGGAACAAACATTTAGTCGAAATGTCGGTTCTGGTGCAAAACGAATTTCAAACGACGACCAAGATGTGACTCTTGTTAACTTCTTAAGGGACCACCCATTTGAAACGGTTGCTACCGCTGCATTTGAAATAAATTTTTCCGGCTCCAGACCGACTGCTTGCAGGAGGATCCTTGCTTCAGATATAAAAGAAGCAAAAGAGGGTAGGAATTTTGTTTGCCTTAAATCATCTAAACCGGGATGCAGAGTTTTGGAACAGAGTTGTGTTTACTGATGAAAAGGTCTTCAAATCCTGTAAAGATAGAAGTCTAGGAGTTTGCAGACCACGCGGCAAAAGATTTGAAAAATACGTTACTGGTGCCCAAACTTCGATTAGCTAGCTGGATGTATAAGCTGCGCTATCCCGACCAACGATATCCATAATCGAAAACATTTGTCGAATTAAATTGAAACTAAAATTTGATGCTACTTGAAACGTTCAGTCCATTGATATTCGGATAAGAGGAGAGAATTATAATGTAATTTGCACCTCTTTGAGGGAAATGAAGAAAGAACACAATATTTTAATAAAAGTTCATCTGCCCTAACAATAACTGATGTAAACATATATAAATGTCAGCATAAGTTTGAAAAAAAACCAAAAACCTAAAAAAGAACGGTAACGCGATTGAATTACACTATGAACAAACTTAATAACATTTATTGTAATTATTATTTCATTAATTAATTATCTAGTTATTTATGTATATATAATGAACGCCCGAAATTCCTTCCTTCCATCTCGACACATTTGTGCAATCGTTTGCAAAAGCTGTTCTGCACTTTTTCTTAGCACACTAACAGCGTTTTTCATTGGTTAGAGTAAATGTTATGTGTATCTTCTTTCATTATAGTATGTTAAAAACGATACATATACCCTCACTACAGACCAGGGCGCCCAATGGAAAACACTGTAAGTGTTACAGTCCGAAATGCTTGCGCTCGCTATTCATAACCTTGTACACAAATTATATGTATGAACTATTTTTATGTAATTCATTTCGTAAGTAGCTACCTAGGTTTAGTATTTTGAATTAACAGTTAAGAGCAGCATTGTCACTATATTTTGTTTACTGTTGTCATAGTAACCAAAAATAATATCACCAGAAACTACTTGGATGCATAATCCAAATGCAGGATTCGCCTTAAACTGTAAATATCTTTTAATTTTAATGTTAGACATATGCATCATTACTAGAGCGGGCCAAGAGCGCCACGCGCCAGGTTCGCAATCAGGCTGCCGGGCGCATATATGTATGTAAACATAGGTAATTTAAATATGTAATTATTAGGACGAGGACCAAAACCACTGTCTATTACGTCGTGAAGACGCGCAAATATACACCTGCAGTTTGGGTGTTCGTTGATAAATAGGGCGTTGTCCACAGTGGGCCACTACAAAAAAAAAGTTCATTCATCGACGGCTACGAACTAACAGCGCGCTTATTCCTTTACGGATGACGCGCTCTATTCATCAACAAATGACGAGTCTGCAGATGTTACGTTTGCACCACATTGTGGCATACTAGAAACAAGCGTCGGTGTGCTCGCTTTAGTGATTATGTCTAACGTAACTATTAAAAATAAACGGCCATTACCTACGAAAGTTAATAAATTTCTTAGTGAATTTGTGGATTTACACTACAATGGGAGTACAATTTTCTGTCAAGTTTGTAAAAAGAAACTACTGTGCTGGAGCAAACGTGATTGTGAAAGACATATAAATAGCGCACACCACAGAAATAAAAGAAATGGTGTGTCACAACAACGTCAATTTCAATTAGAATTGCTTTTAACGTTTATGGTATGTGGTCTACCACTTCGTATACTTGATAAGAAAGCATTTCGAAAATTCTGGGGTACATACAATACCGAGTGGATACTACCATCTCGGACAGCGTTACGGAGAGATATTCCACGAATACGTGAGGACATTGAAAATCGAATTAAAGCCGAATTAGAAGATAAACAGCTGTGGCTATGTCTTGATGAGACGACAGATTGCAAAAAAAATTCTATTTTGAATATAATAGTGCGCGTATTAGATCCTATTAAACCAAATTTTGCAATTCTATTAGCCAGCAGAAGATTAAAACAGTGTACTAGTAAAGCAATTACGGCCGTAGTTCTCGAAACGTTACAAAAATTTCAAGTGTCAACTAGTCAACTGTTGTTGTTCATGAGCGATGGTGCAGCAACAATGTGTAGTGTAGGCCGTTCCCTTAAAGAAAAGTGTGAAGGACTTTTACATGTTACGTGTAAAGTCCATGCTTTACATCCTGTGGCACAAACTATTCGAGAGTGTTACCCGGAGGTGGATGCATTAATAGCAAACACAAAAAAAGTGTTTCTCAAAAGTCCTAAGAGGACTAGGGCATTCCACAGGTTATGCCCTGGTATTCGAGAACCACCACAGCCCATTCTTACGCGTTGGGGAACGTGGTTAAAAGCCGCTTTTTATTATAATGAACATTTTCAAGAAGTCAAATCCGTTATTTTGCAATTCGTCCCTGCCGAAGCTAGAGCTATTAGGATGAGCCAGAAGGGATTTCTCGATATTTCTGTTGAAACACATCTAAAGAATATTAGCAACAATTACAAAGGGTTAGTAGACGCGATAGAAAATTTGCAAAATTCTGGATTGTCGTTGGTAGAATCAGTGCAAGTCGTGGACGAAGTTAGTACATTGTTACACAGTATAAACGATGCAACAAGTGGACGAGTTTTAGCTAAGTTCGATAGTGTTTTAAAAAAGAATCCGGACTACACGAGATTAAGACAAATGTGCGATGGGGCATCTGCAGATTCCTTGACTAAGTCTAAAGATTATTTTAATTACGCCTGTCTTACTTCGGTAGACGTGGAACGGTCGTTTTCGAAATATAAGAACATTTTTTCGTCTCGGCGAACATCCTTCACCGAGGCAAATGTGGAAACTTATCTGATGGTGCAACTTTTTAAACAAGCCTATCCGCATTTATTTATTATATCTTTATTTACAGTTACATTATTAAGTACAACAGAATAAAAAAAGCGTTCAGTTTCTCAGTTATTTCCTTATTACATCCCATTTACAACGCATACCGTTTTCAATCAAATAAAAAATCATAATGAAAATAATAACACCTCAGCGTGTACATATATATATATATATCCGCTCTAATTACTAAACATTATTATTGCGTCAGCTTTTATTTTTTTACTCTTGTGTATTAATTTCGAAATATCACATATCTGCTGTGACTCACATATACGCTATTTACAATAAGCGGCCGTTGCGCCTGATTCCGATTCTGTTGGATGGCGCAATTTGGCCCGCTCTAATCATTACACAAAAATGATATGAATATCCTATGTTGTGGTGTTGTGGATACAGAAAGAATACGAGGTAGCCGCCATAAATTCTCGGCCTGACAGGCTTACGCAGGTTTGAGCGTGTTCAAACTCCGTTGCGTCTTAGTTGCATATGTGCGAGGCCTACACTATATATATTACGGCTCGAAGAAGCAGTTTTTAGTAGCCAGACAGGCAACGTGACTAGTGCATGAAAATGTCTCGGGTAACGAAAATTGAGTACCGCGCTGTCATTAAATGTTTAACAAAAGAAGGGCACACGCCTAATCACACTAAACAACGCTTAGACGGCGTTTATGGTGATTTATCTCCTTCATATTCCACTGTAAAAAAGTGGGCGGAATGTTTCCGTTTGAGGCAAGAATCGAACTGATAACGCCTCAAAACATTTCAATTATTGAAAAAATGGTATTAGCAGATTTGCAGTAAATGTATGGGCGTGGATAAGTGTTAATGGAGCTGGTGTTTGCTGGAGACTTGATGGTGGAAATTTCAATTCTATCGTTTATCCCAACATTTTAAATGATGTTATGTTGCCGTCGGTTCAGGAAATATACGGCGACAATAACTTCATTTTTCAACAGGACAATTGCCCAATCCACACGGCAAACACTATTCAGCGGTGGTTTGTGGAACAAAATATTTGAAAATTTTATCTAATAGCCCTGACTTAAACCCAATAGAAAATGTTTGGGGTTGGATGGTCAAAAAAATGAACAAAAACAATTTTCGACCACGAAAATGCTTGGGAAGATTTTCATTTGAATGAATTTTGTTTTCAAAATTTAATTGAATCTATGCCCAGAAGACCACAAAATTTTAGAAAAGGATGGGGCCAGGATTAATTATTAGTTTATTTCTTATCAGACCTCCCACTGACTATATTTAACTTCCTTGTTGTTGTCATATTTTGTTATTACACGCTTTTACAATGATTTAGTAATGTTCTATTTCTTATTGTTGTAATTTTGTGCTATAAAATACGTGCACCTATATTACTATCGCATATAATTACAATTTAAATTTTCAATTTTTATATCTCGACATATGTATGTATATTTACAGATTTTTTTAGACGGCTGTTCGGGCACCTACCCATTAGCCAACAACACAAAAAATTTAGTAATTGATAAAACAAATCAATTGCTATAGCAATAGAGATAATGAAGTTTAACTTATTTGGAGATTACAGTGGAGGATGCACTAGAATGCCAATCACCGCTTTTAATTTTGATTTCTGTTGGCATAATGAACTTGACCGTGCTCCTATATACGACTATATTGTTTGTTCTTAAAACCTGGATTATGTTTGTGGGAAACTGGATTTGATGTTCGATAAGGTCTTTGATAAACTGCTTGGGAGCTCTTTGGAGCTCGGACTTCGGGCATTGAAGTATTTGGTGGTTGATATCTGCCGTCTCTTCACCACAATTGCAATAGGGATCTGATCTTAGATTGACTCTATGTAAATGCGCCGGAAACTGACCATGGCCAAACTTCAATCTTGCTCTTGTAGAGTAAAACACCTTTGATATGCTTTGATTTTTGTACTATTATTTGAAGTTTATCGATAGTTGAATAAGGTAATACTGCGTCGCCCTTTCTGCATTACTTCTATTCCAGCGAACGATCCACTCTCCCCATACCAATTCGTTTGTAACGATATTCATTACTTCCTTCCAATATACTTTGACCTCCTTATCAAGTCTATCTAGTACTGTCTGCTTTGCCAAAGTGCCTACTACTTACAAGGGACTAAAATGGATTTCGTAATAAACACACACATTACACTCAAGGGTGAATAATTGTGAGTAAATTTCTAAAAATTTCTTGAAAATTAAATGGACATACCATTTTTTTCAAATTAATTTTTGTGGTACATATATGAATAGGTACGCCTGCAGTACCAACTGAATAGAAGGTATCAGAGAAAAAAATCAGAACCTACGTACATCATATATCCCTTTCCGCTTTTCCAATTAATCCTACATAAATCTATTATAAGCGGTTCGTCAGAGCTTTTATCAAAATATATTGTTCACGTTTACGTAAAATCGCTATTACAATAGCCACGAATCCGTGATGTACTATCGTGAGCAAATGAAAGTAAACAAACCATTCTAGCCGCGCAAATTTTGCTTGGGATTTAAGATTGATAAATGATGTACCATAAATGGTAGCAAATGATTTTGGAGTTGGTAAAAGTGCCAATTCAACTTAACAGAAGATGGGATGAAGCGCATACCGTGGCTTATATTCATGGTGGTGATAGACAACAGGACCATCAATTAATAAACAATTTGGCAAACTACCCCTTTAAGTGTTCGAAATGCCGTTCAAGGAAGTAAGTTTCTTGGATCGTATTGGATTGATAGAAGAGTAAAATCTTCGGTTATTCGAAATTTTAGTGCTGCCAAAAGTGTGCCTTAACTGAAGACTATAAGAGAAACAGACTAAATTTTGAGAATAACTTTATTAATCAAGAAGATATGTAGAGAAGCGTAATCTTTTCTGATGAGATTTTCCAGTTGACCCACAATTAGGGTGTTGGCATATAGAAACCTCCAAACATTGTTACGGTTATAAAAAAAAGAAATGGAATGAATTTATCGAATTTAGAGCATGAGAACATAAAAAAAGAACCACCTAACTTATACAATAAAATTTACTGTGAACACAAAGAAAGTTAAATATCACAGAAAAGTTTTACATGGAAAACAATTAAATAGTTGAATATAGTGCTCAAGTTTTGCTACATAAACAAACGCTATGAGGAAAGGATTCAAGGATTCAATCAAACAACGGCGTTGAAAGTTTATTTGTTGCAAGTCATGAACGGCCTTTGTACACTTCCTCACCGAGGCGACGACTCGGTATTTGAACTCTTGGGTAAGAATTCCGATATTTATAGGACGCCACTGAATGTTTTGTTCAATTTAGTCGCCTCGCTGGTGGTCGATAATTCCGTCGGAAACCATTCAGAGTTTTCGAGGGAAAGGAAGAAAGGATTGTACAAATATTCGAAACATTTAGCAAAATAGGTTAGCAAATATTTGATCAAACTGTATATTGAATGAAAGAGCACTATTCAAAATATCATTGACAAAATGACAATATCTCAGGGCCAAAATAATAACTATAAATATTGACAAAGTTTACAAAGAAATGAATAAGAGCGCCAAAGAAATATTCAAAGATTAATATTAAATAAACAACAAAGTTATTAAAGTGATTTGCCAAATTTCAAAATAGGCAACAACATTTGCGTGAAGCGCAGTTCATAAATCTTAAATACGAATTATAATTAACCAAAAAGGATGACCGTTAAATACGCCAAGTACCTCAAACCAAGATAAAAGGTTAATTATGATTCGTCGGGTTACATAAATATCTTAGATTAATTTACATAAAAAACGGGGTTCATGATGACACGCTGAGGGAGTAAAGCAGCTAGTTCCGGTGGTAACGACTTTCTTGATGGCGTTGATTGGGAAAGGACGCCGCGCTGATAAAGCGGGGAAATGAGTGATGAGCATTGGGCAGCAAACGGATGAACGCAACTCGACAGAAGAAATCAATTTCCCACATCCCGCAACTCTACGGAAGAACACAATTTGCAAAATCGGAACTCGACGGAGGAAACCAATGTCCAGATCCGCTTCTTAGAGCCGGGAACGTAGACCATGGATACCAAGAAAGATCACCCAGCAGGGGTTATGTCCGACGACAATGTCTTGGTACTCCAGGATAACATTGTTCGCTCGCACTAGTTGATTCGCTAACTTCTGCCAAGCGATTCATGACTTTTGGTTGGAAAATGCCTCTATTTATGTATTTTAGGAGAATCCAGTGGGATCGCGAGATGTTGATAACCAATACCGAAGCACGGATATCGTGACGTAAGCGAGATCTGTGTATATCGACAGATTCGTGCGTGTATCGAACTAGGTAATTGCTAATTACAAGAATTAGCTACGGATGAAATTTAATTTAACTGATACCATACTGTAAAGCGGGATTAATACTAAATGTTGACAAAGCTTCATCTAAGTCCTTCGATAAACAACGAAGGTACGGGGCGTAAAGAATTGAAAGAAATAGTAACGATTTGTTCTCAAACAGTTAATTACTAAATATCTCATTAGCTTAAGAATATAACTCAAATTTGTTGTTATCATAGGCGGGAAGGGTTTATAACAAAGACATTAGTGGTGTAGAATTTTGAAATAATGAATATTAATGATTTTATTAAATAATAAAGATCAAATCTTAGGACAAATTAGGGGAATGAATTTAGCTAAAACACACGAATACTACGCATTATAGACGCGATGAAGTCATCCTTCGCAGGTGTTCAGTTTCGTAATATATTGAAACAGAGGAATTAGCGCGAAATGGGACAACAAAGTGTTTTAAATATGAATTTAACTGAATTTGCAAATTAGGGTGTAGATACATTGAGCGTTACGTTAAACCTAGTGTTGGGCATAATCGATATATTTCAATAATGGAAATAATCGTTTAAAATAATCGAATGATCATTCCAACATTCGATTATTATCCAGTGCGATTATGTTGTTTTTTTAAACACAAATTTGCAAATGTAATAATAAAATATATTTTTATATTTCTAACCTTTCACTGTTGATTTCCAAAATGTCACTTCATACTTGTACCACAGTACCACCAACTTAACAAATGAAATTTACTAACGATTTCGATTATTTTCCATGATTATTTGACAGAATCCGAGTGACGAGTGAATCATTTCGAAATTCGAAACCTCGAAGTTTCGAATACAGATCTCGAATCGTAATCCGTTTGTGTGCTCCTGCGCAGTCGAAACGAATAATGAATGATTTCTGAACCATAATCGAATGATCGATTATTCGGGTATAATCGATATATCTCGATTATATCATTCATAATCGCCCAACACTAGTTAAATCAACAGTGGTCGTTTTTCCGTAACTGTATGGGGTTGCATTAGTTTTGAAGAACCTGGCGTATGTTGGAAATGGATGAGATATTCACTAGTGCCTACTATGACAACCGTAATCCATATTGCTGGTGTTGTTCGGCAATGGTTTGTTAATAACAATATAATATTTTGGCCAGGCAGAAGTGCTAACTTGAATTCAATTGAAAACGTTTGGAATATATTAATGAAAAGAATTTATGCAAGGACGGTTATAAACCTAATAATAGAGAAGAGATTTGGGAACGAATAGAAGAAGCTTTGGGAAAATTTAGGAAATTAATATATCACAAACCTATTTTTTCCATGTCAAATCATTTACAATCCGTACTGGAAAACAATGGTTCTTGGACAAAATGTTAAATCTTTTAAAATATATGCATAAATCAATAAATATAAATTTTACAACATTAACGTTGTCAAAAATGTTAATTAAAAAAGGTTCGTTTAAACAACTAAAACAAAACAAGTTAAACATTAGTGTTGTCAATGTCGTTTACTTTTAATAGTTCATCATAGTACATCGCAATTGTCCGAACGTACATACATATATCGAAAATGGTTTCCCTAACGGTAAATAATTAGCGGTAACAGTCGAATCAACATATTCAATCGCATTGGGTTTTCAATAAACCATTAACTGGGCGTAATTCGGCGAATTATAACTTATAAACTTCAAGCTTTGTCGTACTTTTTGTTCCCTCTCTGGCGCGCGAAATTGAATAGTGGCGACGTGCGGTGACAATTGCCGCGCGAAAGCAATAATCAAATTGTCGACAATTCGTACATGGCTGGCTCCATTTTGTTTGCATTCACGATTAAAACCTGTAATATGGATGTATGTATAGTTATTAGCGATCGTTTTTGGCGAACAGAGCGATATTATTTGTTATTTAGATAAGTTTGATCGTGATTGCGTTTCAAAACTAGTTAATGGCCGGTTTAATATGATAATTAATTTCCTGTGTGTTAAAATACTTCCATATAAATATGCATCTAAACAAATTATATAATTTATAAAGCTGCAGGAGGTTTACAATCGTTTACAAAATGGAAGTTATTAACTAAAATTAATATTGTTCTGCTTTTAAATTATACTTCCAGTAGTGTTTATAATCACCAATTCGCAAATTTACATACAAAGGCAGAGCGAAAGAATGGGCTTCAAAGTGAAACGCTTTGCAAATCATTTTGACTTATTTGACCTGAAGTGAGATAACTAATTTAATTCTTGCTTCCATAGTTTCTTCGATTTAGTTCCATCCTGTGCTTATCATTTTAGATTTTCCTAGCGAATGAGCCTACTTCATTTGCTTTTACTTTGAGATTTGCTGTTGTACATTTTTTTGCACTGTTTTGCGTCGTTCACCGAATTTCATTGCACAACTAACCAAATGCCTTTCTTCTTCAATTGATTTTTTCCATTACCTTCTAGGTTTTTTGTTTTGAATTCTATCCTTCAGGCTTTTGTTCTGTTCTTTTTCTCTTGTCAGATTTAATATAAGATTTGTTACCAAATTTAGAACGTAATCATTCCGGAATGCAAGAAAAATGCAGAAGAGCTTTTAGAAACGTTTGCACAAATATATCGAGGTGGAAGGAAGGAATTTCAAGCGTTCACTATAGATAGATAAGTAAATAGCTATTAATTATTGCAATAAAAATATAAGGAGATTATCAAGTTTATTTAGTGTATTGCAATTTTTATTTGATTTTTTATTTTGATATTAAATTTGTTCCGATATATTTACGTTAACATCTCCAACTGTCGCCTGTGTGGATAATTGTTAAAATGTTGTTTCCCTTGTTCTTTTCCGCTAAAAAGATGCATTGACACGATGATTCTTTATCTTTATTTCATCGTCAGTAGAATGAATGTTGATGATAATAAGGAATAAGATAAAAGCTGTATAGATAGTAACATTACCAAAATTTATTCTTTGAATGAATATAAAACGATCTTTATTTAGGGTAAATCAATAAAATTGAAGACTGAAAGGGGTTCAAATTTAGGTGAAGCACACTAAAAATATAAATAACATACGCAAACGATTAAGATTTTAGGTTGTTGGGTTGATTGCAAAGCTTTTGCTATTCAAGAGTTTTCATTTTGGCAAATCAAAGAGTTCGAATTTCAATAATAATGTGAAGATATCACTCAAGGAAGAAAAAGGAATAAAGTATTTATATGAAAATCTATGATTTTGCTTTGTTGGAATAACCTTACATATTTGTCAATTTTATGATTTAGATTGTTGAGGGTATATAAAAGAAGTATACTCAATTTATATTTGTAGGAACATATCAACAGATATGATCGAAAGACTAAAACCACGAGGGTACGAGGGTGGTCTGAAAAGATTCCAGTCTAACACAGAAAGAAACAAGTATTTTTTGACAACATACTCCCCTTCTAAGTCTATACAGTTCCCCCAGCGATGCTCCCATCTTATTAACCCGTTCAAATAGTAATTGGCATCTTGTTCTGCAAAATAGGTGTTTGCAGATGTGATGGCCTTCTCATTCGATGAAAATCTCTGTCCTTGCAAAACCTTGAGCCTAGGAAACAAAAAAACATCGCTGGGGGCTTTATCTGGTGAATAGGGTGGATGGTCTATCACCCCGAACCCCATTTCGTGAATTTTTGCCATGGCGATAGCTGAAGTGTGAGTCTTGGTGGAACATAACTTCCTTTTTCTTCAAATGCGGCCGTTTGTCCGCAGTTTTTGCCTTCAGTTTGGCAAGTAATGATGCATAACATGCCCCCGTTACTGTTTTTCCCTTTTCAAGATAATCGATTAACACAACTCCATAATTGTCCCAAAAAACAGTTGCCATTACTTTCCCGGCCGATCTTCGCCTTTTTTGGAGCCGATTTACCCTTCGTAATCCACTATTCCTTGGCTTCAGGAGTGTATTGGTGCATCTAAGATTGATTTCGCTTGAGCTGCTCCAGCAGGGCTTTGGAAATGTTTATTCGAATGCGTTTTTGATCATGAGTAAGCAAGCGCGGCACCCAACGCGCGGTTAGCTCTTTCATGTCCAAATCTTTAGTCAATATATGACAAACACGTTCCCTCGAGATACCCACAGCTTCTGCTATATCTCTAACCTTAATTTGACGGTCCTCTAGCAGCATTTGGTGAACTTTTTGGATGTTATCGGTAATGGTTGCGGTTTTTAGCCGTACTGAACGTTCATCGTCAACCAAGTTGGTACGAGCACGTTTACATTCAGCTGCCCAAAATTTCACTATGGCTAATGAAGCAGTCCCTGTAAATAGCTTCTATTTGCGTAGGCGTATTACCTATCAAATGCAAAAATTTAATATATTATAATGCTCAACAGGCCTTGTATGCCCTAGGCGAAAAGGTTACATTCTTAATTACACTAAAATAATATGAAACTCAATACAAAAATATATTCATTCTAATAATTTCCTTTACAGATTTTCATTGGCCATTCCTACAACCCTTCTCCAGCTCTCCCTATCTCTTGCTCGGTCTCTCCAATTCACAATGTTAATTTTTTGTAAGTCCTCTAAAACGCTGTCAAGCCATCTTTTCCGTGGTCTTCCTTTCTTTTTTTTTCCTACAAGAATTTAATAACGGCTCGACATTTGACCCTTTTCCATTTTTAGGGAAACACTAACATCGACTGACACAAACGACTGTTAAACAACTGAGCGTCCAACATGGCTGAGATTTTCAAAAGCACTTTTCAACGCGTGCGCAATTACATTACCAGGATATTTTTGATGACTAACGCCATCTTCATATTGAGGCTTAACATTTTTCGACTACCTTAGTATAAGGTACCATTTCGAAAAAGTTAAAGGATATGTGGCATCTACTGTATTTTGATTATGAAAATGTTCCTTTTCCCGAAACCAAAAAATACTGTGAAAGAGAGCTATTTTTTGCAATAGTAAGCTCCAGTCTAAACGTTTCATTGAAGAACGTAATTTGTAAGACGTATGGGGGATTTTTCTAGTGCCATTATCTGCTCATTTGAATTTTGTTTCCATCTTCTAAGTTACAAAACAAATTAAAATTCGCTTAGTAAAAATTATGTACATAAAAGAATAGTATGCTAAATCTCCACTAGCTTCATCTCAACTATTAGAATTTTAAAAACTTTATTACAGCAGATTATTACATTCTTTCATTGGAAAACACTCTTAATATGTGTTATTTAAATTCCTCTGCTAGCTAAAAAGCTCCATAATCGAAACTAAAAACAGCATAAAACGCGATTAAGGCATGCAATTCACATTCCAATCGGCAAAATTAAAGGGTTTTGATCGGCTAGATGCAACTTGTATGTTCGCCAACATAGACGCAATGCATCGTAGCATCCTCTATTACAAGTTTGATTCGAAGCAAAAATTTCACGGCGTAATCACTGTGAGTACAGGGAAAAAAAAGGCTGCGAGTAGAGAAAAAGCAGCCTAAAGGGTACTATAAAACGTATGCACAATACTTTGGCGCATGAATTCTCTACGACTGATGTAAAATCAGTGGCGTAGGACACAAATTTGATTTTTTAGTTAATGAAATGAATATCGGACGTGGTAATAAGAAAAGAAGAAAAGTTAAATGTTTAAAATTTGTTTGTTCCTGTAATGATTGCAGTGTTTAACAATTGAATTAAATTGATCGCTGTAAACTCTGAGGCTACCAAGCGGGGTCTCTGGAAGACTCCATCCTTAACATTGTTTTTCTAATATCGAAAACCAAATTATTATTTAGTTTAACAATAATACCGTTGAAGCCACCCAAATGTAAGTGAATTTCTAAATTTCACTGCTGTAAGTCAGACATTAAGTAACGTACTGCAGAAAATTGTTTTAACTATTTAATGATTAATATTCAACTGCACATTGGTCGCCACAACACCTTCTAATCCTTTCAACATTAACGTTATTAGTGATCTCAGTTATAGAAATTCACGAGTTTTTCCCATGGATTTTTAATTGCTTCCGGTCGAAATGTTGCCGTCTAGGGCCTTTACTAACAACAAAAACTTTCTCGTGAAATTTCCATTTTCGCACAAAGTTGTTTTTTTAACGCAAATTGTAAACAAATAACTTGGCCAATTTTTGTGTTGTTATAGCTTCAACAGTGCTTCCTATCCTCCCCAAGCCTCCGATCTTCGGAGTGGGGGTACTAAATAATTTATTTAAGTCTAGCCAACGACAAATGCGGGGTAACGTGGACAAAACTCCTCTTCGGTACAATTTCTCCATTTAGCAAATCTTGAAAATCAATGAAAAACGTCCCTACAACAAACAGCGTTAATTCAAAGATATTTCGAGTATAATAATAATAATGAACAGTTTTTGGTGCTATTCTGTATCACAGAATAGCATAATTTCAGTCGTCCATCATTCTTTCATGCTACTTCTAAAAATAACTTTATTTATCAAAATTACTCGTTAAATTATATTTGGATAGAAATCATCAAAATTTGCTGTGGATAAAAACAATCGCCATCGCGATTAAAATAAAGAAGAAAAGGGACGCTAATAAAATTCATCACTTCTGGTCAAGCATTCATCGAGTTAACTCGTATTTTGGCTGCGCTTTCAGTTTAATGTGTCTAATATTGAAATTATAGAATAAATTCAAGGTAGAAGAGAAGGTTGAAGGTTAGAATAGGCAGGTTTCCTATGAACGTCATAGATACATAGAGTTTACATGACATCTTTGTAAAATCACTCTTCGTTTCAATTTTTAGTTTTCATTTCCTTTAAAATTTCATTCATTGATATTAAAAATTTGTTTAAATTGCTGAAAAAGTGTTTCAGAACACTTCCGAATCCCACAGTTCATTTAAAAATTTAATTAATCTCCAAAAATTAAATTTCCTTAAACAATTTCTTTAATACAGTGAAATTGTTCAACATTTCACTACTAGAGAGCCTAAACTTTATCAAGAGTATTGTAGCTTAAGACCTCTAACCAAAAACCAAATCTCCAGTGCCTACAAGTCCTACATTATACGTATAGAAACTTCAGTGAAATCTGACGCTAAGCAGTTATGGGCCTTTGTTCATGCAGGGCAGGGGAGGACTTGTATTCCTGGGCGACTTTTATCTAACAGAGTTGACTTAGATGAACAACTCCAACAACTACAGATGATCAACATTTGTAAGATCTGTGAAGATGATGTAACTAATATTATGGCCTCGTTTCGGAACAAATTAACTACAGGTGAAGATTTTGTACCAAGTTTTTTGATCAGGGATGCTCGCTTCGTATTAAACAAGCCTATTGCCAAAATTATTAATTTGGCAATTGGTACATCTACCTTCCTTGAAAGATGGAACCGAGCAGGAATTGTTTCAAACTACAAGAAAGGAGGGGTTTTATTCACTAATTATCGTCCGATATCTATTTTAAATAACTTCTCTAAGGTTCTTGAGCAATACCTGTACTATGCTATATTTTTCAATATAAAATCATACATATCGCCACATTAACATGGATTCATGACTGGCCGTTCTACGACAAATTTATGCTCCTTTCCTCAGTATGTTAGTGAAATCTTGGTTAATCAAGGACAGATGGATACTGTATACAATGACTTCTCTCAGGTGTTTTTTAAGGATTGATCACAGACTTCTTTTACATAAACCAGATTCTTTGGGTTTCTCTCCTGGATTGCGTTTTTTAATGAGATCATGTTTAATATGCAGATCAAACTATGTTTTGCTGTAATGAATTTGAGTCATTTAATTTTGTATCCACAAGTGGTGTTCCGCAAAGATCGAACATCGGTCCTCTTCTTTTTAACTTATTTATAAATGGGTTATTGTGGTGTGTCTGGTCGTGAAGAAGCTGATCAATTGCAGCGTAATATTGACCGCTTGGTTAGATGTTGTCAACTATATACTTTAACGTTCCGCGACTGGTATCCCGTCATGCGCCTACTTTCACTATGCCAAGACAACCTACTACTCCGAACGTCAATCTACCACATGACACGCAATGCTAACGCGCAATATGAAGACATCTTTGCCGGTTCCTTTTTGAAATGAATTTTTATTTTTATTACACTGATGCACTTATACCAATACGTGTATTTTTCTTAATATACAATGTTTTATTTTTCTTTTGCAATGTATTCACAATCTATATACAGTAAACCCTCGTTACAGCGAACACCGATGCTGCGAAATTATCTATTTTACGAACAATAATATCTGTATGAATACTTTAATTTCAATTAAGCGAATTACGAACAATTTTAATCTTTCAACGCGCAAAAACTAATATAAAAATATATCATTAATACGAACCAATATAATCTTACACCTACATAATTTAGAAACTGTGCGTAAACATGCGTTTCCAAAGCGGCATTTTTTTATTATTATTTTCGTTTCTGAGAGGTTATTTTAGAGTTAAGATTTAGGCGTTAACATAAATTGTGGGAGTACACACAATTTAATAAAAATGAGTGACAAAAAACCAGAGATTTATTTAAAAAGAGAATTGGAGATCTTAGAAGAGGTGAAAAAAAAAAATATCCAAAACTAAGATCGCGGAAAAATTTTACATTCCGAAATCATTATCTACCGTAATAAAATGTAAAGATGGCAACGCTATTTTAAAAAGTATAGTTATGTGTTAATTATTAATAATTAAATATATAATATGCAATGAAATTTCATATAGAATGTCATACATCTTTAATAATAAACACTTGAAACATTCTTATTGTGTATGCACATACATAGATGCTATTATTCTTTATAACGAACTAATTCGCACTAACGAAAGTTCATTTATACGAACACCCCGATACAACGAACATTATCCTTTCCCCCGTGCCTGTACGCTATAATGAGGGTTTACTGTGTTTTTTGTCCTGTGCCACCCTCGTAAGTCCTGATCGAAAAATTCTGAATATAATCATTTTTCACTAATTAAAATTACAAAATCCATCCACACTACATCAATATTTTTTTCTACGCCACTGCAAACGAACGGTACCCACAAGACAAAAAAGCTGGGTTTCTCCACAGCGCTATCTATCGTATTAAAGGGACACAGTCGCCGGATCCTGGTCTTGGTCTCCCCTTCCGGTCTTTTCCCAACAGGGAGAACTGAAAAAAAAGACGCTTTAAAAGTTCGTGCTACGTGGAAAGCTGTAAAAAAGAGGATTTCAATCTGGCGAGATTCGAACATGTGGAAAAGAAATTACTAGATGGGTTATAATCATAGCGGAAGCACGTCATGTTTTTTGTTTATATTTGTGGTTCGTGTCATACGAATATGTTCTCTCTAATTTTCCTGGAGGGTAAAACGTATGTAAGTTTGTACAAGGGTATTTGTTTGTTTTCCTTCTGAAAGGTAGAGTAATGTATTGGGTATGACTTGTAAAAGATCGAAATTAAAGAGTAATTGGAAATAGATGTTTTCAGGAAATGGGTAATATGAATGTGTACCTAAACAAAATGTTTTTCTAAAGGAGAATGTGTAATTGCCATTAATAATGTGGTTTCAATAAGGAAAGTATTTACTTCCCAGAAATGTCGTTTTTCTTAAATTTTTTATAATCTCCACAAACACCACGTTCCCCCAAGAAACTGAGAAAACGAAAAATAACCTTTTTTTTTGTTTTCTTCAAGTGATTATATCCTGGATGTGTCAAAATCATTCTTACGGTGTTTTAGTTTAATAAAAAAGTGTTTTGTGTTTTTGGACCAGAAATTTATTTAGTAAAGGAATTTAGTTTTCTTGATCGTCCACTTCCGTCAAGCAATCAGCAACATCCTGTTTCTGAGGAAAGGATGGAGAGAAAAATCAGCGTATGTGTTTTTGTAGAAGTGGATGAGCCGCCAAATTTCGGAAGAAGTAAATATTCCAAAAACCACAGGCATATTGAAAAGGAGTAAATATAAATGTTACAAAAAAAAACAGTTAATATTCCCGGATGACCATTTTAAATGTCTCCAATTTTCTGAAGCTATGAGGGAAAAATGTAACGGCGATGAGAATTTTATACTAAATATCTTATTTATAACCGAATTGACATTTTTCCTCCATAAACACCATCTTACGCTCGTAGTCTCAAGAAAATAAACATCAAAATAGGGATATCACAACACAATATCTTCAGGAACTAAATGCATGGGCAGGTTTCAGCAAAACAGCTGTCCAGCTCATAATGTTCTGGAATTCATTTCTTTGTATTTTCCATACACCACCAGCACTCGGAGCACTATATCTTGGCCGGCTAGATCTCCTAACTTAACGCCTAGTTACTCCTTTCCTTGAGGTACTTGATGGAAACTCTCTATGTACATCAGCATAAAACACCCCAAACATTAGATTAGTTGCGAATTACACAATTCTGTAACAGTATTCCACCTGTCACTTTTGTTAATGTCCGTAGAGAGTTGTATGACAGACTGGGTTAGTTTGAGGTGGAGGCATTTTTGGAAAATATATTAATAATTTTTAGAATTTGTTTTCTCTAAAATTTTTGACGTCTATTGATTAATTTTTGAGTTTTGAACTTTTCCCATGTTCGCTCATGATGAGATCTTCATCTTTCATTTTGTGCTATGCTTTTTATTCACTAATTTTGGAATTTGTTTTTAATTTTTAACTCCGTTGAGAGTCACTACCTGGTCATCACATTTATTATTTGGAATTTCAAATTTTTATTTCTGTTAAAATTAGCTTCATTCTAAGATAAAAGCAATTAATACTTTTACAATACGAAAAACCTTTGTTAATGACATACGTAAAGTTGAAATTTGCATGTTTACGCCACAAATGATTATTCCAACGCAGCGTCCGCCATCGCAATTACTTGCGCGCCTACTTTGGATATACCGGTTGTGTTATAAACTTCTGGCGATAGGAATGAACTATGGCAACGGCAATAATCCCCACCTCAATATATAATAGCCTTGTCATTGTCACAAGATCTAAAAAACGTCAAAATGATATGATGCCCAAGAATTTATCAAAGCAATTATACGATCGTGAAACACTGTAATCGAGCAGCCACGTAGCGTCACCACGCTGTTGCCAGATATGTACCGCACATGTGTACGTCCTACTGTATTCTAGGCCCATATATTTTTAACACAACCGGTATGAATTTATGTGTTCCACATACTACGCGACAGCCAGACTCCGTTCAACGTGCATATAAAAGGTGCGGCAAAAACAACTAAGTGATTTAAAAACGTCACAGTATTTGACAGCTACACAAATTTTAGTCTTGCTTTGAGTCATACAAGTAACACGTTAGACATTCATTATGCAGCGTTACGCAATCCAAGAGCGAGTAGAACTAGTTCAGTGGTATTATGAAAATAAATCAAGTTTTGTGTGTGTTGTGACTTCGATAGAGTGGACTGTATGCTGGGTTTTGTGGATAACAGAAGTACACAGAAAACACTAACACTTTCTTTAACTTACATATTTATTCGTAAGGAGAGTGGTTTTGTCTTGTTCATTACAACAACGTTCCGTGTTACCAACTTCTCCCGTAGGTGGCATTTTACAAATAGATGGCCAATAGGTGGCCTTTTACAATAAATAGCCAATAGCCGGAATTTTCGTTAAAGCACCATTTACACTGTAACAGTGTGCGTGCAGAGAAAATTTCGAATAAAATATCGTAATCATCCTTCTCCAAATTCAAACACTATTCGAAATTTAATATTAAAAGATTATGAAAAACGCCTAACATAGAGCAACACGTTTATCAACTTATCTGACGAAATAAATGGTTTCCATACAAAAACTATCATAAGCGACGAGCCATATTTTCATTTATGCGGACACGTCAACAAGCAAAATAGCCGGTATTGGAGTATAGAAAATTCTCGAATAATCCATGAAACTCCGTTACACTCCCTTAGAGTTGAAAACGCTGCAGGTGATGCCGTTACCGTTAATGGCGAACGATACCATGAGATGTTACGCAACTTTCTCGAACCTCAATTGGAACAACGAAGCCTTAGTCTGAAAACATGTGGTTTCAACAGGATGGCGCCGCATAGAAGTCGAGAAACCATCAACCATTTACAGAACATGTTTCCAGGTCGCCTTATTTGACGTTTGGCCACCAAGGTCGCCGGACTTGAGCACCATACATTTTCTTTTGGGGCTATCTAAAGGACAAAGTTTACAAAGACAGACCAGAAACGCTGGAACATTTGAAAGCAAATATTCGTCGCGAAATAGCAAACATAACACCCGAGGTTTTAGATGCAGTTATGTTAAATGCGATAAAAGGAGCTGAAGCTTGTCGTGATGATGATCAAGCGTGTGGTGATAATTACGGAGCTCATTCAAGAAACATAATCTTCAATAATTAATATGTAATAATTTACCTAAAGCCTTAAGTAAAAGTAGATATTAACAATTACAAAATATTTTATTATTTGTCATAGTTATAAATGAAATAAATCGTTTAATAACTTCTGACGCGCCCTGTATAATATGTGGCATCATCAGATTCGCCTTTTGATTGCCTTTTAAAAAATCAAAAAATATACAGGCTGTTTTATTTAAAAGGAGGATGTTGGCGTCACTCTCGGTGACACCGGAAACGTAATTGAACTGCCGATAATGCTAAAAGTTAGAAAAATATAAATCGATCTATTTTTTCTAGAAACACTAGCTTCTCTTGTTCAATAGCTAGTACTGGGGCGGTGCTTTAGCTCATCACTACTAAAATGTTTTATCTTAGGGAAAATTGTTAAAAAAATTGGAATTTTGTCAATTAATTACATTTTTTAACTCGTTTTTGGGATTCGGGAATATTCTTTGGTACTGTTTTGGCAATTATTTGTGAATTTTGAAATTAATAAATGGAAATCAACAAATATTGAATTTGAAAACGCACAATTTTATGATCTTAAGAAGTATAAACGGGGCGAAAGTAAATCTAAAACAAATTCATCTACATCTCGAAACAGTACTCAAGAAAGTCCGAACCATAATGGTAATTCTTCGTCTCCAAATAGGCCATCGATATCTCCGCATAATAATTTTAGGCCTCGGCAATCGTCCAGTCGCCATCAAACGAATTTTTCGAATTATCAGTCGAAATAACAATAATTCCAATTCGAACAACGGTCATTACAATAGACGTTCCAATCGTTCAAACTATAGCAGTAACAGAACTAATGCACAGGTCGGTAATCCTAACAATGCAAATGCAACCAGTACCAATACAAACAATATCACGGAAAGTCAAGTTCAAGGTCAACGCCACTATAATTTTAACGCTGTCCAGGTAATAGGAGACGACGTAAATAACCCGGAAAGTTCACAAACTAGCTCAGCTAATAACAACGCTCAAATAAGCTACCAACACCCAAAAGATTTATTCACCAAAATGCCCCAAATTCAAACTCCACAAATCACAAATATCCCACCATTCATAGGCGTGACTATCAATAAAGTAACGATAAAAGCATTAATGGATACTGGTGCTGAATTGAGTCTGTTAAACGCTCAAGTCATAGAGCAAAACGAGAACCTCTTCAAAGTCTTCAATACAACCAAAATTTGGAACTAACAAACTTCTGGCCAAAGTGGGGAGATGTCTGTTATTTTCATCAAAATTTGTTGTGGAAAGAAACAATCGCCATCGCAATTAAAATAAAGGAGCATGGGGACGCCAATAAATTAATCAATCCCGGTTAAGCTTTAGTCGAGTTAATAATAATAAAGTACTAATATTTATTTGTTAACTAGTAGTTTGGCTGCGGTCTCAAATTAAAGTGTTCGATATAGAACTTAGAAAGTAAATTCAAAATAGAAGAGAAGGTTCGATGTTAGAGCAGGCAGATTTCCTGTAAATGGCATAAGGAACATAGTGTTAAAAATCAAGGTTAGTTTACGTTTTCAATTTCAATATTTGATTTCCATTTATTAACTTCAAAATTCACAAATAATTACCAAAAGAATATCAAAGAATACTCCCGAATCCCACAAACGAGTTAAAAAAATTAATTAACTGACAAAACTCCAATTTTTCCCTGAGATAAAACATCCCATTCTACGTAGTATAACATCTCCACAAAACATTAAACCAAGAGAGCCATTTAAAAGTGAACTCGGTTGCAAACTAACCTTATTAGCAACACAATTTAGTTCCTAACCTTTTGGCGAATAATCGCGAATTAAAATCCACCGTTGTACTGGTTTAAGTAGTTCCTAGAGCATATGACGGAGAAAATTAGTTGAAAAACAAAAAACGAAAATTACTCGAATCGCATCTAAAAATCAACGTGCACAGAAACTGAACTTTTCCAAAATTACACCTCTGAATTAGTCCCGGCTGCCGCTGGTAATTATAAAATATTCAGAGTAGCATCAGTTAAGAGTCGAGAGCGCCTCTCCTGGTTCTGTTCTGCCGTCTAGAAGTTTAAAATTGCGAACTAAAGTGGCTTGAAAGTCGTAAATAAAAAATGAATTCGTTGAACAAGTGGTGAAGGTCTAAAAATTTATGTGGAATTAGTAAATATTTCAATATAAATAAAATTGCAGAAAATGCTTTCAGTTGTTTATATTCTTTTTAATTCCCGAATGGTTGAGAATTTATGTACCATTGTTGAGGATGAATTCCCATTTTGATTCTCTAGCCTCTGGGAAATTTTAGTTTCTCTCTTTAAATTTATTTTTAATTTTAAATTTATAAATAATTTTTAAGTTAGGACTAAATGCCCTGCTAGGATGGCACACTTAAGAGTATCTAAATATGACTTACTACAAATATATTACTTCTCCTTAATGCCTGGACCATATTTTCAGAAAGTAGTCTCTCGATCAAGATGTATGGAAGAATGGAAGTACATTTAACAAGTAAAACGTCCTGCACAAGCAACTCTCCACATAAACAATGGTTACCCATTCACAAACTAATTGACAGCTTAATTTGTACGACAGTTCTAAAAGGATAATTAAGAAAATAAGTAGGAATTGTACGGGAGATATTTTCACATTGCGAATTTAGATTTCTACCATTTTAGAAACAATTTGGTTAAACAAAATATCAAGTGGAAGATTTATATTGACAGTTGATTCTACATCTTCTAAATTTTATAACACCCTGTATTTCTTATCTTTAAGTCATTGTAACCGTAAAAAGAGCAAAATCTCTTACATTCTTTTTTCTCTGCTGTCTGGAAGGCCTATTATACTAATTCTGCATCTGGTTTCAGTTCTACTCGAAGAAATCGTTCCCTCGATTAAGTTTAGTAGCCTCTCCAGTAAATGTCTTGTAATGGTGATGGTAGATCAATTGTGCTTAACAAAACCTATCTCCACGTACGATGATAACATTGGGAGGTTTATTTTTTCTCTTCTTTATAAAGTCTGCAAACGGGTTCCTCTCTATAAACCCCGATCTTACGCAGATGTCCTCTAAAACAGCCAGTTGTGCTTTGTTTAATGCAGTGATATCAGCAGTTAAATGCTGGGAAGGTCTTCTGATCTCTTGTTTGGCGATTCTCTTTCAATCAGGCCAACATTCTTAATAAGATTCTGCATCTTTAGACTTTTATCTTCTTACACTCATAAATTTAAAGAATCAATGAGATTAACATAACACTGGAAGAAGTTATTACTTTATAGGTTGTCTAAACTAAACATGTCAACGTGAATTTCTTGTACTTGGTTTTGGAGCAAATTTCTTTATTGCCGATGTGACCTTAATTGATTGTGTTGTTTATCGGACATCTAAAATATCCAGTAACATCATTTATTGAGAGAGCTAAGATATGTAGAATTCCAAGTTGACTCTTATCTTTCCATATCATAGACAAAGCAATGCATAAGCAAAATCAATAGTTACAAATATTTTACATGGTAAAGTCTTTCTCAGAACTTGTTTTATTCTGAAATGCCATAAAAGCTAATTTAATTTCATGTTGAAATATTAAACAGGAATAGTCTGAGCATGTTGCCATTATATTTTAAGTACTTCGCCCTATATATTCGTTGTTTGTTTTAAACTATTATACACCCTATCTACATCGCACCTCTGATCAATACATATACCACTCGCTAAAAAGCAATGCCCTCAAACAAGAAACACGGGAATATTGTTTCAGTAGTGGACGGCACAAGGGCTCTTTTCTCTCTAGGAAAACTAGCAACACCAACGACACAGACTAGCGTCGCTCGTTTAGGATTCCGATCTCTCATGCTTGTTTAATTCTAACCTTTTATCACCTCTAAAGCTGCCTGCTTTACACTAGAGCACCCCTGACAAACAAAACACCTGAATGTTTTGTTTGTTAGTTCGTTTATCCCGTGTTGAAGCGGCTAATGTTGTGGAAAATTAATCTGTTTGTCGAGGCTAATGAAAGGAATCTACGAGCTTTTAGGATTATATCTTGTTGAAGGCTTAAAAAGGAATTTTTGATGTACAAATATCAAATGGAAACATAAATTCGGTTATTTTTTACATGGATACTCATTCAGATCTTTTAGAAAGATCAAAAACTAAAAAAAATTAACTGCTTCTTCAAATTCAAAATTTTCAGCTTAAGAACATAATTTGTCAAGCAAATGAACAAGTTAAAAACGGTCTTTACAAGTGTAAGAAGCAACAAGAATTGCTTTGTAGATATGTTATTATGAGAACACTGAATTTGACAAGTACCTTGTTTGCTAGACTTCTGTAGCAGATGTCCAAGTGATGATTCGAATTTATCTCCACCTAGAAGTCATTATCATAATTCCAATGAAAACGACGTCACTACTTTAAGATATCTATCCATTAGAGTATGAAGCAGTGGTTTTTAAGATAAAATATTTGTTGTGAATTAACACATAAATCTGCTGATGTACTTGATACAATTCTTTATTTCTTTGTTTTTCTGCAACGAAATGAATACAAAATGTTTATGGCCAAACATGTAATATAGCAACGTGTTCCACGTAACAAATTCCAAATTAACCACAGACTTTAAAAATCACCATATTTTCATCTTGTCAGTTTATAAATTCACCAAATTGCATTTCAATCGGAGAGCAAGTAACGATTCTGTTCTTTTTTCTTTTAAACATCCATTGCTAACCTCAAGTACACGAAGACATAAAAGCTCTTCCTTTAACCCAGGCAATCACCAGCGAACAGCATTCAATTCATTTCAAATGCTACTAGCTCATGTTTGTTTAATTCCAGGCCTTTCCAATGTCTCTCGTAGTCCCGGTTCTCTTTCGGGTTATTTTGTTTTTCACTTCGTTTGTTTTTGGTGGTCGACTGGTGGACGCGATCGTGCAACTGTTTCCTTAATCCCGACGAATCGGTCGTCCCCGAATTCACTCGCTAGGTGGTGCTACCACTCAAATTAATTAAATTTAAACCACTGTTATTTGCAATTATTTTTCCGAGTTTTTTCCTCACTTGAACGAGGGTATATTGGTTTTCTAAAAAGCTATTGGATGAAAGCAACAAGGTAGTCGTAAATAAGCTCAAATCTAGATTAATTAATCATGAATTTATGTATTCGCTTTAGTAATTAGGTGGATTCTACGTGAAAGTGAAATGTTTAGTGCTAAGTTGGTGATACAAGGCACAAAAGTGTTATAAAAATCAAAAGTTAGTTGGAAAATAGTTTAATTGGTTTTTTATGTGTTGACTAATATCCTAGTTTCGAAGGGATAATAACCAAATTGGTATGAATTTCAATATCATAAAGGAAAAAAATGTAGTAAGATGGAATCTTTTATATGAAAAAGGAGTTTGAGGAAAGCCATCAAATGCATCAAACCAGAACCAAGAAATTTACATTTTAAAGATAGAATTTGTAAAATTTTTCATTCATCAGATAGAATCTTTACAAGGAAGAGGCCGCGTTTAGAAAGATTTTGTGTCATTTTCAGCTTTTTATATATCGATAACTGATTCATTCTGAAGCATCCAAGTAACACGCAATACTTATATAGTAACAATAGATCAGCTCAAAAGCAATGTAAAGCAAAAAAGTATTAGTGCTTATTTCATATGGAAACATCGAACAACAATTTTAAATCCCTAACTGATGATCCAAGGTCTGCAAGGCCCTAGGATTCCCTACTTAAAACCAGCACATGAGCTGAACAGTTAACTGTTGAACACCCATTCTCGGCCTGATATAGAAAAAATAAACTTGGTAAAGTATAACAATTTTTATTTTTCAATATAATCTCCCCTAACTTCAATACATTTATTATATTCCCTTGTAAAAATAACCTAGTTCTTTCCTCAAAATGTTCTATTACAGCTGCTTGCAACTCACTATTGTTCTTGAAACGACGTCCCCTAATGTCTTTCTTTAAATGAGAAAATAAATAAGAACCACTGTTTCATCTCCTGTGACAATAGACTCTAAAACCGGTTTCGCGTCATCTCCACGCATGTTTAAAAACGAGCGCGCCCATTCGATCCGACGTTCATGTTGGAGAGTAGAAAGAAAATGCGGTACCCATCTTGCACTAATCTTATTCATATCCAAATGGCTATAGAAGAGTTTGGAATAGATGCTTCGTTTAATTCCTCAGTATACATGGTTCAATATCATAGGGTAACAGGCCAAGAAATATTGGATCCTGCAGCTGCAGACCCTAGATTTGATGGCTATATTCAATCTATTGGCGATATGCCTCAAAGATTGAGGGAAAGAGATCTCTTTTTAGTTGCTTCAGGAGGAATATTATCTTTGGGAAAACAAGTCAATGTTGAAGCATTCTGTGGTAGTTTAGGTTACCAGCATGGTGTTGAAGTATTAACTGATGTTATTGCTTCTTCAGCAAGCTCATTCATAAGAGTACACTCTTTCTTATCAGCTGCAAGATCTTTGAGGGGATCTCTATTCAGAGTTATCTTATCTGTCGCTAAAAGTGAAACTAGAGTTTCCAATGTCTTTAAAGATATTACTAATCTTCCTAAGGGTGCAAAAATGAATCATATATTATTGGTGGATAGATACTTGTATTCAAAATATCCAGAGTTAGTTAAGATCACTAAGATGCCTTAGAATGAACCGATGCAGGCTGCATGGCAATTTTTGGGAAGCTTGGATCTGGATGAAAGATTTTTCTGCAAGCTACTACTAAGTAAAGAACAAGCCACTCCATTAAATGGAAATCAATTCACCTTATATCATGCTGCAGCAGTGGCAGCTGCAAAATTTGAGAATCCCACAATGAAAAATTTTAAGACCAATGATGATGCAAAACCATCTAAAGTTGGGGCTATAGTTGAGATATATACTAATCATAAACTGGAGTTAGAAGGTATTGGTATGGTGTTGAAGTATTAGCAGATGTTACTGCTCCTTCAGCAAACTCATTAATAAGAGTACACTCTCACAGGCCAAGAAATATTGGGTCTTGCAGCTGCAGACCCTAGATTTGATGGCTATATTCAATCTCTCGGTGATTTGCCTCAAAGATTGAGGGAAAGAGATCTCTTTTTAGTTGCTTGAGGAGTAATATTACTATCTTTGGGAAAACAAGTCAATGTTGAAGATTATCTTAATTGGTATAAGAAGAGGACTCAAGCATTCTGTGGTAGTTTAGGTTACCAGCATGGTGTTGAAGTATTAACTGATGTTATTGCTTCTTTAGCAAGCTCATTCATAAGAGTACACTCTTTCTTATCAACTACAAGATCTTTGAGAGGATCTCTATTCAGAGTTATCTTATCTGCCGCTAAAAGTGAAACTAGAGTTTCCAATGCCTTTAAAGATATTATTAATCTTCCTAAGGGTGCAAAAATGAATCACATATTATTGGTGGATAGATACTTGCATTCAAAATATCCAGAGTTAAGATCACTAAGAAGCATTAGAATGGAGGATGAAGTTGATGGAAATATTAGCGAGTTTAAAAATATTATATTATGAGCTTTCTATAGTAATAATTGGTTGCTGAAATAAGTTGTAATTGGTATTAGACATCACTGATAATTTCTTCACTTTCAAACGGCGATTTGCTGATACCAGTTCTTCAATAAATGAAATGCTTTGAGGCGTTATCAGTTAAATTGGCCGACCGGGGTGCTCATCATCTTCAAGGGATTCTTGCTCCAAACGGAAATATTTTGTCCACTTTTTACAGTAGAATATGAAGGAGATAAATCACCATAAACGCCATCTAAACGTTGTTTAATAGGATTAAGCGTATGCCTTTCTTTTGTTAAAAATTTAATACCCGCGTGGTACTCAATTTTCGTTACCTGAGACATTTTGATGCACTAATCACGTTGTCTGGCTGCCTACTAAAAACTACTACTCTTCGAGCTGTATGTATATAGTGTAGGGCTGTCAGACCGAGAATCTACGGCGCTTATCTTATATAAGCACGTAAATATCTTACGTTTAATATTCATTTTAGGTTTTTGGCAAATCTTTCAATAATTATTAAAAATACTTTTAATTTCAACATTTTGAAACTCTATTTGCGGTTTTCTGACAATGACGCTAGGAATGACAAAGATACAGAAGGTCCCTACCAACCGATCCATTAAAGTAATTTCTACACCCAAATTGAAAGGTAAAAGAGACTACAAGAGCAGTTTCAAGCTGTAGAGTCGAAAATATAACCTTAAGCTTAAAAAATACTTTAGGAGGCAGAATTATATTAAAGGAGGCTCAGCTAACTTACGACTACTAGTATCAAGTATTTGTTTTGTTTTTTAACGTCATGCAAGGGTAGCGTAACACGTGAAGGTTCTCGTTGGATGATTCTTTACTATTGTAGTAAAAGTAAACACAACAACCCCTCGAATCGCTTCGTTCAACTTTGGCAATGAAGTACCATCAGAAAAGACTATTTATAACTAGGTTGCAGAATTTCGTTGTGGTGGTGCTTCCGTCAGTGATAATTTCGTGAAGGTCGACCAAAATCGGTTGTTCCAAAAGACACGTAACATAATTGGAGAAGATCGGCATGCGGCTCATCGTGACATAGAAGCATCCTTAGGCACACCACGGACTGCAGTACATTCGGTTTTGCATGAACATTTAGGTGTGAAAAAGATTCCCGATGGATTTCGCATAATTTGAACCAAACGCAAAAAGGCTCGTGTCAATTGGTATACGGAAATGCTCAAAAAATTCGACAGGAACTTGAAAATCCGCATACAACATCGCAACAAACAGTTTTCATAACTGACGTGAACCTGAATGTAAACGACGTGAACATAAATGTCAAGAAAGATAAGTAATTCAATAATGCGAATGGAATCGCCAAAAACCCAAACCCGAACGCAAAATTGCCCAACTTTGACGTTCGCGTTCACGTTTGACATAGTACATACGGCTTGCGACAGCTACTGTCAAGTTTTTACTAATTTATCGTCAAGAAAATATGAGTAAGGAGAAGTTTGGGAGAATGGCAAAATTTTTAAGGAAGAAAACCGTAGTTCACTTGAGGATCAATATGCTGATGATATTGTACTTCTGTCGGATACTGAAGACGATGGGTTTAGGATTTAGTTTTTGTTGTATTACACATTTTAAAAAAAAGTTTAACAATTTCCGGTTACCTATTAAAATTTAACATTTCATCAAGTTAGATGTTGTTCCCATAATTAATATTAATATTCTACAGGTGCAAAAGCAGACATAATAGAAACTCAGATGCAAAAGACGAGTGCATTTTTTAAATCAAATTATATTTTCAACAATACATTAAAAATTTCTGAATAATGTCAATTTTGTAACAATACCCATAGCAAAAAAGTTTAAGATTCCTAATCAAATTTTAAGGTTTTTGTTAGTTCTCCCCGTTTTACTTAAATCTGGTTTTAAGTCCAATGTCTGCCTTTGCATCTAAATGCTTCATTTATTAATTGCAAATTAATGTTATTTAATCTACGATCCAGAATTAAATACAAATTAATTATCAAACCAAACCATAAAATAGGTATGTTGTTAGTTTTCTCTTCTTTCTTTTTGCATGCTATTGTATTTACTTCTAAAGAGATATATCAAATAACACATTTCTCTAAAATACAAGCTGTTCTCGAAGATCAAATAAAGAAGGAAGATCTAATTTTGTAAAAGCCGGTGTAATGCAATCGAAACGAAGTTGTTTTGCATGTTTCACCGCGGCGGACGTATAAATTCGAAAAGTTGAGTTATCAGTTACATACCGCCTTCGTAATTGAACACCTGAATCATTTCGACATCGGAACAAATTCGTACGGAACGAATTTTGTGCGAAAATTGTAAGGTTACGCCGGAAATAAAATATTCAAACCGGTGGCTGGTATTTACGAAAGAAGTTTCAGTCAAGGGATAAGAGAGAGACGGAGATAAGGCCGGAGCAAGGGAAGCAGATGGAAAATGGAAGTTTTAGACTCAAAGAAATACGAATACTGTAGAAAGCGAACATGAGACAGAGCGCGTTAAGCAAAAAACTTTGTTTATAGAAGTTTTACAGATGAAGGAGAAGGAAATCGTTGAAATACCGTTAAAGTAATATGGTTTCAAAAGGATTATTTCGTTCCTTTTTGGTGTATAATTGAAAGAGATATTTTCTATTGTCTTTATAGGGATTGTTACCCAGAATGTGATATATTGCATTCTGCCTACAATAAAATTTCGTTAGGAATTCATTATGTTGGATTCTGTGGAGCAAAAGAAGTTCCAACGTGAACTACTGATAAGGTATACATTACTACCATATAATTGACATTGTTTCTTCAAAAATGCACTGCTCAAAATAGTTCGGGGAACACTTGTTTTCATCGCATTAACTTTTTTAATTGTAATAACATAGAAATCTTATAAAACTCATCTTAAGAAGTCACATTTTCGCTCACGAGCAGCGAGGCATCTTTGGCATGTCCAGACTCTAAAAAGTAGGTAACATTCATTCAGCACATTTTCCTCTAAAATAAAAGATAAAGCAGTAATCGAAAACGCCAGCTTTTTGAGACACCTTCTACATATTGCTCCAATCAGCATACCATATTGAAATCTAAGCTTAACGGTTTATAAGATCCCACACGGTATCTTCTTTTATATTGAAACAACAATGCCAGACGATTATTCCAACTACTTTGATGGTTTTCCAAAGCGCAAAAACGGTTACTCATCAAGAACCATTTAAAACTGTTGGATATTGTTTAAGAGTCTACTCTCAGTATTCCGACGGGATATGTGAAATCTCTTCAAAGTAACCAAACGATAATTCTTTTTGTGCTTATTAGAAATCGTGCTTCAAAACTATTGATATACCTCTAACATATTGGGTCTAATGGATCTAAATACATTACGCAATGAAAAGCAGATATCAATATTTACAACAACAGCGGCTGTCAATGTCAGAACGAATAGGGTGTTCAGGTTAGCCACTCGATTGTGACGAAAGTCCCTCTAGCGGGTAAAAAGGTAAATTTCCGTAGCCAACATCTCCCCCAGGCCGACCGTCCTTGGAGCGAGGACATTATATTAAATATATACATAAGTCCAGATAACGACGATCGTAGTGTAACACGGACAAATCCACTCTTCTTTTTATTCTCCTGATCTCGTAAATTGCCAAAATTTATGTAAAAGTCCTCCAAAACAGACAACAGAGTATATTCAGAGGTATTTCAAACATCATTTCGTAAATTAAATCTTTGTCCGAACGTTATTAAGTAAATCGTGAGTAAATTTCGTCATATTTATGTTGTCAGCGGTTCTTTGACGTCATATTATTATCAAAACTGATAGTCAAGAGAAAAAAAAGTGACATACCAAAATCGCAACCACAATCAAATTTTCCTTCAACCTCATAAAATTCACAAAATTCAAACATTTCAAGAGAATACAGACCTAAACAACACAATTGTAGACAAAATGATTCAAACAATATACAACCACAACAAAATTCGAAACAACATTACAAACAAACACTAAGTAGTCCACAGCACGATCTAAATGTTATCGAAGTTATGGCTGAGGTACATCCTGAACCACAACAGTTTTTATAAATCCTTGCCAAAATTCTAAGTTTACAATATCGAGGATGAAATTATCACAGGAAATAATACTCTACCATATTTGAAAGTAAAACTTGAGGATTTAGAATTGATGGTTTTATTTGACTCTAGATCTGAAATGAGTCTCATATCCAATAAGCTATTAATTAGAGCTTCTACAGGAAAACTTTTATCAAAAAGCAATCAATGTGTATAACAGTTCACTAAAACCCTTACCACAATACTAAAGTATTGTGGTAAGGGTTTTAGTGAACTGTTTCAGTGTTCCAGTGCCATAGATTTAGAGTACCCGATTAATGTGTATATGATTCATTAATAGAGCAACGTAAACTGCGCTGAAAGCCAGTGGCGGACGCATAAAAGTTTACACAAAATAAACACGGCTGGGACAATTCGGTATAAGCGTCAGTATAACTGCGACTCGAAAGCCGATCTGTTGTGTATGCATCTACGCTGTCGTATACTATATCGCAGTTCTACGTTTGTTTTGAAAATGTTTCCTACGTCGCGAAAACGACCAAAGTTGGACACAATAAGAGAATTTATTGCAGAAATGCCTGATTTAAAGTGTGATGGCGCTAAAATTCAATGTGTAGTGTGTAAAATGGATTTGATGTGTTGGTCGAAAAGTGATTGTCTACGGCACGTAAATAGTGCAGGGCATGTTTCAAAAACAAAATTCCACACGAGATTATGACAAATTTAAATTTAATTTATGTGTTTATTGCATGTAATTTACCATTTCATTTACTAAGGAAGAAAGCATACGTCTCGTTTTGGAATGTGGTTATGTGTGGACGAAACAACAGATCGTAAAAAACATTCTGTGGTTAATGTAATGGTACGCACAATGGCACTACATCGACCGTCACCCTCAATTTTACTAGCTTCCAGACGAATACAACAATGCCGCGAAGTAATTTCAATGTTGGTGTTAAATACATTGGAAAAATTTGAACCTTCAGCAAATCAACTGTTGATGTTTATGAGTGATGGTGCCGCAAACATGCTTGTTGTAGGTCGATCTCTTAAAAAACATTGCGCTAACTTGTTGCATATTATATGTCAAATTCATACTCTCCGTCTCGTAGCAGATAGTATCAGAAAATGTTATCCCGAGGTAGACGCCCTAATAGCACATACAAAAGCTGTGTTTGTAAAATCCCCAAAACGTATTCGGGAATTTCATAGACTATGCCCCGGTATTCCTAAACCACCACAACCTATTCTTACTCGTTTGGGAACATGGTTAGAAGCTGCATTTTATTATCTTAAATATTTCGAGAATATAAAGAACGTGATTTTAGAATTCGACCCAAAGGAAGCTGCGGCTGTCAAGGTAAGCCGCTTGAAATTTCAGGATAGTTAAGTTAAAACAGATTTGGAAATTATTCAGAACAATTACGTGGGACTAGCGGATGCGATAGAAAAACTACAAAATTCCTCGTGTCGGTGGAATCTTTGCAAATAGTGCAACATGTTCACGCACAGCTATGCGCGATAGAAGACGCAAGAAATGTGTGTGTTTTAGAAAGGTTTGAAAGTGTTTTAGATAAAGACTGATTTTGGCACATTAAGACAAATTTGTGAAGGTGCGTCAACAGAACCGTTAAGTTATTTGAAAGATTATTTTACTTACGCAAATATAACGTCACTAGATGTAGAACGTTCGTTTTCGGCATACAAAAACACTTTTTCTTCACGCCGCACTCACTTTGCCGAAACAACTTTGGAAACATATCTAATGTTACAAATATTAAATAGACATTATCCACTTTGTGATTTCACGGAGGACTCTTAAAACGGTAAGTGTTTGAGCACGTATCACATTTAATTTATTTTGTGTAAACTTTTATGCGTCCGCCACTGGCTTTCAGCGCAATTTGCGTTGCTCTATTCATTAATTATAAACTAAGTACCATATAATTGTAAACTTTTAATTATTAATTGCTTCAAGTATGATGCAATAATTGGTGCAGCTTTTTAAATCAACATAATGTATTGTCACGGGCGGGTACCACATGCCACGGACCACCGTGATAAGGGTAGCTCGGGGTAGATACTCGCTCAAATTCTTCACACAGAAATTAATCTACCGTAAATTCCAAAAAACGGGCAACTCCACTTTACGCTTTTTATTTACAAAACAAAAAGTACACTAAACAACAAATCAATACAGCTCCATTCCCGTAATAGATACCTACTACGGGCAAAGAGACTCTTCAAGAGTTTTCATCACAGGAATGATTCCCCAGCATGTGGAACGACTTACTGAAGAGTTCCATATTTATTTAACAAAAGATGGAGGAATATCAATGGCAGGTGTTACATCTAAGAATGTTGAATATTTTGCTCATGCCATGCATCAAGTTACAAAGTAAATTCCACTGGAAAGTCGCACATCATGTAAACTATATAAACTTTATATATACTTTTTCAAAATGTTATTATGTTTGCTATAGATCTTAATTACATATATGTCTAGTTTAAGCGAGTCTATCCTGAGCTACCCCTATCACGGTGTTCCGTGACAGTATTAATAGATTATCAGAATTGTATAATCAAAATAGATGAGAATATTTGTAAATTTCGAAATGTTAATCATGAAAAGTCTTCAGATGGAAAACAACCAGATATCATACTAAACAGTTTGAATGAAGGAGTGAATGTGGAATATAATGGGAATAATACAAGGGATAGTAATTTAAATGGATTGAGCATGGCGCCAAACAATTATAATTTGTATGAATGTGAGTGATGAAAAGTATAAATGATCTATTATCAGAAAATAAATGTTTAATGGATGATACTGCTTGTGGAGCACCAATTTTATATGAGCATAAGTTAATAGTTAATGAATCACTACCATTTAAACCAAAAATATATCCTATTCCGAAAGCTTTTAGACAAAAAATAATAATTGAAATTACAAAAATGTTAAAAAACCATATCATCGAAAGGGCAATTACATCGTTTATCAATCCCATTGTAGTTGTAAGAAAATGTATCAAAATCATGTTTACCATTATATGATCTTCTTCAGAAGAACTCCAAATTTAAATGGAATGAACGTCAAGAAGCAGCATTTTTAGAACTTAAAGATTACTTCTACAATAATCTTCTTCCAATTCATCCGGATTTCCAGCAACCATTCTTCATTAGGACAGATTTCATTAATTGAAATCTAGTTTAATTTAAATTGCCGAAAGAGTGTGTTTAGGGCACTTCCGAACCCCTAGATCGCATAATTAATAAATCGATTAATTTCGAAAAAGTAAGTTTTTCATTCAATAATTTCTCACATTTAAAATATTACAATTTGGCGTCCAACGTGGGGCCGTTCCGAATTGAAGTGTCTCTACTATCTGGATTTACTTTCCGGTAATAGATACCAATATCGTACACAGAATAGATTAGTATGTTTACTAGAGAAAATAGAGAATTGAGGTGTATCGTTTGTTATTTTCTGCTTGAATAGACTTATTTACAAAATTATTGCATATGTTTTTAAAAATATTTCTATTAGTAAAGCTTAAAATAGTTATTACTCTATCACATGATAGTTGTCTTGCTAGAGATGATGAAGTAGCTTATTCATAAACGCTTTTAGCGTGATGTTTGTCGGATGGTGGACATCATGCGACGTCAAAGCTATCACGCAAGTTGGTGCCATCAGAAAGCGAACGATAATTCTTTTTATGATTATCAGAAATAATTTTTTGGATGATCATAATGTAGTCGAAGAAAACCCTGGGATATTGAAGAAACGAAAAAGTATCTGAAGAAGAATTGAGTTGATTCTTGAATGTTTTTGTAGTTGTATAGTAGGTATAGTGCAAACAAAAACAATAGACAGTATAGAGAATTCTGACAAAACCTGGTGAAAACAACGTGCGTCATTTTGTATTGGTAGTTAAAATTTTTACGTAAAAAAATAAATATTAATATTTCATCATTGCAGTAGTATCTTTCGGGAGATCGCTTTGCTGGCGCCTAACATTTTCGCCCTGTATTCCCTCGTATTTTCAAATTTAAAGGAACTTCATTCACTAAACACATAGAGAATAAATTCTATTCAGTCTAAATAACAACTCCCAAAGTAAATACTGCCATTTAACAAATTGCCAAATTCCCTAGGGAACGTGCATATTTCAAAGTTACAGATATACGGCGATGACACTTCGCGGCGACGCTAGACGACAACCTCTACTATAATGTAAAATATGTTATAATTGGATATTTGTTTAAAAAAAGAATCGGAAACCAAAGCCAATTGTTTTTGCTGTAATAACAGAATCAAGTGATGAAGGTATTATCTTGGGTATAATATATGAAAAATAATAAGATTTATTTATTTGTGTGAATGAAACTTGTACTGGATAACTATCTGTAACCTATTTAATTATTAATCGACCACTATCACTCAGTCATCCCGACTTATATCAACGGCCCCCACTTAATTAATTAAGTATTGAGATTTAAAAGGGATCATCACCTTTTAAAACTCAATACTTAATTAATTAATACTTAAAATAACGTTAATTATAAATATAAATACATATTTTATTTTAAAATACGACAGAACGACAGTCCAAGTCGTCCGGAATGTAGTAGTACAGGGAGAAATTGATAATTTCATCAGAATGCCTAGACGTCCTCAGGAATGTATTCATCTAAATAGTGGTTGTACACATTAATTAAAAATGAAAATAAACAACTTTGTTAGGAATTTTAACCATTTGATAGTCATAAAAGTCCTCCTCAAACGTTGTTCTTGATAGATGACATTTATATGAAACGTAACCTATAAGATTTGGTTAAATAATAAATTAAGCAATTATCCCCGAAATACATTTATAGCTCCGTAGACTACTTGGACGTCAACTTTAATAAGACGCTTGTTAGACTCTATTCATGTTCAAACATATTCAAACATATCTGCAACGGTGTATGTTTGAATAATAAAATATATTTCACTACGCTGCTTGCTGTAGTTTACAGATTTTAGACTCCATGCCGACATTAAAATCGTTTTACTTCGCTGATTACGACATTTTCAAATTCTACGCTTATTGCTTTCTATACGATGCAACATTTTTAACACAAACAATGCGGTAATTGTGTTTTTATTGGATTTTAACAGGTTATGGTAATATAGTTCCAAAGAGTGATTGGGGTAAGATAACCACAATAATCTACGCCATTATCGGCATGCCCCTATTCCTGTTGTACCTGTCAAACATTGGCGACATCATGGCTAGGTCCTTCAAATGGTTGTACGCTACTTGCTGTCTTTGCAAGGGTTGTCCAGGTGTGTCTCAGCGGAGGGCCGAAAGAAAGCGAAGAAAACTCGAACAGCTCCATATAGAGATGGAAGAATTTCCTAATAGTAGTGAAACAAGTGATGATAGCTGGCAGGTATGTTTTAAAAGCATTTCGATAGATTCTGATTGTTAGTGCAATAAAATACATAGATAATTAACCGTTATGAATCGTATAAATCAATTTTTTTGGAAGCGGACCACATTTTAAAGAGAAAGAGACGTACATATGCTAGTCCTTTCATTGATATATAAGTGTTTTTGGCTCATTGGCAAACCAAATATTTTGCACTTTCTATCAGCGTCTAGCCCTTATAGTCTTCTTAGGACACCTAGCTTAACTTTCTAGTGGTGAAATTACTACGATTACGGTTTAGACCACAAAATTTTTGTGGTAATCGTAAAGTAAGACTAAATTAGAAACATCGTTCTTAAGGAGCAATGTTAAAACTAGGATGCTAATCCTCATAAAGTTTACATATTAACGTAATGTGTTCAAACGAGAATATTCCTTAAATTCTATATAATCCTATCAGAATGCCATTATTCTAGAGTAATAAGTTATCAACATTAAACACGTCTTCATATTATTAAAACAGGAAAAAATCCGGCTAAAGTCTAGACCTAGTGTAGGTTGATTTTTAAATTTTTCTCTGCTGAAACACAATTAAAGTTTTATATTTTTGACAATTCACAAGACATATTTTTGACATTTCCATTAATGAAACACCAAGGAGTATGGCGGTCGTTAGGAACCAACACGGTCGTCATCCCGACAGTTTCAACCACGTATTTCTATTAATAACAGCGTTCAACAAACTACAGCATTACAAGCGGGAAATGTTAACGTTCAATAGCAGGGTCGCTCAAGATTCTAACGCACGTGCAGTAATATGGTACCATCTGCCGGTTTATTTAGAGTTACATTTGAAGAAATATTAATTAAATATTTCTGTACACGTCCCACTGGTAATAATGAAAAATTTACAACTACATATATTGTATTTTGCTGAATGCAAGTGTGGTAATCCATCATCATATTGTCAAGTGACACTTTTTTTTTAATTATTTACTTGGAAAAGTGGGTAGTTCCACATTTGTATCCATTATTTTAATTATCTGCGTCACTATTATTTTTTACTTTTATTTTTTGTGAGATATTTAATTTCTTATTAAGGTATGCAATTAAATACCGATTTTACCCTATTAAATATAAAATACCTGTTATTATGCTTTAAATGGCTTTAAACTTGTTTGCGTTGGTCGATTTGGCCAATGTCTAGGAGGCGGTGGTGGTGCATCTTTAGGAATGGGGTTTAATACCCAAATCTAGGACGTACAAATGCCCATGATGCAGAAATCCATTGAAACTGGCCAAATCTGCTACCGTACGGTATCGCTCCAGAAGAAGAACCGTTGTTCGTGCGCTACACTCGATTTTAGTACGGATACGTGTTTGCGCGATCAAGACTATCTCTACAACAAATTCTGCGTCTTGTAGATTTGTAGGTTGATTGTGTTTCTTCAAGCATAATTTGTAAGCAAATACGAATATCCAAAGAGCGGTTAATTGGACTTCGTTTTGCTGTGAAGTATTCTTAGAGTATTATATGACAAACCCTACGAAACTAGCAAGACCTGGCATTGCCGTTGAGGTAGGCGAATAAAAATTTAGACTTAAGGAAGTACCACTGTGGCCACAGGATAGAGGACCAATGGGATTTCGGTAGTTACGTAAGAGGTACTGGACGGATATTTATGATAGCAGTTGAAGATCGAATACCAGATTATTGGGGAAACGTATGACGCACTTGGTCATGAGGGTTGCGAACACTTAAAAGTAAACTAAATAGACATATGTAACTTAATTAATAAATCATGTATACAACATTCTCTTAAATTATTAGGTGAATCGTTCGCTCACCTTTAAGGACCCGGAAACTGATGTCTATACAAATTCCATTGAGGCTTTTCGGCGTTGCTTAGTAAATATTACTTAGAATATCTTTGTACACGTCCCACCGGTGATAATGAAAAATGTGACAATACTACGACATATATTGTATTTTTCTGAATGCAGCTGTAGAAATCCATATTATATTGTTAAGTTACACATTTTTTTAATTGTATACTTCGAAAAGTAGCTAGCGCCATATTTATATCCGTTATTATTTTAATTATCTTTATTACTATTTTTTTTATTTTTATTTTTTGTGAGATGTGTATGTCGTTTCTTGTTTAGCCAAGCAATTAAATACTGATTTTCCCCTATTAAATACAAAATACTTGTTATTATGTTTTAAATAGCTGTAAACTTGTTCGAATTGGCCGATTTGGACAAAGGCCAAGAAGCGATGGTGGTGCATCTTCAGGAATGGGGTTTAATACCCAAAACTGGGACGTACAAATGGCCATGATGCGGAAATCCATTGAAACTGGCCAAATGTGGCGACAAGTATGGATATATCTACTGTTATGTTCGACGCTGGTAATTAAATATCCCTCTTGCGAAGAAAAATGGAAATTTCCTCGTTACCAATTCCCCCCAGCCAACTGGCCTTGGGGCGTTGATGTTAAATATTAAATATAAGTCCAGATAACGACGATTGTAGGGTAACATGCACAAATCTACTCTTCAGTTAATTTTCCTATTCATGTAATTCGTCCAAATTCATGTAGAAATCGTCTAAAATAAGTAACAGCGTGAAAGGTATTTTAAACAATATTTCATCAATTAAATCAATCTCGTTTATAAAGATTAAGTTCGTTTCTTTCCATTTAAGAACGTTTCTGTTTATGTTGAATTTAAGATCGTTTTCAATAGGTGTTTTATGTCAAATGAATCTAACCTAAAACTGTACATATGTTAAATATTACTTATACGTTATTGAAAACATTATTCGTATGTAATCCTCTTAATGTTTTATGCTCTTTGTCTCGTAAGATATTGTTTGATTTGGCCTTAATCCTAATAGTAATTGCAATGTCCCACTTATTTAGTCTTCTATTCCAATATCATTGAGAAAGCTTTTTAGACTCATTACAATTGTTATGTTAAATATTTACATCGGAAAGCCCTCTCACTCTAAAACGTATAAGGAATTCAGTATAACCACCCAATAGGAATAAAATTCCCTCTGGCGGATAAAAGCTACTTTTCGTAGCCACAATTTCCCTCCAGGCCGACTGGTCTTGGAGTGGGGGTACTAAATAATTTATTTAACTCCAGCCAATGACGATCGAGATGAAACTACTCTCCTTTTTATTCTCATTTCGTAAATCCTCAAATTTAATGTAAAATTCTCCTAATACAAACAGGATAAATTCAAATGTATTTCTAGCATGAATTCGTATATTGAATATGTTTCCTTAAAGTACCTTCATTTACGTCAGGAAATTTTTGTATTTTAGGGTTGTCATGAGCGTTTGTCTATAACAGAGTCGTCTAGTTTGAGTCATCTAGTAGCGTCACTATATTCACTCTCTCATGCTACTTCTAAAACTAGCTTTATTTAATCGAAATTCATTACAATATTACATTTAGATAGAAATCATCAAAATTTGCTGTGGATAGAAACAATCGCCAACGCGATTAAAATAAACGAGAAATAGGACGCCAATAAATTCATCAATTCTGGTTAAGCCTTCTGCGAGTTAACTCGTATTTTGGCTGCGCTTCCAGATTAAAGTGTCCGATATTGAGATTAGAGAATAAATTCAAAGTAAAAGAGAAGGTTGGAGGTTAGAATAGGCAGATTTCCTGTGAATGTCATAAGGAACATAGAGTTTGTATGGCATCTTCGTAAAATCAAGGTTAGTCTGCATTCTCAACTTTAACATTCGTTAATTTCCATTTATTGATATCAAAATTCATTAAAAATTGCCAAAAGAGTATGAAAGAATAATCCCGAATCCCACAAGAGTTAAAAATGTAATTAATTTAGAAAATTCCAATTTTTTAACAATTTCCCTGAGACAAAAGACATTTCACAATATAAATATATATAAATAGGATTTGAATTCTACTATTGCCAAAGATCATTCCGTCACTTAAGACTATGACCACAAGATCCAAGACTGCCCTGCAAAGAATTAAAAAATAATATATCCATACTCCTAACCAACACAACTTCAAAATACCCCTATAAATTCCAAACGTGCATTTACGTTTATATTAGCACATGAATAATTGTATTCATCTTTGACTTCTATCACAACGCAGCTCTCTTCATTAATGTAAATGGACCAAAATAGAATCTAAATATTAACCAATCAGACAAATATATAGTTCCACAATTGATTAACAAATTAGCTTCAATACCAGGCCAGAATGAGCTAGACATGACGCAAAGGCATGAACGAAATAATTCCATTATTATTTATTAGAGAGAGACACGTTGGAAGACAAAGGACAGTAATACAAGGGACAAATGATACATAACAGAGGGAGCAGAGCAATACGTCTCACACATGGTTGTACTTCCAATATTGTCCGGCACCTTGTCATCTGTATGACGGATGGTGCGCGCAAAAAAAGTGAGAAAAATTCTTGAATATTTATGCATCCCTGAACGTGTTTTTCATACCTATATGTTCCAATTTCCACTTTCCCATTACATTTTCGGATATTCCCAGTTTTTTACTGGTATTTTTGGGAAAAGTGCGGAATTAGTAGCGGAGCTCGTGGCAATATGGTAAGATTTCGAATATACGGGGATGAATTCAGACGCAGATACTGGGTGCGTCATTAGAATGTCAGCGGAATTTAGTGTGGAACCTACCAAATGGAGAAATAAGATTTTCTATATGTACATTGTATACCACAGGGTATTTTGGAAAATTATTTACAAAATTGAAATGGGAAGGCTGTTGGAGAAAAGTGACTATTGTTGCAATAGGCAAACATCATTTGTAAGTGAATTCTCAGTGAACTCTAACAATTCTTTGATACCATCTCGTATATGCTAACAAATGGAAGCTAAACCATTTGTGTCGAGCTCAACTATACTGTAACATAACAGTATTCAGTGAAGTTAAATGATGTACTAATTCCAACGTTACTTTTACTTCATCGGATTCTTTTTTATTACCAGTACTTCTGGAATAAAGCACGGGATTAGTGATGCGTGTGACAATAAAACAGGACTGTAGATAATAATGTTAAACCATAACCGAGAATGAATTCAGGAATAAATACAAATGGTACGATATGGCACATAGCAAAAAAAATATTGATATTTAAAATCGTCAACGTCTGAGTTTATATTAAAGCATAAAATCAAGAAGAAATAATTTGTACAACGGAAGGTATTATTCCCACCTAGAATCTGTACTGTCTATCTGTAAACAGCCTGTATTTCTACTACGTTTACAATATACCGGGCCACCGGGTTCGACCCGGGGCTCGCAATTCTCAAAGTCAGGTTTTCCATAGTTTTCCTTTCTCCAAATTTGTCGAATGCTGAAAGTGAATATCGTAAGACGCTTTACGAGCGCAGGCGTAGTAATAACTAATAGCCGGCCGATGCCCCTACAATTGATGAAAGCTGGTAGGGGAAGCGAAAGCATGCATTATTGTTATTATATACATGACCTTATAAACTTAGAAGCAACAAATTAGGGCTACATAATCTGAAGTAAATAACGTTCATTTAACATATTGAAAGCCTAAAAAGGCTTTCTTGTATTGAATAAGAAAGGGGAAGTAATATTATTTTATAATGTCACCAGTTCTGTCAAATATTTTTTATTTATGCGAGCCATTTTACCAAATAAGTTAGATACTTAGATCAGTTTACAAATTGGGGTAATACGCTTACTTTATTGTAAATGGACAACAGCTGATATACACTATACCCGTTCAGCAAGCACCCGAGTTACAAAAGATCATCTGCAAACTTCAGCACAATAATCGATACAAAAATTATTAGATGCAAAGTGATATTTTAATACAGCTGATAGACAACAAAGAATTAATGGTCTCAACAAAAAGCCATGCAACAACAATTCTACATCTACATAAACTTTATGTTCATCCAGGAATAAAAACGTTACATCTACTCTTTAGAGAATGTTTCGTATGTAAAAAGCAGTCGAGGGACGCCAATTGATTTTCTCACTTTGAGTCGAATGTTCATCGAGGTAACTCGTATTTTAGCTGTGCTCCCAGTTCAAAGTGTTAATATTTCAAAATCGTATTTCGTAAATTCCAATAAGTGAAGCTTAGTAAGTATAGGCAGTTTTCCTGTAAATGTAATATAAACATAGAGTTTATATTGACATCGTCATCAAATTCAGGCCAGTTCTCATTCTTCAGTTTTAAATTTCCTTAAAATCTCACTGATTGATAAAATTCATCTAAATTGCCGAAAGAGTGTTTTAGAACACTTCCGAGCCCTCAGTTCATATAATTAATCAATTAATTTCCGAAAAATAAATTTTTCCATCAATTTGCCACTTTCAAAACATGCCAATACTAAAAAAAAACATTGATATTCAAAGTCTGCCTTTAAGTTAGTATGGGAGAATAAAATCAAAAAGAAATGACTATATTTAATGAAGAAAATGTATACAATTAATGCTATATCTATGAGTCATTCCTACTTTCAAATTTTAAACAGTGGACAAGAGGTCGTAGCAGATTCCAATTGAATCGCGGTATAATCGCAATGAAAGATTTGACGAAATCTTAACTTTACTTTTACATTTTCGGATTCTTCCCGCTGTCTCCGTATTTTTGGAGAAATAATGGAACTAGTAATATAACTAGTATTATAATTCAGAAGCAAATACAAGTAGCATTTTCAAATACCTGTCTGGTCATAAAATAATTGTCGTTTCCACCAATATTGAAGACATTTATCAATCTCAATTGGGGATTATAAATGTTGAAAATCGTATATTCAGTATGAACAACAAATTGGAATTTGAAAATGAAACGTGGGATATTGTTTATTATGATGTATCCTTCCATCAAAAAGTAGAGAACCTTAGAAACGATCTACCATGAGAGAGACTTTTCAACTGCTGGAGGAACTATTGATTGGAGTGGCCAACAAGGAAATCACCACCTGCGCGTTTATGGATTTATCGAAAGCGTTTGACTGCGTGCATCATCAGGTTCTTTTGCACAAATTGGTGTTAGAGGTGTGTCTTTGGAATTGCTTCAGTCCTACTTAACAAATCGGAAACAAGCGGTGGTAACTTACGATACATCTGGTACAGAAATATCATCTTCTTGGAAAACTATCCGGTTTGGTGTACCCCAAGGTTCTATTCTTGGACCACTTTTGTTTTTGCTGTATGTCAACGACTTACCGGAAGTCATTGACGGCTTGGCAATTCTTTATGCTGATGACACTTCATGCATCCTTCGAGAGAAAACATGTGAAAAAATAAAAAGGTCTCTAGAACAAAATCTTAGTTGCATACAGAAATGGTGCGCATGTAACAACTTAATGCTAAACGCAAGCAAAACAAATATTCTACCTTTTAAAACAGCGTCAGAAGAACTAGTAATCCAGTGTGGTGGAGAATTAATTTCTTGTGTGACAACGCTCTATCTTGGAGGGACCATATTCGGGATCTCGCTGCAAAGTTGGGTAGTTTCTGCTACAGTCTGCGAGTAATTTCGCGAAGTGTAAGTGTCGATACCGCATTAAATGTTTATCACGCATGTGTCAAATCCCGGCTACAATACGGAATAATGTTCTGAGGAAATGCAGCAGATTTCAACAGGATTTTCGTATTACAAAAAGCTTGCATGAGAGCAGTCTTCCAACTAAAACCTAGGGACTCATGCAAATCGGTATTAAGAGAAAACAACATACTTACCTTACCGTCAATGTATGTATTAACTTCATCAATATTTGTAAAGCAGCACTATAATGACATTTTTAAGAAATATGAAATAGACCACGAACGCAGCACTAGGTGCAAAGTTAATAATCAATTACTCCCGCCTCAAACACATTTGTCTAAGGTTCAGAAACAAGCTGTATGGCAATGCATTAAAATATACAATCACTTACCGCAGGAACGAAATTAAATGCCATCAGTACAGTTTAAAACAACTTTAAAAAAATACCTTTCTAGTCACTCATTTTACACTATCAAAGATTTTTTTAACGCACCGTGTATAGTATAATTTTGTTTGTTTGTACTATTTGTTTCATGTTTATTGTTTATTTTTTATATTTACAATTTTTTGACGTATTCTATGCTATTGCATTATGGAATAAACGAATTTATTATTATTATTATTATTATTATTATTATTATTATGAGTACATTATGTTTCCACTGCAATACAGTGTTCCCCATAAAATCCTACACAATCAATAAGTCCACTAACATGAACACCAACACGAACTTGGGCAACAAATGATTCTACAGAAAACTTAGCGAATACTTAAGGAGGTGCATTGCAAATCGCAGTTTTTGAGTTGTATGTTTTTCTATAAATAAGATAGATTAACGGCAGATTAATATATTTTTTCAAATATTACTATGTTGCGTAAGGAAAATACTAGTGTAGGAGTTTAAAATTTGTTGAGGACAAAACTTACTTTTTACTGTTCTATACTCGTTAGCATATTCAAAACATCAGCAGCATTATACAAATTGTCAACAAATCAATAGAGCGGTTAAATAGTACATAGTTTCTAGGAGTAACCATACAAGACAATATGAGTAAGTACTCATAGGTACATTATTAAGCGTATATTACTCAGAAATATAATCAAGGTTAGCATACGGAGTCTGTCTATAGACTATCTCCATTTCTACTACTTCTAAGTAGGGAAAATTTTCTGCTAAGTGGAAGAGTTATGATAAAAACATCTCCAAAATCAGCCGAATCTTGTCGAGATAACCATTGATTGTGGTGCGCTACGATGACAACCAATAGGTACTGCTTATATTAACTTTAGAGAAATTATTCGTTGTCGTATGGATTAGCAGCTTGGAATACGGGAACAGTTCAGGTATTGGTTATTATACTGTAAAATATTAATACATTTGGAAGCACATATAGATTGATGCAGTACGTGTTTGCATATACGCATGAGGAAATCTAATTAGATATCCTCACTTGTACATTTTTGTCGAGTAAATTACTGTAAACGTGCGCATTCATGGATGGTGGATAGGTGATGGCTTTACGTTTCAATTAATTAACTATGGCTGTTTAAGCCAGTCGTCGGGGCTACTGTCACGTCAGAATTTGGAACAATACGATTTGTTCAGTTCTGTAGAGGCGTTTACAGTAATTTACTCGACAAAAATGGACAAGTGAGGATTTGTAATTAGATTTCCTCATGCGTACATGCAAACATCTACTTCGTATATATACGATTTAAAATATTGAAATGTCATTACCTTCCACAAAGCCACGCCGACGAGATGTATCACATCGAAACGCGGGCGTCCATGGATGGTGGATAGGTGATGGCTTTACGTTTCAATACTATGAGTACGTTCTATTTGGAGAATTAATGGGGATTTAGTTGCAATAGAATAACACCTCTATAAGTCTCATGTTGGACATAGCGAGGATGAAACTCTTGCGTTTTTGGATGAAGGAAAGCATGTTACAAATTATAATACGGTGCAAGTACCAGCAATTCTAGTAATTCAACAAGTGTAAATTTCAACCGCACAAGTTATTTAAAAATTTAAAAAGCAACAGTTATTTATGTCACAAGGGACGTAAGTGCAGTTTTGTGGCCGAGGATGTTAGCCGATCGAAATCGTGGCTTCCAATGCATCCTGATAAATATCAAAGCCTGGAATTTCGCGAGAAAGGTTTGGAGTGACGAAAATGTCATTAAAAATATATTGTTTACGGGTAAAACTTCATCTGCTTTAAATGGTCATCATAACTCACTTGTGTCACGATATTGGTCTCAAAACAATAAACATTTTACCTATGTGGACACGATATTCTTTTCCTACGGTACTGTAAGAAAGATGTCAATTTCAGACAATTGGGTAGGCATGAAAGTTGACAATTTCATTCATCTGTCAAAAACCCGTGCGTTATAACGTAATAATTTACTTTTATCAAGTATGTATGTTGCTATTTTGTTTATCTGAAACGAACGCTCAGAAGCAAGAGAAACGTCAAAAATTTTTGGGCAAATTGTGAGCTACAAACGGATTTTGGTACACTTTCCATAGGTTTTTATGTTATATTATTATTGGTTTTGTAGAAAACGATGGATATAGACAGCGACTTGTCTATAGATATGGAATGTACACCACCAGAAATACTTGAAGCAGCAAAAAACAATTCTCTCAACCTATTACCACCTAAATCCAGGAAGAGGTACGAGTTTCCCTACAAACAATTTATGAATTGGCGAAACAAAAAAGAAATAAAACAGTCTTTTTCTGAAAATGTACTGATAGCTTACATTGGAGAGTTATCTGAAAACCTGAACCCCAGTTCATTGTGGAGTATTCTATGCTTCGAAGTACCCTTTGCGTTTATCATATCATAGATACAACGAAATATTTGAAATTAAGAGCACTGTCAAACCGAAAAAATCAAAAACTTTAACATCAGAGGAAATCAATCGATTTATCAACGAAACTCCAGACGACAAGTAGCTTTTTACCAAAGTGGCATTGGTTATTGGTGTAACTATAAAATTAAGCCAGCTGAAGATTAATGATACTGAAGATCTGAGATCTGCTGCTTTGATTAAAATACCTGACACTAAAACAAAGAAACCACGTTCCTTCACAATTACCGGTGAATTTTATACAATTTTTAAGAAATATGCGGCGCTTAGACCACCAAATACAAATGAGCATCATTTCTTTTTAAATTATCAAAACCAAAAATCTACTAGACAACAGGTAGGTGTGAACAAACTTGGCAGCATCCTTAAACAAATAGCCATTTATTTAAACCTTAAAAATCCAGAACTATACACTGGACATTGTTTTCGCCGGTCCTCGGCTACCATTCCTGTTGCACAAAATTGATACTGCTTGATAGAACAATATCATATTTGACATTTGTGCGCCATCCATTTCGTATGTTTTAATCGAACTGATGCTGCCATCTATGCTTCATTTCGCGAACATTTCAAAGCATCCCCGTATTATATCAAATGCAAATATTTTCGCGAGAAAATGGAAAGTTTAACAATATACTAATTTAAAATATTTGTATTCACACGATAAAAAGATTGGGTCCGTTACAAATGTATTGCGTAACAGCGCATGCTCAAAATGTAAACTAGCAAGTTGACAATTAATCCCTTTGTGTCGGCTTCAACTGTATTACACACAGTGGTACTCATAATCAGTTAAATGATGTCGCTGGAGATGCATTATGAAAGCATCCCAATTGCATTATATTTATTATTACTTAATATCTCCATTTTACGTTTCGGAAATTGACATGATAACTTTATACATTGTGTCAAAAAATATTTGGAATGTTGCAAATATTTCAAAAACCACAAATGTTTTTTTTTTAATAGGCATATCCAGATAGTTAAAAAATGCATTCCTTGGAAGTGTATAGCCGTTCTGTAGCTATCCAGGATGAGTCAGATACCAACACATTAACAAATTTTAAATAAATAGACAAAAACAATCAAAATAAGAAATATTTGGAAATTGAACAAATATTACTTTATGAGAAGTTCAAAATGTCTGCCATTGTTAGTAGCTAGGCAATAGCTATGCTTGCCTCTAAATTCCCGTAAAATATTGTCAAAAGTGTCCCATCGAATTTGACATATTTGATTTCTAATACGAGCCTTTAAATTTTCAATATTAAGCAACCTATTTTTTTGAACTTTATTCTTTACCCCACAAATAGAAGTCCAAAGGAGAGGGGTGTCAAAATCTGGCAAATCACTCAATTTCGCCTCTTCTTCCACTGATTTGGAAATATCTAACCTACTGGATTTTTTTATTCTAAACAATATCGGCTTGGCCCTCGTGTGAATGCCTTTGCCTGACTGTCGTCGTAAGTTTTGTCAGTGCGAGGCCTTTCGATGTTTCTCCCAATTCCTGATTTCCTATTTTAGGTGGCTTTTTTGTAGACCTCAGTAAGGGTTTGGACCAAGGAATGCTATGTTTGCTATTCCCTCGATCCCTTGGTGGTTTAGGACCCACTGCAAGGTCACCTGGTTTTTGAGTTGAAATTGCCTCAGATTCTGTGCACATTGGTGTATCAGGTCAGATTCATATGCTTTCACCGGTTGCACCTCGTACTCCTGCCGAAAGAATATCAAGATACTCTCGAATTCACAATACTAGAAACAAAAATATGTATCTCGTCCGAATACATTCCAATTATATTAGAGGATATATGATGTTGGCAACCAGTAATTTAATTTGGCAATCTAACACCACGAAGAGTAAGTGGAATAAGATGCTGAACTTAAATCGAATCCACTATTTTCTTGTCTCGGTTCAATACCTTCTTCAGTATTCGGGAATTCAATCAAAAGCGTGTAAATTTGAATTAATCTGTCGGAATTGGATTAATTTTTCCGATTATATATCGACGCCTGGAGGAGCTATTCTGACACAACGAAAGGCCATCCTATCGACTATAAATCACGTCGCAATCATCATGTCATCCTCATTCGAGTGCGCGATTTAATAAAACGTTTATTGAAACAGAGAATCGCGACAAATAAAGAGAAGAAGGAGAATACTCGATTTCGCGGACCGTATTCGTTCGAATTATTAAATTTATCGGGAATTTATACGATTTTAAAAGACGCAAATTTGTCATCGGTATTATCTTTTCGTATGTGTCAATACATTCTGTTCTTTTCACCCCTATACCTCGCTGCGTCTATTCCAGTCATCCTTTCCCCCACCTGCGTTGGGGTCCTGAAGTAATCCATGGTCGTTTCCCGAATTCCTTTACTATTTGTCAATGGTTCGCTTATCAATTTCGGGTTCTACAGCAACGTTTACGTATTTTAATCATGCAGGTACAAATTATTTATATTACGTATTGACATGACAAATTCCAATAATATTAAATATAATTCATTTTCATTAGAACCTATGATCTGCTTATTTTGCGAAAATTAACTCGAAGATTTCGTGTTTCAGAAACCACTGTTTCTTGATCAATTTCTCGAAATAACGTGGTGTTTCGAAAACTAAGAAATACACCAAAATACACCGTAGCTCAGTTAGAACGAGTGTCTAAATGTTGTGCACTAAGGCGCATCCATTTTGTCAATAAACTGATTGTTATGGATGATGATAAATATTTGATGATAAATCTTTTACTTCATCCCATTCAGAGATGAAGAAAAACGATGGTTTTTATACCGACGACATAGAAAACACACCAGACAATGTCAAGTTCAAAGGTAAATCCAAATTCGAGGACAAAATTTTAGTGCGGTGTGCCATTTCTGAGGCCGGTGGACATCCAGCTTACAGGTATTTTACCTTAGGACCCCGCTGTTATAGTAAAATCATGATATTTCAATTAAATCTTTATTTACTTTCAAAGTATTTAAAAACTGTGCATGCGCCTTAATTTTTACACCATTATCAGCAAGAGAAATATACGAAGGATGATCGTAAAATAAGGTTCCCAAAGCCCTACAGCAGCAATAAGACGTGTTAGACGAAATCCGACAACATGGATGGAACTCCCGATCGCCGCTACCGCCAGGTGCGATATGTTTTTCAAATGCGAAAGGGGTTTCAGCTATAGACATTCATCGTCAATTAACCGATGTTTATGGAGAAAGTGTATAGCAGTTCAACACGTCCGCAAATGGAGTAGGGAATTCAATGGAGGTCGGACGGAAATTCACGATGAAGAGCGGAGCGGAAGACCATCAGTTTCAGAGGAAATCGTTGAAAAGGTCGAGAGCATACTGCTTGAAGATCGGGGGGGTCACCATTCGTCAACTCGCTCTTCGGATTCCCGAGATTTCCAACACCACAATTGAAAAGATTCTTGAAAGGACTGGCGGCAGAATTTTACGACATGGGGATACAGAAGTTAGAGCACCATCTGTAGAAATGCTTGGATAGAAATGGCGATTATGTCGAAAAATAGCTTAAGTTTTTACCTTTAAAACGATGTGTAATGTTAAGGAAATAAAGAATGCTGTCTATTTTTAAAAAAATATGGGAACCTTATTTTACGATCATCCCTCGTACTTTGCACAGATATTGGGGGGTTATCTGGACACTTTTCAAAGTCTCCAAATTTGCCATTCCGTTTAATTCTTTGCAAATTGGAAAGAAGAAAACATTTCAAAAGGTATGTCGTAGGTTTCTTAGGCATGGACTAGGAATAAATCCCACTTCAGCTCGATTTATGATATTAAATAACTTGCAGAAAACAAATTTGAAATTATATTGATTATTAATAAAAACTTTTCCAAAGAGCAGCAGCATTGTGGAAGAGCCATGGCTCTTCATTGTGACAGTTTTTTCCATTAATAAATAATCTATACAACAAAAGACTAAATAGACACCACACAGCATAAATCCATATTTTGGATGGACACGTTGTTTTTGCAAAAAAGAAAAAATACATTACCACCTAACTTATGGGCGACCATGTACATTTTCAATTTTCACAGCGTCGAATAGACTATTTGTCATTGGACTACACCCTAATATCACCGAGAACAACGCTTACATTGCTTCTGCCTCTTCACCATCGCCCACATAACCCTTCTAATATTCAATAAAAAGGCTGTCAGTTAATATAGCGCTGCCCGCACACGTAATAAATCTCCCGCTGCAAATAGAACTGTTTATTTAGTGAGGACACCCTTAGAAGAGAGACAGAAGAGCTAATGGACAATGGTCATGCTTGCAGAAGGACGCTCGGCTAGTAAAAAGCTGGCACTTGCGGCTAGAGGACGTGGTAGGTGCAGAATGTTTCTACATGCACAACGCCACAATATTGCGGTGGTGCACTGTCTGTCACATGATGCTTACGCTGTAAAACAATGTAATGATGCTGCTCGTAACGCCGGACGTAGATGTAATCTTGGGGACTCGCAAACCGAGGTGAATTTATTGTTTAAAATTTTTCTCCCGTTGTTTTCAGAACATATGACAGAAACAGATTTTGTATTATTAAGCTATTCTATTATCTGCTTTTTTTTAAAAGATAAATGAATCAGATGGACGTGCATTATCACAGAATTTTCAATTTTTACAGCAACATCACCAGCTCTGCCACCATTTCTTGAAAGAGTATTTAAAAGGAGAATGTGTAACAGATTAAGGCAATTGATTTAGCATTAAAGTTTATCACTTTGATGTCAAATGGATTCAACCATACTGTATTAAATCGCCCTCAGTATGTTAATTTTTTATCAGATGTTTTTCTCAGTTTTAGCGAACACAAAACATTTTATGTCCAGCGCAAGAAGTTGCTATGGTGGAAATTAATCACCGTTCATAAAGATTTTTCTTGTGATGAACATCGTTGTTTACTTTGAAGTTGTAAATGTGGAGAAACACTTTCGAAACGTAATAAAAGCGTCAACAACAGCATCTAATTTATTTCCGAGGTCTCTTAGCTTAATGACGAAACTTTATGAAAATAGCACCCTTGCTGAAAATACAAAATCGATATTTTATCTGATATCATCGCTCAACATGTTCCAACATATTTGGCATAAGAAAGGGATAAATTCAAGATCCGAAGCTACCAATTCTTTAAGACTAGATGTAGATGTTTTAAAGTAGACAACCTCGTAGATGTAGAGGATAAAAAAGAATTTAAACGGTGTAGAAATATTACATAAAAGGATGAACTATTGTTGTATAACAATGAAGTAAGGCATTGCAAAGATCAAGACAAAGAACACGCAAATTGAGCTCTTGATTTCCAGCAAAATATCCCTATAACAACTCTTCGACAAGTACCTAGCGGAGCCCTCTTACAATAAGCACAAAAAAAGCACATGAGAACATAATTCTTGATGATGTGATGAATTCTAAAAAAAAAACACACTTTTGCGGGATGTTATATAGTTCTCAGTCTAAAATTAATTAAACTGGACAACTACTTCATTGGTACAAGTTAAAGATATAATTTTGACAAACCCAACGAAAGATGTTCTTTTTTGAAATCTTTAAACAGTAGGTCTCTGACATAATAATTGATTATTTTACATTGTATAACACCGACTCGTCCACCCAACTAATAATTGATAATTTGAACGGTGCACAATTAAAATAACTTTTGCAAAGTAGCTCTTGCGGGTAAAATTGGAAATTTCTTCGTTACCATCCCCCCTCAGCCAACCGTCCTTGGAGCGAGGACATTATAATTTAATTATAAGTCTAGATAATGACGAGTGTGGGGTAGCATGGACAAATCTACTCGTTAGTTAATTTTTCTATTCACACATTTCGTCCAAATTAATGTAGAAATCGTCTGGAATAAGCAACAGCGTAAATTGAAAAGTACAACAAATACTATTTCATCAAATAAATCTTTATCTGAAAGGTTTCTGTAAATTAGCAGTGATTTTTTCGTTTAAAGCTTGTCGGTGACAGTTTGGATCACAGAATCATCAACATACAACCTCCTGGTTAAGTCACTGCATTCGTTCTCGTATGCTAATATCATTTGATCGAAAGTCATCGAAAAGTTTCTATTTGGGTTAAATTATCAAAATTAGCTGTGAAATAAAACAATCGCCGGTCTTTCGCGATTTAAAATAGAAGATGAACGACGCCATAATCTTTCATCAATCTTTATTCGGCCTTGGTTGAATCAAAGTGTGTCTTAAATCCAATCCCAATATAAGTGTTCGTTTGTGTATTCGAAGTCTTTATTTGAAAAGAAAAAGGTTAATCTCCAGAACAGGCAGTTTCCTGTGGTGGGTATATAAACAGAGGGTTTATATACATTGGCATCGTTCAAAAATTAAAGGTTAGTTACTTTTCAAATCTTAAAATTCGTGAATTTCATTTTACTGAGTTGGAAATTCATTCTAAAATTGCCGTAAGGGTATCCTGGGATACCCACCCCCGAACCTACAAGAATCGTTTATTCAAATTAAATTAGAAAATTTAACAAAATTTGAGGAAAACCACCGAGAAAGATATTTCAGTACATAGGGTTATTAGCTTTTATCCATTTTTGTATATTGGCAAATACATCACTGATAGTTAGAAGTAGCTCATGTAAATTGTTATCAATCATTATCAAACTTATGTCATCCGCATACAAAATAATGTCCCTACACAGTGTATCAAGGCAATTCGGAAAATCGTTAATAAAGATTAAAAAACGGGTCGGTCCAAGAACAGAGCCCTGTGGAACACCAACCCGTACACATCTGTTCTCGGAACTACCACTACCTATTGTGACAGTCTGCACCCGCTGCGACAAGTAAGATTTGAATCATGCGCCAGCCAAATCACCAATCCCATACCGCTCCAACTTATGTAAAAGAATCGAATAGTTAACCGCGTCAAAGGCCTTCGTTAGATCTATAAAAAGACTTAGACAAGGGTAGTTAGAGTCAAGAACTTGAAATATCTGTCTAAAGAAATAAAACAAAGCGGTATCCGTAGATTTATTAGGACAAAAGCCGTGTTGATTGTGGAATATTTGAAATTTGCTGAAATGTCTAAACAGGTTTTGATTCATAATAATTTCATAAATTTTGGAGAAGGATTTAATTGGGATAAATTTATCAAAAGTGATATATTTAGTTAGTTACTGCTTCTTACTTCACATTTATAGTTTTAGGGTAGAGTTTTTTATTCAAAATAAAATCCATTATGATCGATAGTTCACTGCCATTGTCTAGTAAGATTTTTGATTCTACGCCTATATGGTACAGGCGTGGTTTAGAGACGAAGAATTTACGGCATCCTATTACCTCCGCGTTGGCAAGAACTCATCCAGCGAGAAAGTGTGTCATTGACCTAAAAAGGTGGTAATCTGAAAGCGTTAAGCCCAAGTTGTAAACCATGTGGAGTAGTAACTCCGCCACAACAAATCCTTCCAGTTTCTGCAAAGTTCTTTGGGTAGTATGCTGCCTAGTATTATCTTGATGGAATAGTACGCGATTTCTGTTGTCTAATGCGAGGTATCCTTCGCTTAAAACTGCATACATTCCTATCGTCTGGTACCAATTCAGAGTGGATAACATCTACGTAATTCTACCAAATGCACAGCATCATCTTTGCTTTAAAACATTTGCGCTTGACCACAGATTCTGCAGACTAGCCATGGGTTAACCAGTTTGTGAGGATGGTGACCTATTGTTTACCGCGAATAGCCAAGATCCTGTGACAATTGTCGCGTACTGAAAGCCGGAGTGGCTTCAATTCATTGGAGAATAATTGAGGGTTTTCCGGAATGTGGTTCGTCTCGAAAATCTGTTCGATCATTCCTGACTTTGTTATTCCAGTTTTGTGCAGTCCGGAGTATACGATCGGCATCAATAGCGCTTTTTCCTAATTTCCAGTGATGACTCAAAATTGTCAAAATCTCGTTATTTCTATTGGGCATGTTTATGAATCTAAAATCGGTCAATCCAAAACACGAAAAATCTTTTGCTCCACTCCATATCGTATACAATACATCGATTAAATAATACACTATAACAGCCACTACAAAAAGACGAAAAGAAATAGAATAAATGTGAACGTGAGGTCCACCTCTAAGTATTACACAAGTCGCGTCTACTGATGTAATAACATCATCTTATAATTTGTCCGGTTTTTGCTGTATATCTTGTGTACATATGTGTGTGTTTCTTCCGCAGAGAAATGGCCGAGGCGACAGCAGCCTAGACGGCTATAATCCCGAAGATGAAGAAGACTACGCCGCAGCAGGAAGCCTGACTACGTCGGCGATGAGCGAAGAATCCTTCGACACCCAAACTGTCACCGTCCCAGTGTCCATCTGTCTCGCCATTATGGTCGGGTAAGTCTCGGTTATTTTTGATGTTACGACTCCGGACGCTATACTGTTGGAGCACGACAAATGATTGACCTATTTGTTTCGCGCGAGACACTGCGCCCGAATCTAAAGACAAAGAACTCCAAGCCCAAAGAAAGAAACGAAAGCACGAAAAGAATGGGAAAAAGGGAAATGTAAAATAACAGTGTCAGGATGTTTTTTTATTAATGGATAGGAGGAAAGAAATGGTGTTTTTGTGGAAGCATCTTCTTATCCATTTTTTTTTCATTTAACACATTGTCCTAAACGATTTTTATTTTTTTACTATTAGAATAAGTGCAAGGTGTAAACATTGATTGTTAAAATTTAAGTAGACTGCAAAATGCAAAAGAATTTATTTGATAGACATCAAAGCAACTTTAAATTTTTTTTCTAAGAGCAGGAAAATGCAAGAAACGATAAAACTTAATTTTCAATAAATCTACAACCTTGGCCAACAAAATAGAGCACCTGCAGATTTTCCCAAATGTACAAAAAGTAGTTTTAATATTCGCGAAAAATAATGAAATACTGTTCTGTAAATTACTCTCATGCAAGTGTTCCCCTGAGAAACCAAATAAAATCAAGACACAAACAATTCTAAGAACCAAAATCGGTTATACAAGCGTGTTGCTTCAATATTTAGTAGTACTCGCCTTTCAAATGCGCACGTGCTGTTAAATTAGGTACTAGCAAAGAGTAAGCGCTTTTCCGTAAATATTTACAATTATTATGGCAAAAAAGCCACAGTTAAGTAAAACTAAGAAGACACAGATTGTGATTTTGAGTTCTACAGGAACCTTGCATATTAAAATTGCTCAAAAGTTGGTGATCACGTCGGACTGTTCAGTTAGCCATAAAGAGGTATTATAAAATAAACCAGGAAGAGGACGTCCCAAAATAACAATAGCCAGAGAGAACCGTCTATTAGAGAGACTATCTCTTCGAGATAGGAAGAAAACTTCTTTGCCGCTGTCTGCTAAAATTTCAGCTACAATAGTTTGAAGATGCGTGAATAGTGCAAGATTAAAAGGTTGTAAGCCAAGAAAAAAGCCGTTATTGAAAAGGGTGCTGTGTTCCGATGAAACGAATACAGATGCAATTATTAAAAATATATTACTTTCGAACTGTATGCTATTATCATCACAATGCTAATTTTAAAGGATAAATATTGCTTTTGATCCATAGTTCCTTGTTCAGCTTTTTGTGCGTCGTAAAGTTAATCAAGAATTTCATTTCGTCGTTTCTACTCTAAAGCACGAAGGTGCCAGCATTATGATCATGGGGTGCGTTGAGGAAATGTCCATATGTCATAGCCGCATGAATAATCAAACGTACATAAAATTCCTAGATGCGATATTAAGGCCATCGTATGAAAACTGCAGATTAGCTCTTAGAAAACATCTTTTTTCCAACAAGATAACGCTCCCTATCCCACAGCTTGAAAAGCTAAACATTAGTTACACGAAAGTGGATTCCATCTTTTGGGTCAGGCCAGCCCAAAATTTCCAGACCTAAATTCAATCGAGCATTTGTGGCACTTTGCGAAAACTCAACCAGACGGTCACAAATTCTTCAAAAACACTACCTGAAGCAAAGAATAAAAGAAATGTGGAAAAATATTCCATAGATGCATTGCGAAAGTTTGGTGGATACAATGCCTAAACGTATGCAGGCAGTCGTTAAAAAAGTGTTTGTAAATCTATTGCTGTGCCATGAAACCTTAGAATTTGTTTACGTCTTGGGGGGACTGGAGTAGCTGATGAGAACGACAACAATGTATCCAACCCCTATCTTTGATCGTTTCTACACATTCTATTTTAAGAAACAAGCTGAAACAAGTTCCACTTCCTATATCTATGTATCATTCGAAATAAGAAAGTTGATATCCGTTTTTTATTTAATCAAGGGTGCCCTGATATTCAAAATACTTAAAAAGAATAATCTAATATGAACTACATCTGAAATGACAATATGTATGTGCTTTACGGTCAGGAATTTTGATGATAACCTTTGTCTACTATATATCTTGTATTGTAATGTTTAATAACTTTCATTAATAAGGATTGTTCATCAGGGGCTTCTTGTAAAAATGTTTTGATTTCTCTTCTATTTCTTCGTCGAGTAAGACAGTGATGGAGTTATCTTTTGAGTACACCACTTTTTGAAGTCATTGTAAGCTGTTTCATATTGTCTTGCAGATTTTTGGGAATAAGTTGGACGGGTTCTCTCTATACGGCTTCTACTATAAACGACAAATTAATTTATCGTAAATGTCAAAATTTGTTCTCCTATTTTGCCTAATTTTATCAATAATTCGAAGTATTTTTAGAAAAATTATTGTTTGATATACGGTTACGATGTTGCTTTTGCATACTCGAATACAAAGCGGCACTTCGCAACCTAGAATCAAAAATAACTATTGGCTAACTGATTATTGTCATTATTTTCTTTAGGTATATATTCGCAGGTGCTTGGTTATTTTCCCACTACGAAGAGTGGAATCTCTTAGACGCCAGCTACTTTTGCTTCATATCCCTAAGCACTATAGGCTTTGGAGACATCGTTCCTGGCGACAAGATATATTCCTCAGCGGAAGGCTTCGACGTTGAAGTCAGTTTTGTCCTCTGTTCCATGTACCTGATGTTAGGAATGGCCTTGATTGCCATGTGTTTCAATTTAATGCAAGTAAGTTTTTTGAAAATATCTCTCTCCCATGTTTGACTGTGAATTCTGTTTATATTTTGCAGGAAGAAGTAATTCATAAATTTAGAACTGCTGTAGCTACGATAAAATATTGTATGCGCTGCGGAAGATGATCACTTCTTCAACTTGGAGTCCTTGAAACAGTTACAGTAATACATTCGTACATAGCCTACTATAATCGGAACGCGTTTCCAGTCGAAATGGAAAAACGCGTCCATATTTTGAGGTTAGTTTGGGCAATTATTTTTCTTTACGTCACTAGTACGAATAAACATAGCTTTTGCGAGTTATAAAAAGAATCCTTATGCCAACAAATAAATATGATTGCAGCATTTTTTTACTTTTCCTGCTAGATATACAAATGCATATACATATATCTCTGAAGAAGTCTTGTTTTATTTCAACATTCCGTGGAGTGTTTTACGATAAATAAGACTAAAATGCACTTCCTCTCATCATGAAAATAACGCTACTATGCCATCAACCTCTAATCAACGTGTGAGTACGTTTCGTGGAAATATTTACCTTTAATTTGGCAGGAAAGCTTCCTTATGATTCTATATATGAGATGTGGGATATTTTCATTAAATTAAACGAGGTTATTTTAGTGAAGATAAGGATACAACTAGAACTCGTAAAAGTTTCATTCAAGTAGTTTGTATGATATTAATATTTTTATTTCTTTCTTTTTTCAGACTATTCTACAGTTTTGACGGGAATTTTTGAGATTTTTTACGGTTTCTAAATAAAAATATAGACGTTAGTAATATTATGGTGTTTTATTTATATTAAGGTACTCGCTCACGATGCAATATTTCTCAATCGTAACTCTTTTTCCCGTGCGAGTTGATTCCTTTTTTGTCAATCAACGTGTAAATAGGACGCAGTTCCACGTAATATTTCTCATTGTCCGCCTGAAAAGTTACAAAGCACCCTGTCCGTGTAAGCTGTCACCGTGTTGCGAGTGAAAAAAAAATCCTCAGCGGACTAGGTAACTTACAAGCAGGTAGTTTTTGACGTATTTGCAGTGATTGCACGATTTTCTTTCAAAGGAAGTCAAATTAAAATAAAGTGAACAAGTCGTCTTACTGATAAATTAATTTTATTATTGGGGCCACATGAATATCTTTGGCTGGTTGAACACAAATTCTACAAAAATTAAAATAAGAGACAAGTTTTACAAACTACTGGGAAAAAGCTATGTGCTTCCTCAGGAGACAAGAAATTTTGTGACTTTCCAGTCCAGTTTGATGATTTCCACAAATATATACAGGCTTAAAGTAAACTCAAAGGTAATTCATCTCCTAATATGTCTTGTGGACATAATCAAGAAAAACCCAATAATGGTAATAATAACTTCGCCAAATTCCCAAGGTTATAATCATAATTTTAATTCCAACAATGGTAATTACAATGGAGGTTATGGTCGACCCGATTCAAATAACGATAACAAAACCAATTCCCAGGTTGGTAATAATCAGAATGCAAATAAAACTACTTCAACTTCTAATCAAATCAATCAAAGCCAAACAGTATAATTTTAATGCTGTTCAGGGAGTAGAAGATAAGATCAAATAACCTCAAAGCAATCATCCCGTTCTATAAATTCTGTCTGCACTCGTTTGGCAAATAATCACGAAAAAATAAGCTACCATTACCCCAAAAAATTGTTTAATGAAAAGTCCAGTTTGCTAGCGTTCAAGCTAACGTGCGCGATATACCAGGAGCAGTCCTTATGTTTATACGATACAAGTCTAAGTGTGCCACCATTACATTGACAAATAATAGAGACGAACAGCGATACGGCTTCGTTTACTTCCTAAATCCCGAAGAAGCGGCTCGACATAGAGTTCGAAATGCAGGGGGTATCGTCCTCGATCCAAATTTGATCGCCCTAATTGAAAACGAGTTGCCAGTAGTGAACCCGTACACGCAACAGTATTGCTACCTTGGATGCATATACACAGAGCAAAAAAGAAGAGAGATCGATGGTAAGATTCAGATACCACGCGTCTGTTAGGAGTTTGTTGCTCTTTGCCCGCAAGGCAACACACGCGAATTTGTTCCTCCGGATGTCCAAGAAGCAGCCGCAGTTGTTAAATATAACGAAAACGTACCATCCAATCCTCAAATGAGAATATTTCTAACTAACAGAGATGGTAGTTTTACAACGATAGATCATCTGTGACCCATTATTATTTCCTATTATATCCATATGGCGATCAAGGATGGAACTTCGAGATTCCGCTGGGTTATGAAAAGCAATTGGAAGGGATTTACAACAAAAGGACTTGGAATATTAGCTAAAAGAGAAAAAAAGAGGATTTTACAGAAGGATTTTAAAGAAAAGCGCTCAAACACAACACACTTACTGTAGCTCGTTCCAAATTTGTAAGTAAAGTATTGAAAATATAAGCAGGACTTGTAATTACCTTTTAATTTCATATTTCATTTAGAAAACGTCTCAATATATAAGCGCAATTAATTATTTGGGAGGAAGATCCCATTACTGTCTAAATAGTGTAGTCAGAATAAAGGCGTTTAGTCTTACAATCAAGTTTTGGCCCAGCACGCTTCCACTACGAAATTTCCAATCTATAGCAACCTATTAGTAGCTCAAGTGGGCGATGCCCGGTTTGATAACCAATTCTAATATTGTCTTGTACTGTGAAGTATGCGCACCCATAGTACTATTTAACATAATTAGAATAAGAATTTTAAATTTTCATAATATTTCGACATTTTTGCAAAATTTAAAGAATGTAGTATTATTTGAATTCTGGGCCATTTTAATGATGGAGCACTTTTATTTCAAAAAAGAAAAAGCTCCAGAAAAATCAACTTCAAGGAAGTATTGAAGGTCCCCAGTTATTTTTAAGAATATACTTAGTAATAACAATTTTTGTCAAAAAACAGACAAATATTTAGCACATCATATTGGAATCAATTCATAATATCATGTGTAACAAATACATACAAACATCAAAAGGTCAAACGCTTAAATATGGAACTCCTTGGATTGGTATCCCTCTAAAGACGGATAAACAAACATACAGAAAAACAAGTTTTCCAAGAAATAATTCAGAAATTAATACTAAAGCAAGTTTCAAAAGTATTAATGTTATGGAGCGTAGCATCTGACACCTGCATTAACAGAAGAATTAAGAGGACTTCGATTTTAATGTGACCAAAGCAGTAGTCATACATATAACAGTTGTCACGAGTTTTGAGAATTGTTAGAGAATTTTATTTCCTTCAGAAGTTCAACAAATCAAGTTAATAAAAATAAGGCCTCTAACTCAACTGAGCACCTCAACAGGCAGAACATGAACACACATTTTCACAGGCTTGGATACCACAACAATCACGGACTGTAAGATAAAACAAATGGTAGCTCACACAGCAATTACAACAATGGATTTAGACCATATTCATTTTTTTGGGTAGATTAAAAAGAGCATTCTAAAGTTTTAAAAGAACTAGGAACATAAAAGGTAAGTTTGCTGCTGATATTTACTTAAAAATATTACCTCTAAACCATGTTCTAAATCTTTTCCGCGTTATACTTCTGAAATATGTCTATATATACAACACAGGTGACAACTTCCTGAGTAAACACACCCCAACGCTATCCTGACGTGCACGATGTCGGAATAACACAATGACTTCTTTGCATTAATCTTCTCCAACTTGCCAGGCGCACCGGGGGATTTTATAATAATTCTAGCTCGGTCTGGCTTTATGATATCGCCGCAGAATAGAGGGATAAGTGATGATCCGGTTGCTGCAGATGCCTTACAGCTAATGCGAAAGCGCAATATATACGAAGACCACTTGAAACTAGACAAGATGGAACGCTAGAGCGAAGTAGAGATCCTTGTTCTCAGTAGTATGTAGTTTCTAGTAAGTGAGTACCATCTAGTTATATACGAGAGAATTTCTCTAAATAAATTAGTTCTAGGATTATGCATCTCTTTGTGAGATTAAAAAGCTAACGGAGAAGTAGCATACAAATTGAATAGTTTGGATGTGTGGATCAGAAGTGGGTCAAATTTGTTTTATGCCGCAGTGACACAAAGTGCACGATTGTTGCACAATGCGCGTTGGAATACTCTCGTGATAATAAGAAAGATGGCTCTTAATTCAGATAGTAAGTTCAGTTGAATATTTAATGTTATGAAGTTTCCTCCACAATGCTTTATTACCAGCATGTATTTGACAACGGTGATGATAATAAGATTTTTTCTCGCTGTATGGCCCTATTGGTTTCATTCAACATTTTATAAAATTCATAATGGGCAGGATCTTTTAAACCGTTTTAGGGCGTTACTTCTTGATCGGATCATAGCTTTATATTATAAGTAAGTCATGGGGCGAGCAGTTTGGAAGTAGTAATGGTCTTAACCGGTGCATAATCTTTAAATAGCGAAAGCAAATTAGCATTGAAAAAGGAAATCTTCAAATCTATATCGTTTAGATCGTAAATATAATACCACGGAATACAATATAAATCAACAAGAAACTGTTGTAAGTTGAAACGTTGAAGAATCGAGTTTTAAACGTCGAAGTTATCTTACGTTTGCCGTCTACTTGAATACAGCAGAACGTCCCGCAATGATCTGAGAATTGATTGGGAATTACGCCATGTCTATTAACCCTACTTTCTAATTTCAGTGTTATAAGGTCAATCAGGGTGGTCGACCCAGGTCGAGTGGCTTGATCAATAATTTGAGTGACATTATATGTGTCTAAAAGGTCCAGTAATTTTACTGTTTCGCTGTTAGTGACATCCAACATGTTTATATTAAAATCACCCAAACATACCAAATTGTCTGAAAGGCAAGAGAGTTCCGAAAGGTTATCCTCCTATTGGAGGTGCACTTTTCCAGTACGATGAGGATGGTACAGAATATCCAATTTCGTTCATTTCCAGGAAGTTGTCCGCCAGGGAACAGCAGTATACCACGGCAGAAAAGGAGATGTTAGCAATTGTTCATAGCATTACTAAATTTATTGTACAAAGTGACAATAAAGCATTATCGTCGATTTTAAAAACAAGAATTTTGAATAGTAGAATTTACAGATATTATTTAACAATACAAAATTTCGATTTTGATATTGAGTATATAACTGGGAAAGAAAATTTAGTTGCTGATATTTTTTCAAGAGAGTATTCAGACAAGCATAAGAAATTCTTCAAGGTCAATGCAATGGTACTTCAAAATGTTGAAGATGATCTTTATACGATGGAGAACATACATTCTTATCAAGAATCTGAGGAATTACGTAGAATTTTTCAAGAAAGCAAATATAGACATTCAAGACTATTGAATATGGTGGTATTCTAATGAAGCAAGTAAATAGTAAATTTTTGATAGTTCTACCGAAATTGCAAGCAACAGAAATTTTATGACATCTACATAATTTATATTGTCACATCGGATTAAAGCGTTTACATTTATTGTTCAGGGAAAAATTTATAGCTAAGACAGATTAGAAATTAGCGAAGGCAGTGGTAAACTGCTGTGATACATGCCAATTATGTAAGGTTAAGAATTACACACCTTATTATCCAAGAATATCCATCGTAAACAGCAGTCCGCTGGATATTTAATGCATAGATTTCTTACAAAATCTTCTACCTTCTGAAGGATACAAAAATATACTAGTAATCGTAGATCAATTCACAAAATTTGTTAGTTTTTATCCAACACATACTTGCAATGGTGTGATTGGCATTAAGTGTTTAAAAAATTACTTTCAGACCATCGGAATACCTAAAACAATCATAATGGATAATGGAAAATGTTTTCAAAATTCTAAATTACTTACATTCTTGTTTAGACATAATATTTCGTATATTTTTACACCCATTAGACATCCGTGCAGTAATCCTTGTGAATGATCCATTCAGGAATTGACACAATATCTACGAATACTTTGTGCTGACTCACACGAAACATGGAATTATTATGTTCCAATTGTCGAAGAGATTGTAAATTCCATTCCTACATCAACAAGTGAAGTTGCTCCTATTGTTTTTTACACTTCTTGTACTCCTCCTAGACCTTGGGCATCCCATGACAAACTTAATGTGCAGGATTTAATTCTAAAAACAAGGGATTAGATAAAATTCACATTAAAACACAAAATAAATTAGATAATAAACAAAGCAAACGTACTACATTTTACATTGACGATTTAGTCGTAATGAAAAAATATCGAATAAGAAATTTTAAAAATAAAATAGAAAAAAGTTTCAACCGATTTATGAAGGTCCCTTTGTTATAACAGATGTTCTAGGATCAAAAACCTACCTTTTATGTTATCCAAACACAAACATAACACTCGGAATTTTTACTGTTGATGTAATTTTTCCCTATAATTATTAATTAATTGTAATATGACTTTCAGCGGTTGTTTTTAACACATCAAAACATTTTCGGCGCAATTTTAAAATTCTGCGCGATAATGTTTTGGAGGGGGGTAATTGTAGTGGAATGTTCCAACGTGAAAAGCGTATGTTAATATGTTGCTAAATTCATTCTAATTAATATTATATCAAAATTGGCTGATTTTAGATTTTAATAGAGTTTTATGGGGAACTTGAATTATTTTCTATTAATATTCGAGTTCCAACATTTTGATTATTTATATTATTAATCTTTTTCTTAAAATAAAAAAAATACTCCGCAATTATAAATATTTTACTTTACATACTTGTATTTTCATATATTTAAATGCTTTATCTTTTTGTAGATTAAACGAATGTTATTTTTCTTATTTGAAACAAATTTTCATGTATGATCAATACCATTTATACTATATTATATTAAAATTATTAATTTTATATTTATGGTTACATTTTTAAAATTCACTTGCACTGTGATGTCACAATATGGTTGTCAAGTATTTTTTAAATTCTTTTTGAAACGATCCTACATCACCCAATCCTGTATTTTTTTATATTTCTGCTTCTTTTTTTTTTTTATTATTTTTTTTAGTTTTTTCAACTTAATAGTTTTGTAAAAACATTCTTTTGCCATGAGTAGCAAATATTTTTAAGGTTTTTGTTTTAGATTCCAATACTAGTCAAGAAACCCCCAGATGGCCAATAGAGTAAGTTTCTTTTATATTGAATTCAAAAATTAATTCTGACATAACTTATTTTTTCGTCTTCCTTTAATGTTGCAGAATCGCAAACGCAGGGGGCCCCAGCTGGCCAGGGTACGTTTTTTTTTGTATACGTATACTTATTTATATTATGCTCACATACACTTTTTAATTTAATAAATGACGAATGATATGCTGATTGAAACAATTAAGTACTTTTCAACCTAAAGTTTCACAATCTTTTATCAATCCCTGCATATAGCGATGTGTTATATGCCTAAATTCATTTATGTATTTTTTTAAATTAGTATTTCTCTTGTTTTCTTCTTTAAATATATGTTTCTATTTTGTTAAATATAGCAGAACTAATAATTGAAAATGCCTACTGCCGGCGGCGGCGAAAAAATTAAAATGTAAGTATAATTTTTGCAATTTTATAATTTCAATGCTCTCAGCATATTTGTTGAGTTAAAAAAAATATTATTTTTATATATTTGGAACGCTAGTTTGTCGCAGATACGCGTACAGACTACTTTTGATTAACACAGTAGTTTGATTCATAGAAGCCGCAATATAGATTGAAATAGTACAATTTGAATATTTTGATACAATTTATATACATTTATTATTAATATGCGATATGCGTTCAATATTTTGAATTCAGCATTTTTCAGAAAAAAATTATGGAAAAACAATATATTTATTTACGAAAGATATCAAACTGTTTATAAATTTTCCGTGCGCACACACTTTTCATCATTATAAAGAAAATAATACAAATATGCTGCGCATAATTTGTTAACCACATTTTATTCTTATTTCCAGATCAAAAAGAATGGAATCGTAGTAAGACGCAATATGATTATTTCTTTTTTGTTTATAATGTTATACATTTTTTCTCAGATTAATTATCAAATTAAACATATAAAGAATTTTGTTGTAAATTAAAATTTCAAATAAATTTTGTTAAAATTTTTTGTCTTTTTATTTTGAATAATTTAAATATGTTAAAACTGGTTGCCACGTTAGCCGAGCAATCCAATCCCTCCTTCTGAACACATCTAATCAAGTTAAGTGCGACTATACATATTCGCGATCACTTTATCAATCTGTCTCATATTATGTTGTGTATATCTTAAATTCCCCTCCAATAATATTATTCATTTGAGAATTCTTTTTATTTTGATTTTATATAAATGAAAAGTTTTATTCATTATGTTGTAGAATGAATTATGTATCAATCTACATTACGATGATAAAAATAGAAGTACCCCTATATAAAAAGTATCATTAGATGTTTTACCATTCTTCTGATTGTCGCATTAGAACGACTATGGTACACACATTATTTTCATCAAATTTTTTTCACGTTTTTTCTTTTTAGAAAACCATATTTTCTACGACCTTTCATTTAATTTTTGTATTAATTCCCTATTACTTTAAGAGTGTTTTTAAATTTACCAAACAGTTTTGAAAAGCTTTTCCCTTTTGTCTGGACATATGTAATTTAAACTCTTCTATGTTGCCCGATTTCTAAATTATCAAAGGTTCAAGCAATTCATAACACTTTAATAAATATATATTTATATTAACAAAATCAAAAGTAAATTTTGTACGTCTGTACTCATAGGGATACCAGCTGCAGCTTACCCACTCCAGCAAATTTTCTAGGTCCATACTCATAGAGACACCAGCTGCAATTTACCCACCCTAGCAAATCTTTTAGGTCTATACTCATCGGGATACCTGCTGCAGTTTACCCACCCCAGTAAATTTTCTAGGTCTATACTCATAGTGACATCAGCTGCGGTTTACTCACCCCAGCAAATTTTCTAGGTCTATACTTATAGGGATACCAGCTGCAGTTTACTCACCTCGTAAATTTTTTAGGTCTATACTCATAGGGATACCAGCTGCAGTTAAGCAATCGAAAAAGGTGAGTCTACACGATGTAATGCAAGAGACTGCAACAACTAGAAAGTTCATATATTAATTAAAATGACAATGCCAAGAAAGCAGATCTTTTTAATTCATTGATGTTGAGAAGGCATCAAATCGTTTCATTGGCACAAGTACAAGCACAATGGGAAATACGCGAAACATTAAATAATGAATAGTACTGAAATATTCCAGAAATATTGGAATACCATCTTGCACTAATCTTGCAGAATGTGAGAAGAACAACTATGTATTTAAACAAGTTAAAATTAATTCAATACTTGCCAAACTGATCAGTAAAAAAATTAAAAGTCATTGGGCATTTTTTTTTTTTACATACCCTTTGAAATTTAACCACTGTTATATCTTTTATTTCAGTTAACCTCATAGCAATTCTCAAATTGGAATGAAATATAAAGAAAGCAAGTGCAGAGTAATGAAGACTTCCTTCATATGCTACAGTTTTATGTTTCTCTAGAGCAATAAGTTATTATAGCGATAATTGTAGTGGTGGAGAGATAATAATGTAATTTTTCCTAGATTGGCTTTTCTTCTTTGTCTTACACCAACGGAAAGGTCAATTACATTTCTTCGTTTCAAAATTATGTTATTACATCGCATTTTAATTTACTGTACCTGACGTACCAGGAAATTTAGACATTATAGAATAAACAAATTCAGACAATAAGACTTATTTTCAAAATTCTTCGACAAAATATTAAAGTTAATGTTATGCTATTTCAACAAAAAAAAATAAATTTGATCTAACACCAAAATTATTATCCACGGAACAAGATTTGCAGAAAGAAAAAAGTATTCCAATTCACCAAAGAACGTCAGGATGTATATTAATTGGCCAAATAAATGAAGAAAACCAATTCAATTAAATTTTTTAGGTTTTAAAAACTCAAGCAAGTGCATTACAATTTGAATATAGCCGTCGGTTAGGGATTGTACTAGGTTTTTGTCTAAAAATTCAAAACTTTGTCAAAAGAAATATAATTATTTTAAATACAAAATAACATACTGTATCTTTTGAACACATTGACCTTGACCTATGCAGTTGCAAGGTCAAGGTCAATCAGGAGGTTCCAAAATCGGCTAAAATCCTCTACTTGTATATTATCGCTTTATTGCAACTTTCTCCATTTATTTTTGTATTTTACAGGATTATTGTTGTAATATTGTTATTTCTTTCATCTTTAACTTAATACATGTATTTCTTTTAAGTCTTTAACCTCTTGTTTTCTTTCTTATTAAGATATTTATTCGTACATCTTCAACTGTGAAGTGGAGGGTATTATACAGTTAGAAAGATTTTATTGCCAAGTGAACAGGTTACATTACAAAATAAATCTTTCTTGTTCCACAAAATAAATTAATAAATTATTAGTAATACCCAATGTTTATTCTTTGGATTCGACGATAAAAATAGATATGCATTCCAAATGTATCATTAAATATTTTATTACAATTAAATGTAATCGGTTTTGATACGCAATTGCATTTAATCGTGAGTTAAAATAAACAAAAACCAACGTAATGAAAACGGTTAGCATGAAACGAATCCTTAGGTAGTACATTAGGCAAGAAGCCGAGATAACAGCATTACGTTTCCTTCGTACATAATGAAAATTGTATCTTTTCTCCATTCCCACCACCACCCACACCAGAACCCTTATTTAGATTTAATCGAGGAGTATGAGGGTTTTAACGTTTGCCTACGACCTTGTTCAACGGCAATATTATGAGCCAGAACCGCACAATCTCGGCGAACAGCACGAGACAAACACGACAACTACGCAACGTCGACGCTGTTCAAATAATTTCTGGAATTAATTTTGACAGCGCAACTACGAAAATGTCTTGGCAAAAGGAAGTAGGAGGAAAAGACGCGAATTTTGCAACGGGAAAAGGAGACCATTCCACGTTCGAATTCGTTAAGTATGATAAATATTCTGACTTATTTGTTTTCACTACGACGATGATATAGTTTTGTAAAGTATGAAAACACAATATGAAGTAGATATAATGTTTCGTGTCATATAATGGGACGTTTCAAGATATGCCGAGCGAAGATGACATTCAAGAAATTCAAATTAATATATGGAGGCACTAGAAAAGACAACCACCTACTCGAGGGACAAAAGATGTGCTGTTTTTCCGTAAGTTTAATATACAGATGTAGCTTTTCCTTACACCAACGCACCTTGTTTCCCCGCCCACGATCTGCTTCCTATAAACTTGACTGCTACTAAGATTACTGTGCAGCCTATCCTCATATTGCATTAAAATAATCGTAGATAGTTATATAATAGCACTGTATGCACAAGAGGAACCTGCTCAATTTCCTTACTTCCAAAAAGGTAATGGATCTTTACCCGATGATTAGAGATTCTTTTCCATGTTGTTCTTGAACAAAAAGGAAATATCGCCTACTTTGTCATGCAGCTGCTGTATGAGCAGCCAAATTTGAAAACCCAACAATGAAGAACTTCAAAACAGATGACGATACTACAGCTTCTAAGATCAGTACAATCATGAAGCAGTACATTACAAAAAGGTTAATTTGAGGATCACTTAGTATCAGCGTATCAACTCATTCTAGGGTGGGAGGCAGAAAAAGCTAAGAATATTTGCAATAAATATACTACGAAATATGGAGGAAGGATCTGAAGCAATGTGTAGAAAGATCTCAAACTTAATATATTACAATTCTTAGTTATTATGTTTATATCTTGATATCTTTATCAAATTGAGATAAGGAAATGCCCTCTGTTTAAATCAACAAGAAAACACACCTGATAAACAAGGGGTCAGAATAGTATTCACATTCACGATGATATATTTGGAGTGGTTATGTTTTAAATTATACGGATGCCGTTCAGAAATTTTAAAACCACCGTCAACAGCCATTGGAATACAACTTTTGTGAACCAAGTTCATTCTCTTAAAGGACCAATTTCAGTTCAAGTTTTCTAGACTTTTGTCCCTTTTTGGTTTACAATGATTCAACATAGAATCCATATAATATTGACCTCTGATTATGTGTTCAATAAGTAAATGACCAATAAGAAGAACCTCTTCAAAATTCCAAAGTTCTTGCTATGGTTTTGCCAGGATTTTTCCCCAAAACTTTCCCAGAAACCATTCCCAGTTTGTGTTAGTTATCGCCAAATTTGTTTGTGACCAACTTTTAATATTCTCGGGTATTCAAGAACAGGAAACAAAGACCTAATTAGTAATACTAAGGTTTGCTTGTTGAAAAACCATATTTTAGAAAGAAAGATGAATTTGTCAGCTTGGAACAGTACTGGGTATTTATATTTCGTATTTATTCGAATGTTGTAACAGGACCTTACAGCTACGAAAGTGACATTTAATAATAACGTTAGCGTACTCTCTAACTCATCTTGATCCTGAAATGCTGAAATAATGAAGTTATCGAAAGGAGAAATGGTTTCTGTGTTGGGGGAATGTAACAAGAATGGTTTACTTGCCAGTAAAGGGCACCGTCAACGCTATCTGGGAACAAGCATTAACCCAGAAGTCTCTAAATAGCTGCTCGAAAATGTTATAGATTCGGGTAAACATTTTTCAAAACCTGTATTTAATATATCAAAGGTACAAATCATATCAGGTACCAACGAGCTTCTGACCAAAGTCGAAAGATGTCTCTGTGATTCCATCAAGGTCAATGATTATACTTACGATGCAAACTTCTATATAGTGATTGGCTTAAAATATAATTTCATTCTCGGACACGACTTTCTATCACAGCATGGGGTTAATTAAGTCAAAATTTAAGTCGAACAAAGTCAAGATATTCCGCAGGTCGATAGTTCTGGTCCAAGTCTGTCTGATAGTTCTATAATAAACTTTAAATTGAAGGTTTTACCCAAATTTAATGGCAGAGACAACAATCCAATCAATTCTTAAAGGCCCTAAAACGTCTTGTATTTAAGACAGATCTTCATGAATTATTGGTATAAGGTCATCGTTGATCTACGATGCACTTGTTTGGTTTCGCAAAATTGAGAATTCTTTTCAAAATTTTCCTGAGCTCGAATTGCTTTTCTTAAATAAATATTGGGGTGAAAATGCACAGAGTAAAGTAAGAGCCAATATCCTCACCGGCAAATATGATTCATCAAAAGTTACCTCAAAAGAGAAATGGCGACGTTTTCATTACAAGATCAGCGTGTTCTGGGACAGCGATGGCGTAATCCTTACTCATTGCGTTCCAAAAGGTACTACGGTGACAGGTGCATCCCACGAAGCTGTTTTGAAGAAGCTCCTTCCTGCATTGCGTGAAAAACGGCGGGAAAAGGCTGCACCTGTGCTCTTTCACCAAGACAACGCACCAGCGCATCGAGCGAGCGTCACGCAGCAGTTTCTTCATGCAAACAACTTTGAAGTGATTTCTCATGCTTCCTACTCACCTGACCTGGCTCCTAGCGACCTTTGGATGTTTCCAACGATGAAAGACACTCTCCGTGGCCGCACATTCACCAACCGTGCTGCTATTGCATCAGCGATTTTCCAGTGGTCAAAACAGACTCCTAAAGAAGCGTTCGCAGCGGCCATGGAATCATGGCGTTGACGTTGTGAAAAATGTGTACGGCTGCAGGGAGATTACATCAAGAAGTGACACAAGTTAGTGAGAAAAAAAATCGGTGGTATAACTTGAATGCACCTCGTATTTATCCTGTACGCAACTTTAGGATTATATCTCATTCAGAAATCAATCAAAAATACAGCAGAATATTTAGAAGTAGTCTTTCCAAGTAGAAAGTTTGAATTGCCAAAGTACTGCTATTATTTGGCTTTGGTTAAAAATTAGTGGAGTTGGGTTTTCTAATTTTTTTTTCTGTTGAAACACGTTCATGGCGATATGACCCAAAACTACAAAAACTTCTTCCAGGAAACGCTTATTAGCAATAATATTTGCAATTAAAGTTTCATATCTTTGACATTGTAATATTTTTTTGACACTTGTCTTAATAACTGCGTTCAACGAGCTATAGCGCCACAAGCGCGAAATGCTAGCGTTCAATCGCAGAGTTCTGACGCAGGTGCAACAATATTATACTATTTGCCGGTTTATTTGAAGAGTTACACTTGAAGGAATAGTTAAAATATATCTATACACGTTCCTCTGATGATAATAAAAAATGTGACAATACTACTGCATATATTGCATTTTACCGAATGCAGCTCTAGTACTCCATATCATATTGTTAAGTTAGGCTTTTCCTTTTTTTTAATTATTTACTTCAAAAAATAGGAAGCGTCATTATTTCATTATTTCAATTCATTGTTTTTATTCTTATTCTAACGTTTTTTTTTTTTATCTTTCGTGAAATATTTGGTTTCTTATTAAGGTAAGTAAATAATTACTGATTTTATCTTATTAGATAAAAATACCTGTTATTACGTTCTAGATGGCTTTAAACCTGTTCGAGTTAGCCGATTTGGCCAAAGATCCGGAAGGAATGGTAGTGCGTCTCCAGGAATGGGGTTTGATACTCAAACTTGGGACGTATAAATGCCCACGATGTAAGAATCCGTTAAAATTGGCCAAATGTGGTGACAGGTATGGATATACTTATATAATAATTACAACAGGAGCTCATTGATTAATTGCTTTAGACCTGATCGGTGGATTTGGCAATGCTACCGTACAGTATCCCTCCAGAAGCAGAAGCGTAGTTCGTGCGCTACTCGCGTTGATTTTAGGACGGGTACATTTTTTGCGCGATCAAAACTATCTTTACAACAAATTCTGGGTTTTGTAGATTTAAGGGTTGATTGTACATCTTTAAGTATAATTTGCAAGCAAATACGAATATCCAAACCAATAGCGGTTGACTGGAGTTCGTTTTGCCATGAAGTATGCTGGCATTGTAGTCGAGATAGACGAATCAAAATTTGGGCGTAGGAAGTACCACCGTGGTCATAGGATAGAGGGCCAATGGGGTTTCGGTGGTTACGAAAGAGGCACTGGACGGGTAGCTGTTGAAGACCGAAGTGCCGACACCCTCCTCCCCATCATAAAGAACTGGATCGCGGAGGGATCCATTATTATATCCGACTATTGGAAAGCGTATGACGTAAAGGTAAACTAAATAGCCGTAACTTAATAAATCATATATATAACATTCTTTTCTTTATTAGGTGAATCATAAGCTCACCTTTAAGAACCCAGGTGCTCATATGAATTCCATTGGGGCTTCTTGGCGAGCTGCAAAGGCGACCAAGACGTCGTACGGTCGCATTAAGGCACATATACCTGGGAATTTAGCCAGGTACATGTTTCTTAAGAGATGCAATGAGTTACAACTCGACCGCACAATCGAATTTTATCGAATGGCGGGCGAGTTGTATAACCCCGTAGTTGGTAGAGAAACCTCAGAGGAACAATGGTCGGGCGATGGGGAGGATATTTTTTAACTTCTTGTTAATTTGTTGCTGTTGCTATGTTATTGGACGAAGCGTCGGCTACGAAATACACTTCGCAGTTCTAGACATCGATTACTGTGATCGTTAGCCAACCCTAGCAGAATTTTGCCGAATTTAGAGGCGTCCCAACCTTTGGTAAGAATTTTTAACATCCCCCATTGACGTGGGGCCTATGATTTCACTTCCTTATCCGAAAAGAAGACATACTCCGATTCTCATTCGTAATTAAAAACCAACCGTCCCGGCCGGAATTGAACCCGTTCATTAATTTGTGGTTTTTTAATTTGCAACTGATTTCTTGTATTTAAATATTATTATATTATTTTAGTTTCTCCATTTTTTTATTTTATTTGTTAAATTATTGTTCTTTAATTTGCTACTGAGTTTCTTATGTAAATATTAAATATTTTTATTTCATTTAATTTACGTGCATTTATGTTGAACTTTATGTATTAGTCATTTCTTAAAATTAAATAAGAATAAAGAAGCGCTAATCTATGTTTGTATATCATTTGTTTTTAATGAAGTTAATACGGGTCGGCTGGTATGGCTCGGCTTTGCAGGGTGACATGGCCTTGTTGGGGTGTTTTGGCTTTAAGGAGTGCAGCCCCGTTTTGCGTGGGTGCCCTATGTGAACGCTACTTAAGACAAACTATAATTTGACAGATATAAAACTGGAGGGTCCTGACAATGGCGCCGGAATAGACAAACAAAATGTCAATATTTTTAATTATCGAATTCGAAGATATGACACCTTAATTGTGAATATTATTGCTAATAACCCTTTCCTGGTAGAAGTTTTTATTATTTTGAGTCATGTTCATCCCCGTGAACGTGTTTCAGCAGAAAAAAAATTAAAAAACCCAACTCCACGAATTCTTTACCAATGCCATTATTTTTTATGTTTCGAATTTGATACTAAAATTATGGAACGAGAATTTAAGTTCGAAAAATCAATATACATTTGTTAGTAAAGATAAGTTATGAGCTATTTTTTTTTATTAAAAAAACCCCTGTATACCTAGCCTGTTGCATTCCCTAAAATTGAGATAACATACCCTTCAAATGTTAGTAATACGCTCTCCGATGTCTTTCGAAAAGGGAATCTCCTAAAAGTATTTAGAGAAAAGAATACCTAACCTATAACTACACAAATAGGCATATAAACAAACGCCTTACCATGAAACATCTTTATAAACACAGGATTTCGAGTAAATTCATTACTGTTATCCTTTTTTCGACATCCCCATACACATCCAGATTGATAACCCCCTTTCTCCACAGTTTACATTATACGGCGCATGTGTTAAGTTTCCATCAGCGCTATACTTCCAGTTTTCGCTGTGTAAAGCGCTAAAATCTAGTAGTTCGCGATCCAGCGTTCCGTACTTGACATCTGCGAAACGGTTTGCATCGCGTTTGCTACTTTACTGACTAAAAAGTTTGTTTCACCACCAGCTTTAGAAAACTCGGTTACATAGAATGAACTTTACGAACAGAAAAAAATATATAATTAAAAAAAATTAACATAAGTTGAGTGCTGAGTGTTTTTCTTTCTTAAGAGATACAAATTAAAAGTGTCTGATGCTTAATTAAGATAAAAAAAACAACCAAACATAAGAAAAGGTTAGGTAAAATACGGTAAAAAAAAACATTTTGAACAAGATGTGTGTGTGTTGGTGATTTGAATAAGTTTTGGAGTGTTCGTTTGGAGGAAATCCCCGATATGTAATAAGGTAGGATAACGCATTTGATTCAACATTTCTATTTTTTTCAAAAAGTTTATATCTCGACAGTAAAACAAACTACGAGTTATTTCTCTAGAGACAGTTATATGATAACGATTTTACAACTATATTTTGACATAAAACTATGGGAAATATCACGGAATCAAAACGAACATAAAAACTAGGTTATAAAACTCTACAATCCCTGAGCCTTACGCTCACGTTTATGGAAAAGATATCAACACAAAAGCTAGAAACGAGATAGTTAAAATTTATCGGCAATTTCAGAGTGCCATCTTTTATGAGAGTTTTTTGACCTGTTATAGGTTTGATAACATTAAAATTCCAAGATTTTCCTTTTTTCCTGGTCTTATTTTTCAATGATAAATGTTACGATCTCGGTTAGGAACGTTGCCAAAATGAAATAGAGATCAGATGTAAGGCAACCTCGGGAACCTTATATACATATAATGTTATGTAAACCTTCAGAGGGGATTGCTGTGCGCCCAAATTTATGTGCAGACAAAATAAACAAGACCTAGTAATCTTGTTTATAAAGTATACATTTCCCCTGTAATTAGAGTTATAAATCCTACTTAGATATTATTGTATTTGTATTCGATTTAGGTAGTGCATTTAGAGTTATTCATTCAATTCTTACTATGCTGAATTACTAAAAGGGAACCAACCTGATACATATCTAAAGGCAACACTAAAAGCTCTAGTATTATTGCCCTATTGCTCCTTTAAGTGTAGTGTTGATCCAAAGAACTACTCAGCAGTAGTAGTGTAAAACTATATTGAAAACGTAATCATGGACAAGAGGTGGAACAATCGTTTATCCAGTATGGTCTTAGAAAATTGAACGAAATGGCTGCCAGAAAAGAATTTTTAAAATCAATTGCAGTAAGTTCCAATATATGTGCTAATAGGCTTCAGTTCACTTACTTCTCACAGGTTAGATCCCTGTTGGTTTTGTTTCTACAATTTATTCATAGGAAAACATATAGGTTATTTGTGGAATTTACTAAAAGCATAATATCCGTGCAAGATCGTTTCCTTCGCTTAAGTAGAAATGCTTCCACAAGTGATCTATTTGTCTTATTTAATAGGGTAAAATTAATATTTCGACGATGTAATAACTGGTGTGCTATCTCATCCTTTCGGTATTTGTACTTAAATTTACTTTATTTCCGTAATAAGTGTTACGATGTGCAGTTAGGAGCTATGCCAAAAACGATATGCGTCCATATTATGTAAACACAACCTTCGGAAGCTTAGGAACTAGGGATATTTGATGTTCAATAGTTTTCTTGTCCGTTCCAATCGATATGTAGTACAATAGGAAACAAATTAAATTTTGTAGTTGTTACTACTATTAAGCGTATGTTTACTCAACTTATTTACATTTTTCAAGTTTGAATGAAATGAAAATAAGTTTTTTAGTGGTGCAATCTTCCACATTTTCCCACAAGGTGGATGTAAAATATACGCTACTGATAAACAGCTGCAGTGGGTGGATCCAATCGCCGTAGTTTTGTTTTGGCAGCCTCCCTTCTGTTTTGGTCAAATTTACGTAGTCAAGCTGCTGTTGCAGGAATTAGTGGTATCTCCGAAACATGGTTTTTGAAGACTTCAGCAGCTTCTTGAGGTGATAAAAATCGCTGTCCACGCATTTTTAGTTTGACATTCAGGAACAAAAAGAAGTCAAGCGATAAATCAGATGAATACGATCAATGAGATATTAACTCGATGTTTTTTATCCGTCAAACAATCAATTGCTTGATGTGTTGTATGAGAACTGTCATGATGAAGGATGATGCGATGTTGTCGATTGTTTTTCCTGATTTCATGGATAACTTCTGATAAACAAATTGTGCTTACCATTCAGCATTAACTGTTCTCCGATCTTCCACAGCAATGCTTCCGGCATTTCCAGTACAATTAAAGATACAAGCAATCATTTTCTTGGAAGTGCTTCGTGAAGGAACAACTTTTGTTGGTTTCGGTTCATCTAAAACACCCAAAAAGTTGATTATTGCTCAATTTCCGGCTTGTACGAATATATCAATATAATATATAAGTTTCGTCATCTGTTACGATGTTGTATATGGATTTAGAAATTTCTTTGTCGAATTTTTGGAACATTTTTCGCTTTTAAGTTATGCGTAATCCATCAGGAACAGATCTTTCACACCTAAATGTTCATGCAAAACTGAATGTACTGTAGTCTTCTCTATCTCACGGTGAGTCATATGCCGATCCTTTTTAATCATGTTGCGCACAGTATCGATGATTTTTGGAATAGTAACTGATTTTGGTCGACCTTCACGAAATTCATCACTGACGGAAGCAGTATCGTGACGAAATTCTGCAAACCAGCTGTAGACAGTGTGATCGTGCTTTATTATCAAAAGAACGATTCGAGGCGTTGTTGTGTTAGGCCTTTACCAAAATCGTAAAAAATTATCCAACAAAAACTTTCACGTGAAATATCAGTTTTTTTCACAAAATTGCTTTTTTAAACGCTCACTTCAAACAAATTACTAGGCAGATTTCCATGCTGTCACTGCTCCAGTAACAATTGTCAAATTTTACAAAATAGTCTATCTAATCTTGTGGTCGTTTCTAAAAACTTTAAACGTTGGCTTCGTGAAACCTATGACTACATAATTCATGATTGATTGCGACTAATTTGAAATATTAAACCGAAACAGTACATTAAAACCCTTATCACAATACTTAACTCGTACTGGACGCACGTTTCGATAGCCAAGCTATCATCATCAGCAGTAAAACTGAATTCAGTTGTCAAATGTGTATATATAGTACGTCCACGGATGGACCTAACTATACTTATGAACGTATTTTCCATTTTTACAGATAAAATCGTTGTTTATAAAAGATTTTGCTTCTCTTGAAAAGTAAGTTTTATAATAATCAAGATATTGATACAATACAGGTTGATTAAAATTAAGAAAACAAGAAATTGTGTCTAGAGTAAAGTACCAGTTATTTAATTACTACAAATTCTTAAATTCTGCTCTTCATTTTTGATATGTTTATTTTAGTTGGATCTGGTTTCAAGTTGAGCTGTTGGCTTAAAGTACTGTAAACTGTCCAGTAGGTTCTTGTTTCTGTAGAAATCCAAGCTAAAGAATAGTATTTAACGTTACTAGGATGGTAGAAGGGTTTTTACAGGCGGACAGAAGGATATGACTGGTGAGCCGAAGGCGAGCCAGTCACCTTCTGGAACCAGTAAAAACTCGTTACCTTGTGTGTATTGTTGAATATTTTATTTTTCCTCACTTGTAAATAACGATTATTACAAGAGCCTGCACTGTATACAGGTCACACATTTTGTTGATGCGGGTGGTGTTCTTGTAACATTCAAACGTGCGTGGGATGGAAACCAACAACAATTGCAGAGAGTTACGTGGATGACTCAATTAATAACAAGATTGATTTGTCAAAAAGAATGCTCCCACTTAAAGAATCGACGCCGTCCACTTCTACAGAGTATGTACATACGTGCAAATATAAGTGACTTAACATCGCTTGGAAACTTACAATATTAGTGGAAATAATAACTGCACTATGATATTTAATGTATACGATAGTAATAAGACACAATTTTCAAATATTAATAATAAATAAATTATTAAAAATTTTGACTGACATTTCAAATCATAATAGAATAAGGTATATGAGTACAGGTGTAAAATTTGACTGAGATACCAGTAAAATTTTTGCAGGCTAGCCAGTTATGAGACATTTTCAAGGTGAATACAGTGACTTGATAAATTGAGGTTTGCAAGTGAGGAACAAATAAATTAATTTAATTTTATGCTTCATTCACAGTAAAGCACTTAGATTTTATGAAACAAATAGTTGGCACACGAGAAATACAAGAATCTCAACAATGGACAAAAACACCCAAACTTCATATCTGAACTTGTAATGACATTTGGAACAACTTATACCATTTTTAAGTTCCTCTTAAATAACTGGTATTCCTAAATAACCGGTATACTCCAGTGAATTTCCTGTTTTTTTTTTGTTTTTTTTTTTTAATTTTAATCACCCTGTACATTGCATGCATATTCTGATTATCATACAAGAAGATTTCAAAATCAACAAAACTTTACCAAGAGTGAAATACATAAATTGATATATACATGGACACATTGTATTCTGTGCTTGTTAAAATGCAAGTGCATTTAGTTATTTTGCCAAAATTATATTTTTCATGTATTGGTGTTTAGAATTGTTGAAATAAAAAGCTTGTTTATTAATTTTTTGATATTGGATTTTCAAATTTGTGACTTTTAATACCGCCAACTTGGTATCAAAAAGGTTTGTACCTGGATCAAAGTTAAGTGAACAAGGTTTCCATAAGCAAATTATAAATCAAATCCATCATCTTTTGATTACTGTAAGATTTTTCATAAAGAATTTGTTCCGAATTTTCTAAAATTTACCACCCAATATTATGGATGTGCGATATTTTTTGGGATATGTATTTATTCATAACGTAACATTTTAGTTTCTTAATACAAAACAACTTCACAATGTATCAACTGCCGGTCAGTGTTGCTTTTTCTTCTCGTCCTGTCGTCTCGATACGAAGAGATTTTTGTCTCGTCCCGAACTGTCGGTATTGAGAACGATATTAACATTATTAATACTAGATAATCTTTTAAAATATAAGTAACAGAATCTTAACAAAACTAAGGAACAAAAACTGCCAAGTGAGAATTTCGCAGAACTAAGTTGTATCAAAGCATTCTGATTTCTCCAATGAACGAAGAAGGAAAAAGGCCAGTCAATAATATTAAAATTCAACCAAATAAAACAACAAATACCTTTAAAAGGAGCAACACTACTTTCTTTCATTCTTCATACGTTCTCGGCTTACTTTTAAGACGATGAGACGCCTTGCGGTGGCTGCATCAGTTCCCGGTGATATATGGCGGCAGTGGTTTCGAGTTACCTACTACGTATTGGAAAATCTAGAACGCTTGATGTAATATAGTAGATGTGCGAATAAAATGGTTCGAGAAAACTTCCAGAGGAAAATTTAGTAGGTTTCCAAACAAAGCACTATGCATCTACTTAAATGCGGTGTAGTATTTTTCCAGTAAGATCCTATGACATCTTTATGAGCAAAAGTGGTTTTAAATATATGCATTTAGAAATGGGGTAAAACGTACTTTTGACAAATGGATTTTATACTCATCAAGAGTAAAAATGAATTACATATATATTAAATGACGTTATGAAATCCATTTTTCAAACATAGATGTTGAAGAGCATTTTCGAAAATGGATTGCTGCGAAATTCAATAATGCATTAATAGAACCAAATGTTGACTAAAGAAATGTCTTTCTTTGATCAAGTGGTAACTAACTTGTAAAGATTTAAAAGACTGCAAATACCTTGCGTGTAAGAAATGTTGAAGAAGTTGGGAAAATTTAAGAGCTACTTTCTTAATACTATACTCTTGTTTCCGGATTGGAACCGCGTCGTTGCGTAACTACCAATATAGAAGGCCTGACAGCTCTTCGATGATGTCACGCTGTTTAGGATATGTATCGCCATGCACGATATTATTTTGGAAAAACGAACTTTCAAAGCAAAAATCAAACGCGTAACCGAGCACCGTTTTCGTGAAAGATGTATTTGTAGTGGATATTTAATCGACTAATTATTATTATTTGTAATTGTACATGTATTTGGACGAAATTAGGGTTCAAATGATACAGTGAATGTAATTTTATTCGAAATTTTGTTTAATTTCACTAGAACACTTACAGACATGCTATTTAACCACGGTCCTAAAATTTCTATTATGTGGTGTTTTACCTAATCTGTTATTATTTTTCCCGCAATCATTTTTAAGTAGGGTATTTGTAGAACAAGTTATAATTGTTGCAATACATTCACTGCTGTGAATATGACATTTACATATATCAGTATCCAAAGTGGCTACGTTTGGTGATATAATTTAAAATATATTGTGTCAAAACAGAACGTTTATTACATACATTTAAAAACATTTCGTGTTCAAAAATGATTTTGTTAAATATAACGTAAGAATATAAAACTATTTGAACAATAATATCTTCACGTTTTTTGTCAAATACAACGGACAGTTAGGGAATTGAGTTGAAATAGCATCTTTTTTAAGCCTAGGATATTTTTAATTTGCACTTATAGTTTCACCTGTCCTTGAATCTGTAGCTGTTGAAGAAATATTTTCTTTTATTTACAAAGTGTAACTCACAAACAAAACAACCAACGCCATCTTAGGTTAGGTTACCTCGTTGTTATCGCTTATACGACACTAGAAAAACATTGCAGGTATCACCAACAAAGTACGGAAATATCACTACACAGTATTTTTGTAAATAATACCAATATCATTTTGATAAATCAATTTAAAACGCAGAGATGGTCTCATTGTGTAAACGCGTTTGTATGGCCTAAATCAAAATATGTCAGCCTGCTGACGTCAAAGCACTCAGGCCTTATGTATATCGCAGGTAACGGTCGTTGTCATAGGTTTTGCCGACGTTTCGTCCACATACTTATGGGAGATCTTCAGGGCTGTTACTGCACACTGACTGGGGATTATTACATTATTATTACATTTTGGAATATTTTTCTTTAACAATTGACAGCGTAAACTTAGTTGTATCTTTAGCATAACTTCGAAAATTAAATATCGTTCGCCAACTAGTTGTTGGTGGTGTTAAATGTGATAGAGTACCGTAGATTCAGTCTTTCAGTTCCATGCATATCGTGCATTATGGTATTTTTAAAAAATTAAGAATATTCGATTGACAGTTATCAAATTATATTTCGAAATATATAATTATCCAAATTAGCCGTGATTAAACAATCGCTATCGCGAATGAAATAATGAAGTGACGCTAATCAGTTTCCCACTTTTAGTCAAAATATTCATCCAGGTAACGCGTATGGCTGTGTTACCATTTTCTAAGTGCTCAGCATTTAAATTTTACCATAAATGGGAAGCAAGTTGGTAGTTTAACAAAACGCAAGATTCCAGTAACATAGAGTTATATTGGAACGTCACAATTCCAGGTTAATTTTCTTTTTTTATATTTTTTCGGTAACCATTACAGGATATTATAACAAGATGGACAAATGTAGAAGGTAACATAGTGTACGGCAATAAGCGGAAGCTAATTGATAACAAAGAATTAACAAATTTTATTGGAATCCTAATACTTATTGGCGTGTATAAGTCAAAAAATGAAGAAATTTCGCAATTGTGGAGCGTGAAAGATGGAAGAAAACGATCTAATGCCTCGGAACCACTTCCAACAACTACTTAGTAAAAACAAATGTTGCTACATTAACAAATACTACTACATTAACAAATACTACATTAATACTACATTAACAAATACTACTAACGTTCATAGAGAGTAACACCTGCAACCCCAAATTGGTTTGAGCAGGTTTTTTGCTCCTTCTTCGACAGAAAATGTTACAAGCTCTCCTGATAATTTAATCGAACTCCAACACCCGAAAATGTTACAACTCCGTCATCAGTAAGTTTCGAAAAAAGGCTACAGAAAACGAATGGCCCCTCAAATTGAATATGATAAACAACTGCTTGAATTAGAGAAAGAAACTTGAGTTAAAAACCGCTAAAAGATAAATTAATTTTTTGAATGAAGACGCAACAAATACTCTTTGAACTTGGATTTCCGGGACGGTCAACCCAGGACGATACCGCGGTAATTAAACTTCATCCTAGTCAAGTTAAAAATGAATCTTACACCCAGCCATCTCATCACAATAACTAGTAATTAAACAATCGTTTCCAATCATTACATTTTAGTATTTCAATTATATTTTTTTAACTCCTTTAACTAAAACTACCTATATATTTATCCACCCCGATTATCCCGTAGTGACCAAATTTGCAGTTACAAAGCTATTGTTAGATCTTACCAACACAACAATAGTTCCTCTTCTTTACATTATTGACGTTCCAAAGTTATTCCAACAGGCTCACTAATTTTGGAAAATTTCGACATAAAATATTACTTCAATGGAAAATCCATAGCTAGCTTTTCAAATGAAATTTCCGACGTGAAGTCAGTCTCAATTCTGTGCAAATATATGGGTCGAGACTTCTGTAATACATGCAGACGACTAATTATATCCTTTTGAAACAATAACCAGTGTTGCCACCAAAAATCTGGAATTTCAGTGCAACAGCCGGACAACTGTCATATTATAAATTAATTCGTACAAAATAGCGCCACGGCATGACGCAAAAGCTGCAGAGAGAATGTCACCATTCAGGCGGCAAACACTGGAGTATCTACATGTATTCGAAGTTCGCATAAATTAATGGTGTGATGAAAATGTGCTAACAAACATATACGCATCTGGCGGAAAGCTGCGTCCACCAAGCTGGACTGTATTAGGCCTTGATGAAAGACAAAATTTATGGAATAATTTTGCATAAATGTGACGGTGGATGCAGTTCCGGAAGTACAGTGGAGTTCGGCGGTCGCGTCTGTCGCTGGTTTGGATGGGTGAAACTGGCAAAAAACACGTCGAAATTAATGCCTTAATTATGAGAGCTTGCGTCAGTAAATTTATTTTGCATGGTACACTGATATGCTGATTATCTCCAGCCTGATGTTCAACTATTTAATATAACTCTTAGACTGAAGAAATTATAAAAACTATATAAACAAATGCGTTTACCGTTCTCGTTCATACTCGTTCAACTTAAGGATGCTGTGCTACTGACAGTTTACTAACCAGGGAAGGTCCCCAACCCGAAAATTCGAAAAAAATTGAAACTTCGCGGTTAGGTAGTCCACTATGGCAGGTGTACAGCGACACTTTCGTTTCCTGCAAAGGCGCCCGTTTTAGGGGTGAAACACCCCTCCAAAGTTTCGTCGATTTTTAGTTTTTTTGCAATAACTCAGCAATGCGACGAGTAAAAAATTAAAGTTACATATCGAAATATTCCTCGTTTCATTGCCTATCAAAATATCGGTAATTTGACCCCCTTCATTAATAAAAAAAATATAGGTACCCCCACCCCCCTTAAGGAACACACTGATTTCAGATGAAATTAGATCCAGGTTAAATAGCTTCCTAAACCGTATAAAACCCACCCAATTTTTTTTTCAAATAATTTATCTTAGGGGAGACTGTGGGCATATTAAATTATCAGTATGTTGTAATTATTTGAAAAGTGCCCAAAACTGTAGTTAAGCAATCTACTGTAGCGGATGTAAAATGATATTCTTTTCAGCAATGGGATCCATTTTAGGGATGAAGCATCTGTCAGAAATTGCATCGATTTTAAGCTTTTTTGATGTAACTCTGTAATGTGAAGCGTGAGACATCAAAACTATATATCAAAATATTCCTTGTTTCATTGCATGTCGATATATTGCTAATTAACCCCTTATTAATAGATTATCTGGATCACCACAAAGATTTATGCGTATTTAATAACACTTTTATCTACTTATATGGATTTGCAAGGATATTATATTAAAATTAGATAGAATTTTGTAATTCTAGGATTTACTTGAAACAATGGTGTTGATGATGTGTATTATCCTACATTTTCGCACATAAAGTACGTATAACAATAGAAAAACCTTGAATGCTACAGATTACAAGTGCTTTTAGTTTATAATGTAAATAAAACCTTATTTCAAACAATATTAATATTAGAGATAAGGAAACATATTTATATTGACCACGGTTGGTATTTCCTTCAGTTATTGTTTACGAATTAGTACATCAACTTCAGCAAAATGGTATCTGTGAACCCTGTTAACGTGGTACGTTTATTAATGTTAACTTACAATTACGTCGTATAATTACGTCTTAGTCAACAGTACACCACTCCAAATAGAGCGGAAATAGAGCTGCATAACATACTGCATGAAATTATTACTAGTGCAGTGGAAGAAACAACATTTTCAATGGAAACAGGCTACACCTTGGAGTGTCTAAACATATAGCGTCCATAAGCGACTGAATATGTAGATGAAGATACACCTCCAACAATTGAGGAACAAAGAGAATACGTCGAAGAAGAAGAAGATCGAGAATATACTGCTGACGAGGGAGGAGTTATCGATTTGCAGTATAAACAGGACGCTGTTAACTTCTGGAAAAGTGGTTAGAGCAAACGTTTAATATTGAAATCAGTGAAAGCCAGATATAGAAAGGTTACGTCTTTATCCCAATTGTATAGATGGGAATCTTCATTACAACAAGGTGGCACTAGACGAGAAAAACTAATACCAATATCGGACTATGTATTTAACAAATTTAGCGATGCTATGGACTCGAGCGCTATAGTTCATGATATGGACTTACGGAACTGGGCAATTGAAGCTAAAGAAAGGGTTGGCCTGGAAGATTTCAAGGTATCAATGAAATGGATAAAACATTTCAAAAGAATATATAAAATAGTATCACGAAAAATAAACAAATTTATTACTCGATCACATGGTACAGACAAAGCAGAACTTGAGAGAATTGCGTCAGATTTCATTGATATAGTAAAACCATATATAGAAACGTATGGCAGAGAAAACGTGTTCAATGCAGATGAAAGCGGATTTCAGTTAGAGCTACACACGTCTCGTACTCTAGCTCCACAAGGTTCTAAACATGTAGAGTCGGTAGTCCAATCTGTATCAGCTACAACGCATAGTTATACAATTCTTCCTATAATTTCCATTGTTGAATTGTGCAAACAGTCCTTAAGTGCACTGTTGACGGAAATTGGCTTTAAATATCGAAAAGAAGACAACAGGCAAGCTTTAATAGAGAAACATGACATTGCATTGTTGCGAAGTGTTTTTCTTAAAAAATATATGGCCAACCTCATGTCGAATTCTGCAAGACCAGTGATATTCTTAGATGAAATGAGGATTTATTCCAAGGGTAATAAAATTAAGTCTTGGCAAGATGACACCATTAAAAGTGTTCGCAAACCTGAAGGTTATGATGGCAAACGTTTTATGATTGTACATGCTGGAAGTGAACATGGTTCTATTAATGGTGCAAGCCTAATATTTGCCTCAAATCCCAAAACTGCAGACTACCATTCTGCAATGGATAGCAGAAAATTTGGAGATTGGGTAACGAAACATCTAATTCCAAACTTACCACCAAATTCTCTTGTTGTGATGGATAATGCTCCTTATCATAGCGCTGTGATTAATAAAATCCCAAATACCTTGTCGAGGAAACAAGATATTGCCGACTGGTTAACGAACAATAACATAAGTTTTTCAAGCGAGTCAACCAAAGTGGAATTACTAGATATAGTCAGAAGGAATAAACCTGAAAAAAAATACTCTATTGACAAACTCATAAAAGCACATGGTCACGAAGTGCTGATATCTGGGCCTTGGCAAAAGGATATTATAATAAAAATATTGGTAGGGATGGACATCGAGCCCATAATAATTGCCAGCCCCAATGAATCCTCAAGTTCCGAAGAAGAAATGGACTGTTGATTTCGATTCCAGCTTTTATATTACAGATTCATAAGTGAATGTTTATTTGTTTATTATGAATATTGTCTAAAATGTTCTATTTATACCTTAATATATTATTAAATAATGAAGACGATGCATCTTGTTTTATTAATAAAAATCATTATTTATTAGTTTGCAGTATATGTGCATTATGATACGTGCACGATGAATATTGTGTTATATGCGCATCGGTTGCAATTGAGAACATAGAAGCAATATTTAAAAAAAACTTATTAGTTGGAATATTAATATACACACCATATTTGATTTATTAAAAATTGAAATTCTACCAAAATCTGTTTTAACATCAATTCACACATTTGTCATTTAAAATTCCTCGCCTATTTCAGGTTACATGTTAGATATGCAAGTAAATATTCTTTTCATTAAATAGAAACTGCCAGGCACTAACAAGTTAAAGCAAAAATAATTTGTGTTCAAGCAAAAGTAATTTGTGTTACATACATTAAATTTACTTTCAAGCTTAACTGTTTATACGGTTTTTGATTTGACCCAGATGTATCGATTTGTTTCATACGGACAAAAATTGATGACGTAGGTAAAAACTGAAAATAGACAAAGTGTAACTGAACGTTATATATTTCGAATAATTTAATATTACTTAAGTTTTAATATGAATGCTGGAGGCGTAGGTGAAAATTAATAATTTACCAAATTACATTACTTAAATCACAAAATATCCTACATTAAACCAAATAACATTTTGCTGAAGGCATAGAGACAATCTTAACTAATTAATACGGTACTACTGCGCGAAAGGAGGCGTAAAAAAAACATTAAAGTCAATTAAGAAAAAAGAAAAATCTTATAAGGTATACGAGCAACATAGAGATAAAAAAGAACTAAATTCAGTACAAAAATTTAACGGAGCAAATGTCAGGTAACGCTTTTGAACAACTGTTCACTATAGTTTTGACAAAGAAAATGAAAAGGTTAAAAGTCACCTGGTAAATTTTCGGTCAATTGTCAGATATTCGGTATAGGTTCACTCGACACCGGTCATTACCACAATTTCCCACGCCGAAACATTGGTTCGGTCAAATAATTCTAGGGCCAAATCTGGTAAAAGGATGGATCCGCCACAGCAAGTACCGAAGAGAAGTTGAAAAGGGTAAAACAAATGGTAGAAGAAGAAAAAAGGAAAGAAACCCTTAGTTATTAAGGATTCTTATATCAGAGAGTACACGTGGCTGGATGGAAGAAAACGTAGTGATTCTAAAATCCCTTTACATGTGGTTTATTCCCTAAATTCAACACGTCAAACCCAAAATATTCACTTTCACTCAACGGAAATAACCATATCAAGATTCTCAAGATAAAAGAGAAATACAAATCAGGGTTGAATGATTTGGGTTCAGAACTATAACAAGTGTCCAGAATTATTCTTAAAAATGTTTAGTATCGAAGTTTTCAGATCTAACTCCAATGGATTATGGACTACATAAATACATAATAAAGACTAGTTTATTAAAAAAAATCAGTCATAATTAATTCTTACAGTTAGATAATTCTGCAGAAATAGATAAGTGTTAGAAAGAATTGCGATATACAATACTCAACAATCTCACCGAAATAACGAAGTCTGTTGAGAAAAGAAGCAGGAAATCCTAAAAAACCTGCCATACACAGGGATAGGAGCACGCCCGTTTGAATCTACATGTCAAGGGACAGAAGATGCAACGAAATGGAATGAATGACACTCCTTCAGAGCTCGTTCCATTTGATCCAACAACCAGAACAAGACTGGTGCCACCATAACTTATAGAGTGAGGAGAGGTTTTCAGCTATAACTGTCTGTGGAAACCATGGCAATGGAGGACGTGCAAATAGGACTGGGCGTATATAGCAGCCACGAATATTCTAGAATAATATGGTTCGGTATTTCTATCAAAAATCTAATCGCTGAAGACAGGGAAGAGCAAGCCCAGGGATGCTAATGGGGATGTTGAATGCAGGATTAACCACCTTAGGATTACTACCAGTAAATCACAGGATGGATGAAGAGATGGTGACCTTAAAGTCGAGCGATCCTTCAACATCAATATATCCAGATAGCTCAACCGTTGCAGTTAAGAAATGTATAGAAATGAATCAAAGAAATTTGTCACTGGCGGGCATTAATTTCGATCCTCTTAAGACATTATTTTCCCAAGATAACTCAGGAGAATATACATCATGGTATATAGACGAAAACTTTACCTCCCTTTTAAAAAGGAAGGCATATCAGGAAGTCTTACTGTTAGATGAAGGAAATCAAGTCTGGAATAGTATGAACTCGCACCTTGAAGAAGCGTATCTTAAGGAAACTTATGTTACTAAGGATGGAGAGAGAGAAAGTATGCGCAATCTAGAGAATCTGTTCTCAAAGGTACCAGAAGAAGAAATGACTTATTCGAAAAAACATGGAGCACTTATTATGGAAGAGATTGAAATTCCAATAACCTGTTTTCATTATCAGAATAGGAACAATAAAACTTCCAACTGGTTGATTTTCGTTTTACCCCACCAAATTATCCTCTTATATAGCAAACCCTGTTATATTGGAAAGTTCCCGGGTTATCTTCCAGTTACACTAATTTAAATTGAGATGTAATTAATACAATAGCAAATGAATCCATTATCATATGTCAAATTATTCTAAAAGAATGCTGGAGGTATTTATTTTGATTCGTTATTAACTAGAGCTGTATATATGTATATTCGTAAGCCGATGGAAACAAATAGCTAATAAAGAAAAAGCAAAGCTCTTTCAAATAAATAAGACCAATAATAGCTGCCATTAATAACTAAATGCCTTCCGATCAATTTCGCAACATTTTCAACAGCCTCTTGTTCAACGAGAGTTTAATTCCGTTTATATTCCAACTAAGAGTTCCAACATTCCAGCTGGATCTCGGTCTATCTTCCGTAGTAGAAAACACAATTCCTCAATCATGTCGCCCAAATGCCGAAACGTCATTAAAATCGCCCCAGAGAACGCCTTACTATTCCATCTCTTCAATTTCCTGGTGTTCAATGGATGGGGGTGCTGGATATAGACAGAGAGGGACAAGGGTTAAGTGCATTCGAACCCTGTCCGTGGAGCGTCGTCCTCCAGCCGTAATAAATGATTTCCATCCATACCCTTCCTCCCATCCTTGATGTTCTAGTTCCCTCCCTTCGCTCAGCTAAACGCTACCGGTGTGGAGCGATGCAAAACGGAAAAGACAGATAATAAATTCTCATCCCGACGTAAGGCAATAATAGTACGTGAGGCGGGTATATAGAACAAACCGAATAGCTGGAAGGGGTGTGAGTGAATCAACATTACGGACGGCGCAAAACAGTCATAGTTAATTGGGAGTCACTCGATTGGAGCGGACGACACAAAGAGCACGAATTGAAGAGTTTCGTAGAAAATTTCCGTTGTCGCGAGGTCATATTGTCTACAGGAACGGAAATTAATTTCCAGCTTTTGCTTTGAATAGCTGGCTACGCAGATGTCAGCTCTTTTACGTGCATGTGACTATGATAATAATTTAATATCGCTGTGTTTTCAGCTAGCGTTAAATAGTTTTAGTGCTGTAGGTAAAACTATTTAACGTTAGCTGAAAACACAGCGATATGAAATTACTATCATAGTTACATGCACGTAAAAGAGCTGACACCTCATAATAAAGTCTCTGCAAGGACCAGAAGATCTCCAGATTGTAATGATAAAGGCATTAGACTTGAAAAAAGCAGAAGAGTTATAATATGTATCTTAATGTTATAATTTGAATTTATATAAACTTGATGAATATTTTATTAGCTTGAGCTCTCATAGAAAGAAGAGGTGTCTAGCAACGAATTGTATTTAAAAGCAATTCCAAGTGTGAAATAGTAGTTTAAAATTCTATTAAAACGCGATTTTTTGTTGCCGGTCATTTGAAACAACACGAGGTTTATATACATACGTGGGCCTCTGGAATAGAGATATAAATACATCTCTCTTGATAATTAACAAAATTATACTAGTCATATGAGGTAGAATTTGTATCTATACTTTTTTCCTTTTAATTAAAGAAAGTACGTGGAAGTTGAATGAATAGTAATAATTATTATTCATATCCTATCTTCATGGTACTTTCATTTATTAATTCATCTATTTAAGAAAGATGAGAATGGCCTTTATTTATTGAAAGTATGTGGTAGTGTAACATGAAGAGGAAAACAGTTACTAATTAGACTCACCCGGCGAGTGTTTTATAGACTTATTTAGTCTACTAATTTCTATTTCTGATCTGTTATCTATCAGAAACAGTAAAAGCATGTAGGTTGATGTATCATCTGATTTTCAAAGTACTGCCCAAACATGTGGTATAGATCTGATGTTCATGGTCTGGGGCATAGCACCACCAAGTCTTGAAAATGGTCATCTCCAACTCGCAGCATGATACTTGGGTGAAAGTTGGGACATCTGCGAAAAAGTCAACGTCTGAGGGTACTCTATGGATAACACCTCTTGGGGTAGATTTCATAGCTATCGTGTATCTTAGCTAATTCTTTTAACCCTTTATGTTAGCAAGCCAGAGTGATCAAGGAATAGAACATTGGATAGATAAATGGGACCACATTGTGTTTGGCGATCAGTTCCGATTTTGTTTACAGCGCCATGATTATGGAACCAACACATGTAGAATCGTTTAAATCGTTTCAAAGATCAAAAGGAGGAATACTAAAATTTTTCTTTAAAGTATACAACTTAAAGCAAAAGCAATTGTTAGTACTTGATAATCAAGTCCAAGTTACGTGCAAGAGCTACAACTACAAACGCTGTTAATTTTTTTTTCTTCAAACTATTATACCCATCCACTCAATAATCTTTTTTAATTATAGCAGATGTCAGTTATGGCTTCTTTCTTGACATAGTTAACAAACAATGAATTAACTTATTATTAAGTCGTTTAATACCTCGGCTTGCTAATAAAATTAATCCGTCAGATTACTTTTTAGTAGGTACCTACTATTTGTACATATTACCCACTTAATACGTCTCCAATCAACAATTATTGAAGTGGAATATAAATACTATAAAACGCGTACAATACAAGAATTTTTGTATTTGTGTAGCATTTTGGCAAATTATATAGTAGACATTTTCATTCTGACCCACTCTAATGGGGATATTGAGCAGCGTTCTGCTTTTCAAATTATTTTAACTTGCTTTAGAAATAATTACGTAGTCTTTCTTGAAGTTTTCCATGCACAATATTGTTGACAAAAAATGTCAAGGGAATCGTACAATAGCGAACAATATCTTACAAAATTTTTAGAAAATAAAATTACATCATGTCTATACATGATGTGAACCCATAACGTTCACGTAAAGAAAAGAAAAAACGAAACACAGATAACTTGATTTTTCTTTTATAACAATTTGGAGACGTTGACCCTTGTGATGGACGCGCTTCTTAAAACATTTCAATAGAATATTGTATAGCGCCGCAATTTGTGGTGATGTAGTATTTGAGAAAATAAAATAAGGCATATCCATTCCGACATATTCTAGCATAGTCACTTAACTTCCTTAGAAATGACTACATAGTCCTTCTGAAATAAAACAAGAAATCAAGGAAAAAAAAAGGCTATGGCAATAATATCTAGGAAATAACAAAAAACAGGAAGACTATAATTTATACAAAAATCAAAGAGAAAAATCAAAACAGCGGTTAAGGAAGCAAAGGCAAGATCATGGGAGGAGTTCGGAACAAAAATGGAGGACAATGCTACTGGAAATATAAAAATGCTGTATCGTGTACTAAGAGGACTGAGAAAATAAAAGAAAAACACAGTAAGAAACGTCAAAGATAAATAAGCCAAAATTATCACGGAAGAAAGTAAAATAATGGAAAGATGGAGAGTATTATAAAGAATTGCTAGGGACGGAGAATGAATTAAGCGTCGAACAAGTGACAGAACAAGAACAAAACGCAGAGGAACACATAACACGAGAAAACGTGTGTTTCCTATGCACTCGACTTTGGAAAATGATCTCGTGTTTTACGTCAGGAAATACATAATCCTAAAAACTGCTGCATTAAAATTTTCAACCAATGTGCCACCGGTACTCCCTCAAGGAACACGTTAGCGGACATATTTCTGGAGCAGGCTCCTGAAGGAAGGAATAATGGAAGTAGTGCAATGTTTCGTGAGACAGCAACAAGACAGCAATATCCCAGACTCGAGATGTGAAATCATATCCTGACATAAAACTAATTTTGTACCTCAGTCTTAAGAAGGGAGGTGATATAAGTTAGAAGATACGAAACTGCTACAAGAATTTCAGGCAAGAGTTTGGTAAACAACTACTATGCTACAAGGTGTCCCGTATCGTTATGCTCAAATTTTGGGAGCGTAAAATGGACTTAATTCTAAGAACAAAAAATGCAAAAGTTGTAGGTTGAATGTTATTTGTTTCAAAGCTGTAGACGCTTTAATTGATTTAACAAAAAATAAATAATTTTTTTTAAACCATAGTCATGACAACGTTAATAAAATATTGTTGATAATGTGTAATTGTCAATTGCATTGGCCTTTTTAAAAAAGAGAAATTTATGTCACTTTGAAATAATAAGAAGTTGATGTTTTTCAAATAGGCGCATTCCTCATTATGTTCATGGAAGTACAAATATAATTTCGGGAATACGGGCCGCGCGACTATATCTTTGATAGAGGGGTAAATGTAGGAGCAGAGGTAGATGAAGAAGTGTTAGATACTCTTGCAAGGGATCCAACTATTAGCGTACATCGAATTTTAAAACGTGAAGGTCTGCATCCGTATCATTAAAGTAAGGTGCAAGATTTGTTTGAGGCAAACCACTATCCTCCTCTAGTTTTAATGTCTGCAGAACAGTTCTCTGGACAGATGAAGCTACGTTCACAAGAACTGGCGTCACAAATATAAAAAACCTGCATAGATGGGAGTTAGAAAATCCGAAGGCAATAGGCACATCTACATTTCAACATCAGTTTTCTATTAACGCGTTGGGTGACGTAATCGTTGATTTACTATTTGGTCCGCTCGTTCTTCCTGCGAGATTAAATGCAAACAATTACCTTCAGGGACCTTCTTCTATATAATGCTTTATATAATTCACGTAAAATGTCACCCGCAATTCAAATTTTAAAAAATATTATAGGTATTTCGTTCAAAATAACGACGAAAACTTCACTTGGAAAACCAAGTCTTTAGTATGCTGTCAGAGATGATGTATAATAAAGATGTTCTTTTACTCTAAGTGAAAATATTTCTAGTTTTATAGGTTGATTAATACTAAAAGTGAAAAACAAAATATCAAATATTCTGCGAATAATAGTTATTTTAGCAAAGCACAGCAAAAACCTTTTTTCCTATATATTTCGGAAACAGTTGCCTACACGTATAGGCAATCTTTTGCAAAGTGGCTCTAAATGCGTCAGTAGAAATTGTGTACCAATAAGCACCTTGCTCCATTTAAAAGAACATTGATATTTTTTTTTAGTTCGCCCTGTACATGTCAAAATGTTTTGAGATTGTACTACTGATGTAGATCTGTTTTTGTGTAGGAAGTTTTCTCCTATTGTCAATAGTAAACGTGCTGTTGAAGAATCTCGCGCTATTGCTCCAGCCTGTATCTCATTTTATATTAGGAGCTGTTGCTCATTCTCCCCTCAGATTTACCAATCCACGATGAGAATATTAGAAATTTCAATCACAATCATCAAACAAACGCTTATTATGTGGTTTCCTTGATATGCCATAGATTTCGCATATGGCAACAGCGCCATGCTACTAACACTAATTGCTTCCACAGGCGCTTACAAGCCCTTCCCTCCTGTTATCCCAATTTCGCCAAGGGAATAAAGGCACAACCGCAGACAAAACACTACAACAACAAAAAAGAATCGATCGCTTTTGCAGGTTTTGTTGTCGTGTTCCTGGGTGAATTCAATGGTTCCCGGAGAATTTATTATTTTTCCGCTGCTTTTTTTCTCTCATCTTTTATTTTTGCGATCTCGTTTTGCGAGGCCTGTCCGTTAATGAATAGGTATGCCGAAACAAATAATTTAAAGATAATATCAGTTTTGGACTACGCCATGGTTATGCCCGACATAATAGGGTAATTATTAAAATTAATCACTGGCGGCAGTTAAGGGACGCGGTGGGGTAGCGAGAATGGCGAGAGAGGAGGAAGGAAGGGCCGCTTTAAAAAGGGAAGGTGGGTAGATAAATTGAAATTTAATTGGTTTTTTCCAATTTTTAATAAGCGCTTTGTTCGGTGTGTTTTTTTGCTTTCGCTTGTTCCGTTAGCTGTCGCATGGTTCCCTCACGGAAAAACAATCATTTTCAATTTTGTGTCGCATAATGCGTATGTCGTGCGTTTTAAATGGTAGGCATATTTCAAATAAATTGCTAAGGGATACATAATTACTATCCTTGAGTATTTTTTGAGCTTTCGGGTTGAAAGCAATAAGGAAGACATATGTATGCTTTCGCTATTAACTAAAGCAAACATTATTTTATATACATACTATGATAGCTTGTAACAATTTTAAATCAGAATTTCTTTACGTGTGATGATAGACCAAGGAGGTACATAGGTTAGGAAGCCTATCATAACCTGATGAGTTTTTTGTGGTGTGCGTAAGGTGTTCCATGGTTTTGTTACTATCCGCCCCTCGCTGTAAAGGGCAAAGCGCAGTTAATTATTCCCCAAGATACGAATGTGGAAGCACTGCGCCGATCACCTGCCACTGTTACGAGGTTTTGGGGTTGATCTCAAACCAGCAAAAGCAAAATCATAGATGGACCTTGCAAGAACCATCAAAGAAGATTGGACTAACAAACTTTCTAGTTCCCAGCAAGTCCCCAAACTTCAGGTACCGATAGTCACGAGTATCTGAACTGAAACCACCTTTAAACAAACAGAGCAAAGTTGTTAACCATTTTTTTTCCAAAATTTACATTACTTGGGCAATCATCAAATTTTAATCGTGATGATAACTTCTGGGAAATTCTTGCATATCGAATTCATGATGATGGAAAGCAGATTTGTTAGTATTTTGATATTTAGCATCAGCGAAAGATGAAATCTACATAGCGATAAAATGTAGTGGTGTCAGTAAATGGGAACAGATCCAACAAACTTATCCGGTTTAAGTACTTTCAATTTTTATTTCACCTTTCAGAAAAATTTAAAAAGTCCAGGAGACTACTCTCTATAGAAGGTGGATAAGAATGGCCTATTACTATTTTATTGAAGGAACACTAAACATCCAAAAATAAAACGTCTTGCTTCGTACCAGACTGCATGGTTTCTGATCTACCACCAAAAAATACTAACTGTAATTTAAGAGAAAGAAGCAACAAGATTTCATTTGCGGTAAATTTTTGATTGACTCACGGAAATGCTTTGTTAAAAGTTTATGAAAATGCAATAATGACTTAATTCTGAAACCTTGGGTTAAACGTACCTATGATTTACTTTAATAAAATGTATTTAGGTAAATTCGATTACACTGGAAGTGAGATTCGTATTCCTCAGTACAACTTAATGTCACGAAAGATAAATGCAAAGCATATGCTTTCAACAATTTGCTTCATCCAAGATTCGCCCGTGCGTACTCGAATTAGGCAATGCGCTTATAAGCTCGTTTATCATTATACGTCGCTATCACTGGATGTTTGCTATGATGGCATTTCTTTAAGCGTGGCAAAAAGGAATAGCAAGAAACTAAGCCATAATGTGCAGTGATCAAGCAATCTAAATCCAGTCTATTTCTAACTTGGACGAAGAGAGACCTAGGATTTGGGCGGTCTTGTGGATTCTCCACAACTCGCACCAGGAGAGGGTTATCCAAGACACTGGTCCTCCGTCATGTGCCTCTGGCTGCCTCCTTGATATATTCGATAAAGCCTGAGATGTTAAGGTCCTTTTTGATCTGATCATTTCTTATAAACCAGGGAGACTACACGCAGAGAAACGCTTTCTTGTATCAAGACTGTCCGCCTCAATTCAAGACAATTACTGTTTATTGTAAAATTATATTCTTATAATATAAAAAAAAAACATTGTTATCTTGTCATAGATTTATTTATTTAGTAAGACATTTTAAAGTGTTTTGTATACGTCCATTGTACAATTTTTAAGTCTTATTGTGTTTCGTTGCAAGTCTTAAGTTTTAAATAGTTGCTGTTTGCAACTATGCACTATATGTTAACTTGTACAATTGCAGTAGATTTTCTTTTTAACTATGACTTCCTCCCACTGATTAATGAATTGTAAGTATAAAAAATTTTTCCTTAAATCAATATGTTCTTTTTATAAGATCACAATAGGAGGAGACAATTTCACCTTTTTTAAATTATAAAAATGTAATTTTTTCTTTTATTATATTTTAGAATAGTTTACAATTGATTAGTTTTTTATAATATACTACATAACGTATTTTAATTGGTTGACATGTCACTATGGTTTACAATTATCTTTACAATTTTCTGGTCACTTATGTATATTTGCTTGTTTTGTTTCATGGTGGTCCCCGCTGCTGGCCTCATGATGTGTTTTTGCACACGAAACCGGTCGCCTCATAGTCAATAGAATTTGTGAGAAAATTGGACCTGCTTTTTATTTCCCTTCATTACCTAAATACTCCTACACTTGAGTCACGATGGAATATTTAATTACTGTTTCAATTATCCGCAACACAACTACTGTTTTAAATCAAAAACATATTTTCTTGGCGTTTTTTCTCCGCTTAATGAAATAATTGTATTTCTTGATTAAGACATTCGTTAACTTGATTCAAGAAAATCTTGCAGAAAATTTGAAGAAATCGGTTCTTAGTATAAGTAAATTGCTGGTATAACACAAAACAATATTTTCTTAAGGCTAATAAATAGTTTTATTAATTCAAGAAAACGTTTAGGTATTGTTGATAGATCAATAGTTTCATTTTCTTAAAATAAAGCATTAGAATTCTTGAAATGCGCATTATTTATATCCACATTATTAATTGCATTTACTAGTACGACATATCCGTAACACAATGCAGTAAATTATTTACATCGCATTTTAAGGTTATCTGCGGAATAATGTTCAAACAAGAGTGAACTTAATGTAGAAGTACACATTATTGCTACCGTTTTGGCTGTGGAACCGATGAAATTCATATAAAGGGGTAGAATCGCCGTCTTTAGCATTCGAGTGTTAAGGGATGAGAGGATATGCGTTATCGCGGAGCAGAGGCCTGATTGCAGCCAAGAAGAGGTAAGTTCTAATCCGTAAGCATCAGATAAAAACATAAGAATAGTTGAAATCATATGTCCAAAAACCTGGCATAAGATTTTCTATCGGGTGGCTCTAATCGTTAAATTACATTTTGAAACAAATACTGAAACAATCTTAAGGGTAGCTGAGAAACTACGTGTTTATTTTATTGGAAAGTTTCTAGGTTACTGACTGACTCGCTGAATTGCTTTATCAACAATTAATAATTTTATTTTATTTCATAGTATTCATACAGCATGACACGTCCAAAAAAGAAACAATATCAATCAATACAGAATTTATGTGTATTACTACATTAATGTTAATGTCGTTCAACAAAGTTCCCCTCAATGAATCACTGGCAAGTTAATGCCGTTCTGACTTCATTTTCAATTCTTCAGAGGCTATAGTAGCTTCGGGTCGCTCTCTTCCTGTCCTTGGCGTCTTATTAGGTACCTAATTCTATTTCCAACTAACGATAATCTCGGAGAAACGGCTAAGTTACTCGCCGCCATTTTCTTCACGTCGTAAACGTTTATTTTCATTGTAACATTTTCTCTTACAAACAGGTCCAGAATAAATTCTATATTGTCTTTACAATAAATTTGTAAATTGAATTGAATTGAAAAAGTAAATATTCACATTGAACGGTATTCGGTAACGTCAAATAGTTAGGCGTCAGATCGTGAACTCCTATGTCATATTACAGTCTTTAATATTATATTTTTAAAGAAAGGAAAGTTTAGTTGGTTGCAATTTGATTGAAAGAACATGGAATATTGTACATTCAAAGTGTGTATCGTGATTTTTGACAAATGCTGTCGGTATCAAAGGAGCGAAAGGACTAGACGACAATCTGTCTCTTTAGTTCGAATCACTTTTGTGATTTACGACGTATTTTCCAAGTAAATTCAAGTGTTGTATTATATAAATCTTTCTTCGATTACAAGTTCAATTCAAGTTTGATTATTCCAAAGTCGGCGGGGTTTGTTTATTTATTTATTTAACACAAATTTCTCTCATAACATTACGGTATATACAATTACGTTTTTGTATTAAATCATTAATGTTGTACTTGAAATATTGGTATTACAATAAAACACTAAAACAGCGCAGTAAAAATAGTAAACAGTCATAACCGTAGTTGTGCTTCCTAATCAAACTGATCGATATCATATTAAAATCATCAGCATCTGCGAAAACGATAGATCAGCAATTAGTAACAGTGAGAAGTTATCGTTCAGCTATTATTAAATACAATTTCGCACAATCATGATGATGCTAATAAATAGCTCATGGTATTGATGGAGTCACTACCTGTAAAAACAATATGAGAAAAGGAAAGCATTAATGCTTTTGCCCTTGTCGACATTGTTTATTTCCCAGTGTATGCCACTAATCTTCAAAAACACTCACTGAAATATTTCCTGGCGCCAGCTACTTTCAACAAATATAGTCATGTCGTCCTAGATAGTAGCGATACAAACCCGAGTACAGATGCCATACTTACCCATGCAATAACTTTTAACGTACGTTTCATAAATATTTTCAAGACACCGGTTAATGTAATACTTCTATTTGTTTTCTTTTTATTACTATTTACCACGTGTACTAATTTAACTGTAGTTTTTTTAAGATATAATTAATAAAAAAGGGACAAATAAACTTAAATATTAACTCATTAATTATTAAACATAAATATAATCCCTATTGAATTACATTGTTAAAGAAATAATTTAATTATACCGTAAAATATATAAAAAAAACCTTTTTCATTACTTCGTTTGCTCCTAATTTGAAGTAATTTTTCTTTTCTTGGATATCCTTGTAGCTGACCCAATGATGTGCTTTTTGAGCACGACACCAATCGCGTAATTTCTCAATAGAACTTTGTGAGATCTGGACCATTTTTTCATTCCTACCTTTAATATTAATATTTTCTTAACTTAAAACTAAGTGATTTACTCGTAAGGAACATTTTTCTGTCCTAGAATTTCATTTTCTAACCCCAAAAAAATATTTATTTAATATAAGTAAAATTTGAAGAAAATTATTTTCTTATATTATACATTTTTAGTCTTGAAGTGAAAATATTTTCTTGAATAGAGATTGATTTTTGCTAGAAAATCTATTTTCTTGATGCAAGAAACCATTTTCTCAGCATTTTATTTTGAAAAGTCGCACCAAGCCAGGCCTCAGATAGCTCTTCTACAAAAATTTGGTTTTGAGGTGCACTAGACTTCTCACATATAGTAAACATAATTCGATTCTGGATTGGAGGTATTTTTCTGGAAAGGTGCTATATTTACGGAGGATCATTATTTCCATAGCTTACTTTTCTCGAATTGCCTAATAAATAAGAATTTAAACCTACTTTTCCAGGGAACCATTAATTCTAAAAAAGCCGATAGAAATAAGTAAACGTGATGTAAGGGGTAGCTCGAGGTAGATACTCGCACAAATACTACACACCGAAATTCACCTACCTGTTAGAAAGAGGTACTGGAGAGGTACGTATATTCCAAAAGAAAACAGCCATTCCACTTTACGCTCTTTATTTACAAAACAGTACAGCTCTAGCAAAGAGACTCTCCAAGAGTCCCCCATAATTACAAATAACTTATATTCATAGACTATGCAATCCCTTCTACTAACTGTCCTTCCGGTGCTTGATCGGCAGCATCAAAGTTCGATGTCTTCGAATTGACCGAGAGATCATAATCTTACACGGCAATTGTCCTGACGCTCAGTCAGCTCGACGACACCGGTTACCGATCGAAAAATGATTACAATGCAGAAAACATAGACGATGAACGCAAAGCAGCGGAAGTCCAGTTAGCGTCTTTTCTAAAAGTGAAAGCAAAGCGTTTATTCGCGACAATATGAACACATTCATTCAAAAAAAAATCACTTACAACTCCAAATTTTTATAAAACGACCATAACTAAAACGTGACGAGTAGCTCTAGAGGTGATTTATAAAAATGGCCTTCAAAAGAAGTCCAAAAAAGGTTTGTAACGTTGAAGTATAATATTTACGAAAATAGTTTACCTAGGCAACTACGCTTAAGTCAAAAAGTTCAGGATGAAATTACTATTACATATTCATAATACTTTTAATTAACCACTCTTGTGAATGTGTCTAAACACATCATTTGCCTGAAGTTAAACTACGACAGTAATGGATCATTTTTATCGAAGAATCTACATACTGCAACTGTTTCGCTTATCATAGCAAAACCGCTTTTTTCCCTATACATTCCATATTTCATCACCACCACCGCACCTCTGCCATTTCATGTTGCATGTAGTAAGTCCCCTTGTACCCTCTCTCGTCCGTGCTCTGCTCCCCCCATTTCGGTTATCAATCGACGTTAGCACACGTCAATCGTTTGCCACCGAACTCGCCGAACTTGTCAATTTCAGATGAAAAATGGTTGACGCGGAATTTTCGTGAATTTAATATAAATTTTCGACGAGGACCTTGCCAAATATACAGCATAGTGTATAGGGAGGAAGATGAGAGGAAAATTGTCGTGTATTTAATAAAAGTTGACGACCTATCCATCTAAGTGAATTTCTCTAAGGTATCGCATGTAAATAATATAGCAGCAATATAAGATAATGTATAATATTTCAATAAAAAAGGACTTATAAGATAGGGAGCAAGCAGATCAAATAAATTCAATGTTAAAGGGATGTTACGCGTGCCCTTTGAAAGGTCGCTTGTTTTCAATTCCATTGTCTTTATTGCTTTGACATTTGGTAGCTGGCATCCCATTGTAAATAGAATATAACCAGCAAGTATATAAAGGCTATTTTAGAGCTCTTGTTCATCTTAGAAATCAGCATCTCTACGTAATTGTCATAACTCGATAGCAATTTGGAAACATCTGAAATTGTACTTGTTTAGACTTTAAGAACGCAAGAAGCATTTCTCAAACACAAAAGGTGTATTTTTTTTCTTTTATAATAATGATGGACTAATGACAAAGCAGTCAATTGTCCTGTATCCAATAGAGAAAGTAAACGCTGATTACCTATTAACTTTGTAGTGTTACTGATCTTTTCATTAAAAAATATGGGGCTACGCAAAGTGGATCACTAACTTTCACGACGTTTCAGCTGGAAGTCAAATTTCGTGATAATTTTTTTTATTACATATGTGTGAAACTTTAAAAAGAAAATTGTCAATGCATTAGCGGCATAGTAAGCAACTAGTTATACATCAGTAAGTGATTTACCTATAACTTATCATTTTTTAAATAATTAAGTTGGTATGAAGAGAAAAAAACATTTTCTTAATGTGAAAATTTCAAATATTTCTTTAATAATTTATTCTGAGTTTTTATTTATATATCAATCTCAAATTTAAATACACTTTATTAAAAAGTAGAAAATTTATTTAAATCATTAGCAAATACAACAAAGATGAAAAGGTGGCAATGATAGCGTGATACCAGAAGAATAATAGTTTAAGAAAGTTTAGGAACATGTTTTCTGTCAATTAATCTTGTGCCAAAACTATTGTCAATATATTTAACAAATTCAAAGCAGTTGTGTTTTAAGTGGCCACAAAAAAGAAATAAACATGTTTTAACAGAACATATGAGACTGAATATCCTATGTTATGCAGAGGAACGGTCTGTAGGATCGCAGACGGTTGTGTTTTAAGTTACTACAAAAAGCAAATAAAACCAATCACGTTTTACCAGAACACATGAAACTGAATTTCCTGTGTTATGTAGAGGAACGGTCTGTAGGATCGCTTTTAGATGTAACCAGACATTTTGAAGCATGCAAAATGTCAAACCATCAAGAGCTCTTTGAGGAAGATAAAGTAAAAAGACCAGATTTTTGCGAAGCAATTAGCAATTAGGAACATGTTTTTTGTCAATTATCCTTGCGCCAAAACTATTCTCAATATTTTATTCAGACGGTTGTGTTTTGAGTTCCCACAAAAAAGAAATAAAACCAACCACATTTTAACAGAACACATGAGACTGAATAGCCTATGTTATGTAGAGGAACGGTCTGTAGGATCGCTTTTAGATGTAGCCAGACATTTCGATGTACATCGCACTGTCCGATGTACAAAATCCTGAAAGAATTCAATTATAAGCCATGTAAAGTACCAAACCATCAAGAGCTTTTCGATGAAGATAATTTAATATGTTAAATGAAAACGTAGAAATTTTGGATAAAATACTTTTTACTGATGGAGCAACATTTACTGTAAATGGCAAGGTCAACTCTGAGAACTTCCTACATGTATCCATTGAAAAATCCAAAATTCCCTTACCATTAACCCTTTAGTTATTGAAACAGTACACTAAAACCCCTACCACAATACTTAACTCGTACCGGACGCACGTTTCGATAGCCAAGCTATCATCATCAGCAGTAAAACTGAATTTTAGTGAACTGTTTCAGTATTCCAGTGCCACAGCTTTAGAGTTCCTGATTAGCATTAGTTATTGGACAAATTTTCATGCTCAAAACCTGACCCGACCACAGTACCATCAAAAAGTCATACCTGGATTGGAATAATAAGCGATAGACTTATTGGCCCATTTTCTATTGACGGAGACAATACTGCAACAACATTTTTAAATCTGTTGCAATACCACATCATTCCATGAATTGAAATGCTGAATGTTGATGAACCTTGATGCCATTGGATGTTTTTAATAACGCATTTCAAAGACACTAGATTGGCAGGCTTGACACCATGCCGTAGCTGTCAAAATCAGCCGATTATCTCCAAACAATTACTTTCTTTGGAGTTACCTGAAAAGTAAAGTTTATAACGTGCAAATACGTAACTTGGACGAACTGGAAGACCGTACACTTATTGCATATGATGGAATAACCCCAGAATTTATTAGGAATACTTTGCCTTGAATATAAATTCAATTCAAAGTATGGAACTTTACGTTATAAGTATAATCTCTCTACAAAGAAAAGACATCTTCATTGGTGATTTAATTTCTACAGTCATTGAAAACAGAGACTGTTCGAATTGCTTTATTAAAGATCACAAGCTATACAAGAAATTATGATGATATAAAGATTATTTTACCACCACAGCATTGCATTGTGTCGAGAATTTAATTTACACGATTTACTTATAATTTACGATCGCTGTGATTGTGAAATACATCCCTAGGAACGATCACAAACTAGCTAAGAAAATAGTAAATACATGCAATATTTGTCAATTAACTAAATGTAGGAATTACACACCTTTCGCTATAAATACATCACACGCGATAATATTTTGGATCTTATTTCAATTGCTTTTATACAAAATTTAATACATTTTAACGATTACAAATAAATTATGGTAATATTCGATAATTTTGCTAAATTTCCCACGAAAATGACCACCTCTTACAGCGTCACCAGATATCTAATGACTCTTTTAAAAATAAACTTTTTCATGAATGAAATATATTAAATAATAAATATGTATGATCTAAATAACATTTCGTAAATGGCTAAATAAATTTAGATCGAATCGAACAACTTTTGACTGCCAAAAAGGTTCACAGTTTTATTCAAATTAATTATTATATTCCTGTTACGAAATTTTGAAAATTTTTCCTTCACCCAAGTCAAATCCTAATAGACAGCTGTTTTTAAATTTGTTTAATGAAATGTTTTCAAATTTTAAGTTTATCGGCCAAATTAATGAATTTTTTCAAGTTTTTCGAAATCCTTAGCGAAAGTCCTGCCATGTCGTATCCAAGTCAAGTTCGAAATGTAGTCGTTTCTAAAGACTTTTCTATAATTTCTCATTTTTCAAATTAAAAAGATCTAAAATAATCCAACATCTATGCTTATAAATACTCAACCAATACAGGGTTGACTTGTCTTGGTTTTATATAAGGGTAATAATTTTAACAAATTCCATTAAACTAGGTCTTAATGGGAAAATAGTGTTCCGAACATAATGGTTCCCCCCATTATTGTAGATAAATGCTACGTCATACATTATGAATGTTTGGAGATAAGGAAATACTACGTTTATAGTTCGGACTGATCATTCTATAATTTCCGAAAACACAGAGAACAGTAAGTACACCAAGTGCATTGAGACTTATTGCCAAACTATAAAGACCATACGAATGAACTAAAAGAGAAATATTTGGTAATTTGATCAAGCACATGGTCTTTAAGGGATGTTATATATTACAAGGACTATGATTGCTTCAAGTTTTCCGTTATTCTAGTCTCTTGAAGAATTTTTACTACAGCAACAGTAGACGGAAAACAATGTAGAAAAAGTACTGTACAAAGTTGGACAAGGTCCAAATGTGTAATCATCTTATACGTAAATTATACTATAATCGATCTACAATTCGAAATCTACGCAATCTCATCGCAACTCAACAATAATCACGAACTCCTAATTGAACATGAAACGCTAAAGCAAATTATATAAATCCGGCATGAAAAGGTGGCTTCACCAAGAATCCTACCAGGCACGTACATGCTTGGCATGGCATTCGTGCGGATGACATGCCTTCCGCCAACGCGCAATATTGCAATTCCCGTAAGCCATAGTAAACTGAAACTTTATACACATGTCTGACATATTTGAGTAATACGGAACTAATTTGGTTACGTATCATAGCTTTGCCACAGCATTACCTACCGTTCAGTACGCTTTTAAATGAACGTTTGGAGTTTGGCGATTCCGGTTAAAGCAGAACTTATGAGCATATGAGATGGTTCATCTGGAAAATTATCTCCGTGTAAATGCAGAACTCTTATTAAGTGTAAAATTTAATGCTGAAATGGTGAGATAGCTGAAATTTGACTAAATTTCTTTTATATTTTTCTTAATAATTGGATTAAACTAGCAATGGAGATTCGACTGACAAGCATTGACACTGTGCAAATGCATGGAAAATGCGGATACCGTACTTTAAAAAAAGCGAACCAGCACAGAGCAAAGTCGCCTTAGCACAAGTAGAAATCTCCCGATTCGAATTGTGAAACGTGATATATGTCTAACAATGTCTGTGTCTAACCTGCGCCGTCTATAGTAGAAGGTATAGTTAGAAACGAGAATGGAGAACTTGTGACAGCAGATGATAAAATTTTATTTAACATAAATAGTGAAGGCATATTTGTCGGGTTGTATTAATTATTACTATATATTGCAATTATATTTATTTACTCATGTTACAAAGCGTTTTATTTTGACAGTTTAATTGCATGTAGTCCCATTTTGTTACGAGGCGAAGCAGTGTTGATGACCTCTTCCCTCCAATTTCCCCCAGATCAGTTTATCTTCTTCAATTCAATTATATTCCTTCATTTCAAAATTATGTTATTGGATCGTATATGGACAAGCATATTGCTATTCACATGCTTTTATAAAATTAGCATCGTTTTCATGATAACCATTCTAATTTACTGTACCTAACATTACCGTACCTGGAAATTTGGACATCATCACCAAGGAAGTGAAAGGTATTTTCGATGGATTTAAAAGCTATCAAGGATGTTATTTTATATAACTCAGATAGTAAACTGGCGTTCTGAATTTAAAAAAACAAAAGCAGATGGGATAAACAAGTTTCGACAACAAGACTTACTTTAAAAATTCTTCGATAAAATATTAGACCTACCGGAAATTATGTTCGATAATGTAATTTGAAGTTTCAATACGTACGTACATGTTCATTTGAGAATTCGTTAATTTCATTTTACTGAGTTGGAAATTCATTCTAAAATTGCCGTAAGGGTATCCAGGGATACCCCCCAATCTACAAGAATCGTTTATTCAAATTAAAATTAGAAAATTTAACAAAATTTGAAAAAAAACCCTGAGAAAGATATTTCAATAGCTACCACCTTCCATAAAGCCACCGATGAGCCGTAAACAACCAAACGCACGGCTATACATGGAGAATGTTGGTAGCTTGTATCATCATAAAGAAAATATATTTGCTTCTATTTAGTATATTCACTTCCAGGTAAATATTCCCAAAACACTTTTCCTACTCTTCCCTTTAAAATCAGACAAATTTTGCATTTTTGTCACTTCAAAGGTAATCTCCAATCCTGTGAACTCCCCGCCAACTGCTGCATGAACCCAAATATCGAAGGCGGAAATTTAAATTCGGCACTCCGAATGAAGGGAAGCGGACAATAAATTTTGCAATCGACCCTCGTCAACTACAGAGCAGGTCCTTTGGTTCGAGTGCTCATTACGCCGTGTAACTCTGAGGATCGAACCCGACCGTTTAATCAGAATATCTAGAGCTAATTTTTCGGACTTTTGAATGGTCGAAAAGCTTACAACGTAGGGCGACGAGATAGAATTAATTACCGCTTTTTTGGAAGGACACACGCGCTTTTCAATAACGCAGGGGTAGCACCGATATGGTCGGATGAATTTTTCGGACGATAAATGATATTTTACAGGGAAAATCTATGACGTTGCAGCGCCGTATGGTAATTAGAGAAGACAAATTTTTATTGCGATAGGTAATATATTGGGTTATTCGATGATTTAAGGAAACGGTAATTATTCTTTACGAGATGGCGTTGAAAAGATTCTATGATTTGTGAATCATCATTGGGTTGATTTATTTCAGTAGATGCATGATTTTTTTCATTACGAAGAGATTTTTTGACAAGATTTTATGAAATCCTCTAGTGAGCACCTTCAGAAAAGAGCGGAAATATGGTCGAAATGAATTTTGACAATTTTAGAATAAATACCGCAAGAAACGTAAACACTATCAGAAATGAAAAGTTGGACGACATAGAGAACATAATTGGAATTACTAAGGAAGGCCAATTTTAAAAGACATTTTAAAGGCCATGCAAAAAAAAATCAGGAAAGCACTGTCAAAAAAACGTGTGGGTTGAAGTAATAAAAGTGGCTATACCTATATTATTATCATATGGTATGGTCCTTAAATGAGAAAGATGTAATATTTTTTGTCTCGGGAAAATAAAAAGAACGCAAGAAAAGAAAGGTAAGAATGCCAGCGGCTCATAAAGGTTAATTAAGATGGCTTGAATATATGAGGCTACCAATTATTCCAAATAGCATTCTATAATATTTTGAATATGTATGAAATGTACAACGATCTATAGTTTTGGAAATGATGAGAACAAAAATCACCAATCATAGTAGACTTCCGAAATTTGCACCAATCGTATGTGAGCGTCTCGTAAAATATATTGTTGTTATATTTGTTTTCCTTTGTTGAAAGGTGCTTTGAATTCACAGTTCGAATTATTTTAGTTTCATATTTTAACGAGGCGAAGCAGTGTTTTACCTTTCGGCAGTTTGAATTAAAAGTCCTGGGACACTCCCGGATTTACAAGTAAAATTAAAGAGTAATTTCGATAAATTAAATGTTTCCCTCGATTATAACATTACGCTATATAATTACTTTCAAAAACTATAGCATGTCTTGCAGCTTTTAAGAAGAATTAAGAGAAAGATTTTAAAGTGGATGACAGATGGAAACTTCTAGCTGAAGAGATTTAAAAATTTCTTATGTTAGGGGTTGCCATCATTTCTATGAGAAATTGGTATTAAACAAAAGCAAACAAAATGATCTGAAAATATTTGCTTGCGACATTGTCACCACTTATATTTTAGCACACCGCAATACTGCAGCAAGTACTATCGCTGTTATTGCTTCCATGTCATTGTTTTCTTTAACTATGGACATTTTCAGAGTTCGTCAAGTTGTATGGGATTAAAAGAGCTACTGCCAAAGGGTTAACTAATAAGTAGAGTAACCTAAACTTGCGGACTCGCATAGGCGTCGGTATTACGGGTTAATATAAGAATACGAAAAATTCATAAATAAACTAAGCCGGTAGAGAAGCAGGCATGTAGTGTCGACCTTGAATATAAATCATGTTAAACCGCGCTGAGAGAGATTTCGTTTTAGTACCGGTTGAGCTGTTGCAGAGATTAGTCGAACGGTCAAGGTTATGTACTTACGTGTCGCTTTTGAAAATATAGCTGGTGTTTTTTGTGTGTTGTAGTATTATACCAAGTACATAATTAGTGTATCGTTTCATATAGAACTAATATTTACATACCTAAGAAAACAATGCCTCGTAATAGATTTGCTACTAATGTACATAAGTATGTGTCACTTTTTCCCCATTTAAAATATGACGGTAATGCAGTTTTTTGCTTAATATGCAATGTTCGTTTGGCTGCATTGGACAGAACTGATTGCCAGAGGCATGTCAATGGTATTAAGCATATGAGGAATGCAAGAACTGAAATATCTTATACACTATTCCTCATACATTTATTAATTATGTTTACCTCTTGTAATCTTCCGTTGTCGTTGGTGAGAAAAGCAGCTTTTAAAACGTTTTGGCGACAATACGTTCCAAAGTACCCATTACCCTCACAAACACAATTACAGAATCATTTGCCGCGAATGAAAGAGATGCTAGAAAATGTGTGTAAACGTGATTTGTGTTCCAAAAAAATATGGATTACCGTGGATGAGACGACCGATATAAAGAAAAACAGTATTGTGAATGTAATAGCTCGCGTTTTATCTAGCAAGAACACAGCATCTCGATATTTGTTAGTTTGCAAACGCGTTCAACAATGTACCGCGGAAAATATTCAAAAAGTGATAATGAACGCTTTGAAAAAATTTAAAATTGCCCAAGATCAAGTAGTGACGATTGTGACAGATAGTGCAGCAACGATGTTAAGTGTTGGGCGATCCTTAAAACATATATTTCCTAACTTAATACATATAACCTGCGTGCTGCATGCTTTGTATTTAGTTGGTGAAGTTGTTCGACAACATTACGGAAACGTTGATCGGATGATTGGAAGTACTAAAGCAGTGTTTCCTAAATCTAAACGTTTAAAAGAATTTCGTAAATTTTGTCCAGGTATTCCAGAACCTCCTGAACCAATTTTTACGCGATGGGGATGTTTTGAGGAAAAATCCCGATTTTAATACTTTAGAGGCCGTTTATAATAAGTGTAAGAATAGTGAATTTTTAAATGATTTTGAAAGACAGTTTCTACATGCAAATGTAACTTCCTTAGATGTGGAGAGATTTTTTCTTGTCGACGCACAAGGTTTAAAGAAGTAACTGTGGAAACATATGCAATGATGCAAGTTTACAGTAGTTCACATCCTGATGCCTCTAATTTGTTGAATAATTAGCAAGTAAGTTTATTTATGAATTTTTCGTATTCTTATATTAACCCGTAATACCGACGCCTATGCGAGTCCGCAAGTTTTAGTTACTCTACTAATAAGATCTTGCATGATTATGTTTGGGATGTTAGTGTACCACAAATTATTGTGATAATTATTCAAAAATGCATTTATTTTTATTTACTTAGATTTAAGGGTACTTGTTTACATTTTTAGCCGCATATGGTTGCGAGGCGAAGCAGTGGCGGCCTAGCCTCTTCCCTCGATTTTCCCACAGATTCATTTTTGTTAAAATGAATTCTAGTAAACATTTGATTTTATTCATAAAGTAAACTTTAGATCTGGATTAGAAAACAAATAAGAATATTCGATTAATTGAATAGTTTCAAATGAATATGAAACTGTATTAATATTAAATTTAAAAACAACATATTAAATCAGTCTGGATCCTTCAATATCAAAATTATGAAATATTAAGCGAGATTTTAAGAACGATTGGATTTGAATGAGTTGTAACGTCGAGGGAAGACTTTCGCAAAGGGAAGTCGAACTATATCTTTCAATTGAAGAATTCCAGTCTACATGTAACGTGCATTGCATATGTTGAAAACTCCATCCTATAAGCGCCCTTTGCATAGGTACAATTCGATTCAATTTGTGATAATTGAATGGTAGGGAATAGAGTTAGTTAGGGCATTCCAACATTCTACAGCAGCATAGATTACTAAATTACCAAAATCGCTCTTCTACTGAGAGAACTATAAGCGTTCTATGAGGATTCCTCGACTATACATCCGTTCCCGAGACCGCTAACTCGTGGAAATATATAAAGCGTATCCATAGAACAATCGTTCGATAACGGGCCTCTGCTTGTTCAACAAACCGTTGAAAACCAATAATTATTTTGCGGAATCGAAACTAGGCCTACTGCCATTATAAAAGTGCCACCTGAGCTTGTATGCAATTATCCTGCTTCAAACTGCTGCTGGATGCTGATTTTGCCGTCTAAAAAACAAAGATAGAGCCTAGAAGAGGACGGCATTTGGTTAATTCGCTGATGGACAGACCGACAGATAGACAACAGGCAAAAGGGGTTCATATCTGGTGATCGAAAAAGCGTTGTTCATTTATTGCGGACGATTCCCTTGTTATTATGTTCGGATTTTCAAGCGCACGTATGTACTTTGTTTTGTGGTATTGTGCTGAAACGAGTGAACGGATGAATGGCCGTATTGTAAATTAGAACCGTCGAAAAAATAATGGCAGGCGGTGACTGCTGCAGGGTGGATGTCGACGAGAAAAAAAAGGCGAATCGTCAATTTTCGAAATTACCAAATACTCCGTTTGATAAATCATTTGATGATGTTCTCGTATTTCGTCGACGTGGTCGTATTTTGTAGATTAAATACAATGCCACATGCATCAATCCCAACACTGAATCAGTAACTGGACTCCCTGCTAAGTAAAAATAAAGCCAAATTTGATGTACAAAAGCAGCTGCTTGTCATCAATCCAGTCAGATCTAATGAGGAATAACTTGCTAAGATCTGGATATTGTTGTCCAATTTTTTAATAGAATTAAGAACTATTTGCAACATGTTTAATCGGTATTTTGTAAAATTGGGTAAGGAGCACAGAAATAATTATCTTACACCCATAGGTGTGAAAAGACCAGGGCGTACATCATTAAGGAGCTTCACTGTGAGAGGTCTCTCGAAGAAGTGACATACGAGGTGAAGATGATGGATGTCCCAATCATCAAATTACCCAAAACAGGAAAGAATTAGACTTTTCCAATGTATTTCTTATAGTGGTCCAAGACAACTTAGAAAGATGAGGTGAGTACATTTAAGGACATTACAATAACAAATGGATTACCCAGTGCAAGAAATGGGAGCACGCCACAAAGAATTGCTACACTAATGTAGTTAGATGCGTAAAGTGCGGCAATGAGCACGAAACCTTTAATTGCCCGAAAGGCAAGGCCACGCGGCTTCCAGTACACGATGCAAGGCGTACCAGGAAATTGCCGATGCAACAGATTGAAGAGGGAACGCACCCCGGCATAAGGTAGAAAGCAAAAGCAAAAGTTAGTACTATCGCCACTGCCAACTAGGAATTATTGGAGTGATGCACCGCATAGGAATCAAAGGCCTGTGTCAGACAAGTCCAGAGCCAGGGAGGACCAGCAACCCCGCCGGGAGAAATACCCACCACTTCCTTCACCTAGGTACAGCGAGTAAACGCTCTCGGCGCCATCGATGGACCCAAATGGGCATTTCCCCGAAACAGATACAGTAAATAAATAAAAGACCTAAAATACTTAAATCACATCAGCCAGACTTTGACGAACAACGATATATCAGAGGCTAATTGATGAATTGTACGCGAAGTTGAAAGTTGATAGACTAACCAGCTGCCGTAAAGTTCTAATGAAGGCGGCAATTCTACTTTGATAAATTATAACATCCTTTTCGAGAAATTATTTCATTATGGGGATCTAGTTAATGCATTGAGTGAGAGTAGGTCATATTTGTGAGCGCAAGTAATTCACCCAGATTAAATACAGAAATAGTGATGGTCCAAAACACCACGGATTTGCATTTATTGATTAGTTTTTTGGAGTGTCACTTTTATTTATTATATTTATAAACGACTAGCCACTTTTTTACCCGGCGGTGTGATATATGCGAATGACACTACGATTCCAGTGTCGGGAGTAACACGAGAGAGGTGCTTTGCTCCTATGAAGCAGCGCAGAGATTATTTTATCTAGTTAAACATCGCAACAGTTTACACTCTGTATATTGTAATGTTACAATTTACAACATCGAACGTAGCAGTCATTGGCGCCCAACGTTTAGGCAGTTTAAATTTTCGAAAATCTTTAAATAAGCAAACAAAAACAAGGTAAATCCTAGGATACCGAGAAATAGAAACAGACAGTGTCGATGCTGCTGATATTAGAGAATTCGGATATTTTACGAAGTCAATTGAGGACAGACTAGACATAACAGAGTGCATACAGAAACACATTGATGGCTTGGAAGTTAGCAACCATCAATTGAGTCAAAATTTAGGTCAAACTGGTCGTAATGTCGAATATGGTCAATGTCACGAGTCAAGTGATAGTCAAGTTCTTCCGCAAGGTTTGATTAGCTCTGGTCCGAGTCTTTCAGACAATCCAAACTAAAAGAAGCCTTACCGAAATTTAATGGTATAGACGATAATCCGATACAGTTTTTGAACGTCCTAAAACGTTTGGTTTCTTCCGAAGCAAGTCTTCCCGAATTTGCTAGTATTAGTAATGTCATCTCTAGTCCATGACGCACTCATATAGTTTGGTATCATCAAAATTTAAGGCGAAATAGTTGTCATGTTGAATAAAGTCAAGGTATTTGGCAGGTCAATAGTTCTAATCCAAGTCTATCAGATAGTTCAATAATAAACTTCAAATTAAAAGGTCTTACCAAAATTTAACCCTAAGGATGATAATCCAATTAAATTTTTAAAGGCCTTAAAACGTGTAGCCGACATCCATACCGACAAGTATAATTCTTCAAAGGATACCTCAAAAGAGCAACGTTTTACAAAAAAAAAAATATTCCATTGTACAACACCTTATCCCGAAAATAGAAGAAGCTGAGTTAATTAAATATCTTTCCAGACATCACGATTTTGAAGTTGTGAAATACGTAATCACTGGAAATATAAAATTCTATCTATTGTAAAGTTACTAAGAAAATCGTCAGTTAATTTGTCATATTTATGTTAGTTGTATTTTAGAGCATAGAATTAGTTGTCTAGTTGAGTCATCTAGTAGCGGCACCACATTCATTCTCTCATGCTACGTCTAAAAATAACTTCATTCATCAAAAAATCCTCATGAGATTATATTTGGGTAGATATCATAAAAATTTGCTGTGGAAACAAACAATCGCCATCGCGATTAAAATAAAGGAGAGGAGGGACGCCAATATATTAATCAATTCTAATTAGACTTTCATCGAGTTGCGGTCCCAATTTAGTGTTCGATATAGATATTAGAAAGTAAATTCAAAATAGAAGAGAAGGTTCGAGGTTAGAACAGGCAGATTTCCTGTAAATAGCATAAGGAACATATTATTTATGTGTAATCTTCTTAAAAATCAAGGCTAGTTTACGTTTTCAATTTTAATATTTGATTTCCATTTAGTTATATCAAAATTCATTAATAATTGCTAAAAGAGTACCAAAGAATACTCTCGAATCCCACGAACGAGTTAAAAATTTAATCAACTTACAAAATTCCAATTTTTTCACAAAAGAATCCCTGAGATAAAACATTTCAGTATACTCATTTTTCTTATTGGCGATATCTAAGTTTGCAATGAGCGCGTCTGGGAATGTCTGTGCTTTTGTTTCGCTGATCATTAGCTTCGTCAGATTTATAAGACTGTAGAAGTCTTTAGAAACCCCATGATCAGCGAAACGTCAAGAATATACTGAGCGATACGGTAACATCCGGAAGACTATACTACAGTAGACAGCAACCGTGAAAACCTATACTCAATTATTGCACCAATAGTTTATGTAGGATTATCGTTATTCACAATAAAGCTTAAAAACGTGTAAAGTTCGTGTTGTTTGTACTAAATTATTTACTAACTCTCGCCGAACAAGTTACCAGCGAAAGGTACAACCTATGGGTGGCGAAGAGGCAGAATTACTGCTACAATTGGAACAAGAGTGCTGAAGATAACACCCCTAATAGTGCCATAATTAAAATAAAAGAATTAATTTAATATCAATACATATGATTTCGCTGTTATTTCCTTTGACAGTGTTGATGATTGTTTAATAGTAGACTGTAGATTGTTTTACTTGATTCTAATTCACAAATAATGGCTTACAATGAATGCACGTGTTTTGTGTTATACCGAATCTTAACTGTACTGTCCAACGGCTTGCATGGTACTGCTGTACTGAATATATACAAGGAGCATGCGCACAAAGTGGCGGCAATTTAAATTATGTAAACAACACAAATGACCCTTAATGAAATCTAAACAAACAGAATACACATTATTTTTGACCTGCCAAAAATGCTTTCTAGGAGTATTTGGAATATTTAAGACTTATAATTTGTTTATATTTCTCTACGATTCTTTTAACAAAGATTATGTTGCAGAACGCAACTAATATTTGCAATCAACAGTGTGCAATCATTTCCTAAAATCAAGACTCTAGACTGGCCTATGGTATTGAAACAGATAATTTTCGAACATGGGCAACGTACATGCTGTTCAAAACCACGATACTTCAATTATGTTTTTAAGATAACCGAACATTCAGTATTCATTGGCTTTTATAGCGAATATTTACAACATATACCTATAACTTGTTTGAAGTTCCGGACGTCTATTCCCCTTGTTGATCAACATTTCGCTATCAATGCTGCTAACTTCTTTAAGATATTTCTATAAGGCAATATTATTTTCACTCCTGTTGTACTCATCGACAAATTCTGCGATACTCTATTGTGTTTGGAGTCGTCCGGTACAAATTTTGAAACGTTGTACAAGCAATACAAGGCTTGTCCAAAAAACTAAGCTTTAAAAGCCATAAGAGGCAAAAATCAAGTGATTGCATCATAAAATAATTATGACATGGTTTTTGCCATTTGAGGTTGAATAATCCTTAATTTTCTTAATTCGCATCGTCACAATTTTTTGCTATACCTTTCAGTTCTCCCCAGTTAGTTTAAATTTGCACTTCCTTTGTTTTTATACGTTACCATACATTATTTACACTTTGTATAACACAAGAATATCCAGTATTTTTTCTATACGATACACGAAGTTATCGAAAACTTTGTAAACAATGAGGAAACCATAAACACCAAGCTACAAGAAGCTTATACATTTTTCAATAAATCATAAAAGCAGCATCTAGCAAGTTTGAATATTGTATGTAATTCCATTGTGTTATCTTGTATATGCAATCTAAATGTATATTTACAATCTGTACTGTTGTTGAACATATTTTTAATACTAGCACGTTTCGAGTCAACTTCGTCAAAATGCAAATTTTCCTCGACCCACTCGGTAAATATTTACACGAGGCCTGCGAAGAAAAATGTTTTTCCTTTAGCGGAACCCAGACCAGCGCAAAATTGCGTATTTTAAGAGCGAAAGCGCTGAGAACAAAGTTAGTAAAAGTTTCCCCTCTTCCCTGTCCACTCTCCTAAGCTGTTTGGTATGTTACATATCCATATTTTGCGTTTGGCCGATTTGCGAGAGCAGCCGGCGAAAAACTTGTAAATTACTTACTGGCCCCTTTTTCGAAAGAAAAGGGTATGAGAGAATGGAAGGGGAATTAAGTGAAGTTTGTCTAAAATTTACGCCGAACATATACAATTTTTTTTTCGAACTGTTGTATGTTTGTATGAGGAGTTTAAATAAATCAAGAATTACCCTTTGTTGTATAAACGAATATCTACATCTGTCGTGGTTATTTCGTTGACGAATAGGAATCTTGAGTCCGCTCTCAACGTTTGAAGAGCTACTGTCCTCAAAAATAATATTTGTGACAAGGAAAAGCAAAAAATGATTCAGTACATTACCCATAGTAGCCTGTAAACTAAAATGAATATAACACTTGTGATCCACTCTCAAGCCAGTAACGTTAAATTGATGCTACTATAATCAGTCTAATTGGAGCGTGGCTACCGGTCACATACACTGAAATATGGTCTAGTAACGGCGACGCTCTGCTGACGCCTAACATCACGTTGCAGCGGCTTATAATAGCCGAGTCCTCTTTTTTTAAGTGTTTTATTCGGTTACAATACGAGGGCGTATCAAATATAAACGGGGCTGATTTTCTTAAAAATTCCGGAAGGCTTCTAGACCTGGAAGGGGTTGATGCGCAGGTAGCCTGTACCGTTAGGGCGAGGGGAGAACCGACCGCAACTCTCTCGGGTCCCTTTAATATCAAAAGAAACCATGAGCGTGAAAGAAGTACATGTCTCCGTGGAGCAGCAGAGTATCAGCAAGTGTTTGGCCAAGGAAGGGGTGAACCCAACCGAAATTTTGCGGCAATTACAGACATAGTTTGGGGACAACACCCTGTTAAGAACCCGTGTGTTTGCATGGCACAAAAAATTTTCTGGAGGGCGTGAAAAGGTCGAGAACGAGCCATGATCGCCGCCCAAGGACAAGTGTGACCGAGGCCAGTTTCCTTTGATCGGCACAGTGCTTTTCACTTTTATTTTCTCCATGATCGACGCATGATTAATGCGCAATATTATTGTGAAGTACTGGATGCCGCAAAATTGTCATTTCGAAGGAAAAGAAGTAATCGGCCAGAAGTGTCATTCTTCTGCATGGCAACGCCAGGCCTCGTGGCTAACGCCACGATGCAAAAAGTGGATCCATTAGGATGGGAAACGCTGGACCATCCACCCTATACTCCAGACCTGTCACCTTGTGACTTCCATCTTTTTGGACTCCTCAAAGAAGCGCTTGGAGGCCAGCGTAGCGGTGGAAGCGTTTGTGCTTCAATCGCTACACGAATGTCCGAAGAGTTTTTACGATGATGGAATAAAAAAGCTTTCAATCCAATGGGAAAAATGTATTTCTAGGGAGGGATAGTATGTAGAATAATAATATATATTTGTAAACTTAGTTAAATAAAGTTAGAATTTTTTAAAAAACGAGTCCCGTTTATATGTGATACACCCTCGTGCATTGAAGGGTATTTCATTTGAGGTCTTCATATTTAGTTGCTTATGGTTGCTTCGTTCCTCGATCTTCACATTATGGTAAACCAATTTTGTATTTGAAAACAAAAAGAGTCCAGTCAACAACTGTTAATGAGTAAATTGAAATTCAATATCGTAAAACAATTATATTTCTTCAAATAAATGTATTGTTTGTTAAGCTCACATACATGAAATTCTAAATTAAACATCAAAACCATTGAAACCATATCGAACTTCAAAAATTCAGATGTGTTGCTGTAGGAGCGAAATACCTTTTGGTGTGCAAATTAGAATCAAAAAGGTTGATTTTGAATACGAAAACAATAGAAAATGGTATATGACTATTTTTAACTCACGAAAAACATCTAATCGAGTCACTAAACAGAAGAAGATCAAATAAAATGCATATAACCGTTTAAATATAATAAATTGGAGTAATTTGGAACCTATTCATTTGAAAAACAAATTTCGGAGCTGACTTGAAAATATCAACAGGGCAGAGGGATTATATTTAATTGAGAGGTAACAAATTATATTAGCCAATAAATTTGGAAATTTGACTTTCGCTGTTCCTCGGTAAGTTAGGCGATTGTAAAAACAACACCAACATGTTGTAAAAGTAATATAATTATTAAATTTAACAAATTGTAAGCTTTTTGGCATTGAAAAATTCTATAATTTCACTTAAAGCTCATTAAATAAATTGCAAAATTCTATTTCGGCTCCATTTAATTTTCTGTTTTTATTTACGTAATCCCTGATGGAGTGAGTTTTATACTTTTAAAAATGGTTACAATTTTTGGCGCCCAACGTGGGACATTAGAATTTTATTACTCTATTTCACTAATATTTATTTTTGAATCAATTATCCACCATGGTCAATACGAGAAAAAGAACTCGTACTCAAGAAGAGGTCGTTGATGAATTGGAGACCACTGACAGTCGATCACTTACTATATTCAGCCAACATCTCGCGAAAATGAAAATATAACCAGCAACGATACAGTTGACACTCTCGAATGCACGAAGCAAAAATAGCAGCATCAACGCTACTAAAATTCCAATTTAAACTTTACAATATACATATCCTCTCTTTATAAAAAAAACTATTACATAGCGTAAGAACGCATTTTCCATTATAATAGACGCGGTATTAGTCGCGCCTGTAAAACTTCTATGTGGCTTATTACATTTAGTACAGTTGAATATGTGATACCATGTCGGTGTTTGTAAAGATAAAAGTTACTTGTCAGTTTAGACTTTAGGACTAATTGCCTGGTAACGACTAGAAATTATATTCAAATCTAATCACCCAGTACTCGGATTCGCTTCTGAAAATGATACCAAGGAACGGAGGAAGAGCCCAAAAAGATTAGTTTTCTGCCCTAAAAAGCTTCATAGCAGAATATTAAGAAAGGAATAAGGTTACCGTAAGTTTTGACATCTGTAAATGATAAAGATACCAAAAACTACACGAACGTGTAACCATTGAAAACTATCAGCAAGCAAACTCTAGAGTAGCTATTAAAATGGGAAAACACGGTAGTTTTAATTGAGAATATGGATAATATATTCAGGAAGATTTTGAAGAGTTTATTGTGAACGCCGAAGAGGAAAGACCTGATTGTAAATAATGTTACAATTGAATGAATTACTAAAGGAGTTGGCAACATGGATAGCGAAACGTTGAAATCAACAAGTGCCACAGCAAACTTCGAAAAAAGATTCATTACTGGATAGTGGATGGCCGTAAAGGCTTAGATACTTCAAAAAGGTATCAAATCAATACGCTCAACAGCAGAATAAAAAGCATGGTTAATGGCACGTGGAAAATGTTATTGCCTATTTTTTATAGGTGAGTAGTTAGATTAAAGCTAAGAGAAGTGCATTAGAAACAGTTTTTATAAATCCTTGCCAAAATTCTATGTTTACAATATTCGATAATAATTATGAACATCCAAAATCAATATTTAAATTTAACGAGGACGAAATTATTACAGGAAACAATACTCTACCATTTTTGAAAGTAAAACTTGAGCATTTAGAATTAATGGTTTCATTTGACTCTGGATCTGAAGTAAGTCTCATATCCAGTAAATTTTATATCCGAAAACACAACATACCTTAAAAGGAAAATGTTTAATATTAATAATGTAGAAATTAGAGCTTCTACAAGAAAACTTTTATCAAAAATCAATCAATGTGTTTGTGATTCATTAATTATAAACAAAGTGTCGTACAATTGTAAATCTTTGATTATTAATTGCTTAAAATATGATGCTATAATTGGTGCAGATTTTTTAAACAAACATAACGTATTAATTGATTCAGAATTGTATCACTAAAATTGATAAAAATATTTGCAAATTTCAAAATGTTAATCACAAAAAGTGTTCAAGTCAAAAGAAACAAGATATATTAAACTGCTTGAATAGAGGAATGAATGTATGGAATAATGGGAATAATACATGGGATAATAATTTTAATAACGGATTGAGCCTAGTAGTGCCAGCCAATTTAATGGGGAATAAGAATTTAGACGGATTGAGCCAAGTGTCTGTCAATCTAAGAGGTATACATTGTTTGAGCATAGCGCTAAACAATTGTAATATGTATGAATGTGATCAAAAGTATGTATGTTTTGTAAAAGATCTTTTATCAGAAAATAAATGTTTAATAGACGATACTGTTTGTGTAGCAGTAGTTTTATATGAGCATAAGTTAATAGTTAGTGAATCACTATCATTTAGACCAAAAGTTTATCCCATTCCTCAAGTTTTTAGAGAGAAAGTGAGAATCGAAATTACTAAAATGTTAAAAAAGAATATTATCGAAAGGGCAATTACATCATTTATCAATCCCGTTGTAATTGTAAGAAAGAAATCAGGGGATATTAGATGCTCGGTTGTTGAATACAAGACCTGAAAAACAATATACCTGCTAATATTGATGCAATTTTAAGTAAATGTCACGAAAAACAGGTTTTCACGAAGTTAGATCTTAAACACAGCTTCTGGCTGATTCCTCTTCATCGAGACAGAAAGTATACCGGATTTTCAATTGAAGGAGTCACCTTTCAGTTTAAAGTTCCATTTGTTCCATTTGGTCTTACAACAGCTACACGTGCTCTTACGTTCGCTTTAGAAAGAAGTCCGTTTCGTATCTTGGGTATATTATTAATGAATTTGGTATTACGTTAGAAGAAAAAAGATTAGAAGAGATTAAGAATTTTCCACGACCAAACAACGTTAAGAAATTACAAAGCTTTTTAGAAGAGTATTTAATCAAGCAAACACAATTTTAAGAAGCAATCAAGAAAAATTTCATCGAAAAGGCGATCAAATGGGTTTTAGAATTCGATATTGAATATTGATACTGCTGAAAAAAGAAAACTAGGACTCATTAAAAGAAAGAACAGACAAACAGATATAACACACGCACACTGTAAGTAATACATTAATCTCTGTAAGTGGAAAACTTAAAATAAAAGGAACGCAGATTATCTCCCTATTCAATATTTTTGATCATCATTTGAAACATCGCAATATTCTTGATCCCTTCTATAATTTCTGCTCACTTTATATTGACGACATATTAATCTTCAGTGATAATGAACAAGATCGCAAAGAACACTTACACTTAGAAATTTCCAGTTTAGCTAGGGCAGGGATGAAACTAAGTGTGGAAAAATGCCAATTCTTTAAGAATGAGGTTCCATATTTAGGATATGTCATTAATCACACAGGTATTCGGTTAGGTGAGAAGAGATTAGAGGCCATTCAGAATTTAGAGAGACAAATAAAGTTTCGACATACGACATACAGAAATTTTTCCAAATTCTTCGACATTTTCATTAAAAATTTAAATAAACATGAAACTTTACTAAAATAAAACTGCAGTACAACATTTTATAAGCCATTTCGACATTGTAATTTGAAAATATCAACCTACGGCACAAGGCCCGAGGACCAAGCTACTGAGTTTCCAACGAAGACTGGTTACGATTTCAAGAAGAGGACACCGAAGAGCTACAATAGTGCACGGGTACCGAAAATTAAAAAAATTGGTCAAATAGATAAAAATACAAAAGAAAAAGCCAATTATTTAAATTTTAAAATCCAAATTTCAAAATTTAAACTTCAATTTAATGATTTAATTTTAAACTAGCTCTCGGTTAGAGATTGTTATAGGTTTTTGTACATTTATTGTTCAAAAGAAATATAATCTATCTAAATTTATTTATATTAAAATTACTAATAAACTCTCTCTTAAAATAAAATCGTTTAATTTCTCTATTCAATTGCTAATTTGAATAGAATATATAACAAAATGAAGTTTTAACGGTCAAAAGCATGTAAAGAAATTAAGCTTTGGTTTATAAATTATTAGAAACTGTGTAAATGCTGCCAGCTCGACATAAATGAATTTTTTACAGTACACTAGCCATTTTTTCCTTTCCATAAAGAGCTCTCAAATTGAGTATTTATAATGTAATATTCTAGAATGATAAATGACTTTAGAAATCATTAAATCTTCCCCTCCATTTTATTTCATTCTCACTCAACGAATCCATCTTTTTTCCGTTCCCGCACAAAAAGACCTTTTTTAATATTATTCAATGCGTCCTTAACAAAGATATCCGAACATAATAACTGAAATTTTAAAGTCATAATAACAATCCATTATAAAAAAGGCCTTTTGATCGCAACGATTCGTTAATGACCTACAAAGTCGGTCTTTTCCCCTCGTTTTTCGCGAGATAGTACTTTTTCTTTCTTCAACAACCCGCAGTTTCGCCCTTCCCCCTTTTATTTAAACACCCTATTGAAAAAGTTCTCCTCATTGAAATTATTGAACACCTCGAAAAGGAGCACGCGAAGCAAGGCAGTTTTTCAACTGAATCTTTCAGCGTTTTATTACTTCGTCGCAGATCGCTGAGGGTCGTATGAAATTAATTGATTCGCGTCTCTTTTCTCTCTTGAGTGTCCCTACTTCTTTTCCGCAATCTTTCGTTGCTATCTCGCGTCTCCACTTCATGCCCTTTTCTTCATTCTTGTATGTCTCTCGCGCGGACTTTTTCAAAATCGACACGTTCACTCAGCGCCCTCTAGACGACGTGACGGATTTGACAATGAAAAGGAGCGTTCGATAGTGGCAAGAGCGGCATATTGTGAGGTAATAGTCTAACTTTAAAAACGAACATACAATGGGAATGGTTTAGAGAGATGTTCTTTATCTTGCTGTCTCTGTCCTTCGCGTGAAAGATTTTCTACGTAGTTTTCCATTTATTTCCAGGCGGTTCATTAGACTCTCATTGCTTTTTCTTGTAGGATTTTATTCCTTCTTGGGGAATCGAGTGATGGACATTTTAAGTGCAAGATATTGGAAATATGACAGCCCTTAAAGAGAAAAATTATTCGTTGTTTTGAATAGAGACAAGAATATATTAAAAAATGTAAAGAAGTAATTAAGTTGTGTGACGTTTTAACACGATATGCTGTAATCAGCAACTACCAATTACAAATTACAGTTATAAAGCTATTAGGCTAATTATCGAAGAAACAGATGAAGTTCTGGAAATACAAATGCATTAACAAGAAGAATCTTTGATATTTAGGATGATTAAACTGGAAAAGGATATATATTCGTTATATCTTCAATAACCTTAACACAGGATCAAACTTGATATTAGGATGCTGGATAACATATGGCCAAAAATGTAACTATTTCAGTGGTTTCCAAACGATGGCAGAAAACAAGAATCTAGTGAGATACAAAAGATTATAGGCAAACTTCAGCAGGATAATCGATACAAGAATTACTACATGCAAAGTGATATCTTAATAAAGCCCGCAGACAACCAAAAATTGTCTTAACAAAAAGCCATGCAATAAAAATTCTATAGCATCCATATGAACTTTACGTTCACCCTGCCATACAAAGGTTATTTCTAATATTCAGAGCATGTTTCACATGTAAGAAGGATATCGTTTCACCTAAACAAATGATAAATAATTGTGACACTTGTCTTCTTATGCTTTCTTAGGTTTGCTGATACAAGTTGGTGTGGGAGGGGAATTAATCGGTTTGAAGATATTAGACGGTACCTGCGCTTTGATGACAAAAGAACTCGTGATTTTCGCCCACAGACCGATAGATTAGCTCCGATATCGGATATATGGAACTTATTTTTACAACAATGCAAGTCATCTTTGGTGCCAAACGAAAATGTTGCAATTGACGAGTAGTTACTCTCGTATAGAGATGTTCATTTATTCAGTATATGCCAAATAAACCGTCAAAATTCGGTATCAAGATTTTCTGGATGTGTGAGTCAGAATCAGGATTTGTAATTGATGGAATGGTACATACCGGACGACGACCCAATCAACCTATCCATACAAATCTTGCTTCTGAAGTAGCGCAAACTTTAGTACGCAGCATCCACTTCTCTGGACTAAATGTTATAATGGATAACTTCTTTACAAGCATTCCATTGGCTAAATGTTTATTAGAAAATAACCTAACAGTAGTTGGAACACTAAGAAAAAATAAGAGAGAAATACCAATTGAAATAAGAGATGCAAAGGACAAACCGGTTTACTCTTCTACATTTGGCTTTTATGACAGAATGACTATGGTTGGCTACATTCCTAAGAAAAACAAGTCAGTCATTTTGCCCAGCACCATGCAAAATGACATGTCTGTAAGTGAAAATGTTAAGCAGAAACCGGAATTAATACTTTATTATAACAAGATCAAAGGGGGAGTAGACGTAATGAATCGAAAACAGTCCAACTACACATGTAAAAGGCAAACGAAGCGTTGGCCTATGGCGCTTTTTTCTAATATGATCGATATTGCAGCACTACATGCATTTATTATATTTTCCACTTTGAAACCTGGTTATCATGGGAATGTAACACACGCTAGACGACTATTTTTGAAGGAATTAGCTGAGCAATTGGTAATACCGCATATGATAAGGTCCCTCTAGTTTAGACAGAAAGAGCAAACTAGTTTGTGAAAAGTGTCGCAATAATGTGTGCAACGAATATAGTGTAAGAATTTGTAAAAATTGCTACCTTTGAACATGTATTTACATTTATAAGAGCTGTAATCTTTAGTTAGAGGTTTTGTTTAATTATTTAAGATTTTTACACGCACAAATAAATGATTTAAATATATTTCATCTTCTTATTTATTTTTAACAGAGTAAAAAAACAACCGGCAACGAATGTACTGTTATGTTAAATATTTACATCGGAAATATCAACTGTCAATCCAAAACGTATAGGGTATTTAATATAGCCACCCGATAGATACGAAATTTCCTCTGGCGGATAGAAGCTATTTTTCAAAAGGCACAATTTGTCCCAAGGCCGACTGAGTGTGGGTACTAAATAATTTATATAAGTCCAGATAACGACAAACGTGGAGAAACGGTGAAATTATTCCTCTTTAGTTCATCTTCCTATTTTCGTACCTCTTTAAAATTAATGTAAAATTCTCCTACAACAAACAACGGTAAATTTAGAGTTATTTCTAGCGGGGTTTCGTAAATTAAATCTTTATCAAAAAATTATTAAGTAGATCGTCAGTAAATTTGTTATAATTATGTTATGTTGTATTTTAGAGCATAGGATTCGTCTAGTTTGAGTCATCAAGTAGCGTCACTACATTCATTCTCTCATGCTATTTCTAAAAATAACTTTATTCATCGAAAATTCCCTGTTAGATTATAATTGGGTAGATACCATCAAAATTTGTTGTGGAAAGAAACAATCGCCATCGCGATTAAAATAAAGAACAAAGGGGACGCCAATAAATTCATAAATTCTGATTAAACTTTCTTCGAGTTAACTAAAATACTAGTTAACCGCGGTTCCAATTTAAGGTGTACGATATAGAAATTAGAGAATAAATTCAAAGTAGAAGAAAGGATTGGAGGTTAGAACAGGCAGTTTTCCTGTGAATGTCATAAGGAACAAAGAGTTTAGATGACATCTCCGTAAAAATCAAGGTTCATTTGCATTTTCAATTTTAACATGTTTATTGATTTCAAAAATTCATAAAAATTTCATCAACCAATTGTATCCCGAGTCCCACAAAAAGAGTTAAAAATTTAATTAAACTACAAATTTCCAATTTTTTAAACAAAATCCCTGAGATAAAACATTTGAGTACAATTGCATAATAAAAGTATCATATCATATGTACAAAACAATGTTAGATACGTAAATTATTTACTTTCTAAAGCAAATCTAAATAGAGATTATGTGAATTATTGTATTAAAAAGAACTTACTTTATAAGTTTAACAATGATTTAGAGATTGTTCTACCATAAGAACATTATTTGAAGATTCTAAACGATTTACATACAATATATGGACGCATTGGCTGCAAGGAACTAGAATCTACATGCCATTTTGTACCCCATCTACTTCTTTTGTTCTCATTATATTGACGATATTCTACATAATAGATCACAACACACTTCGACTTCGTTATTTCAAATTTAGCCACGACAGGAATGAAGTTAAACCTTGAAAAAATCAGTTTTTGAAAAAAGAAGTACCATACTTAGGATACATTAACAACAAAAAAAAAAAAAACAAAAGTAGACAAGACAAGTTTTGATTAAACGACAATCTTCAAAATTCTTCGATTAATAAGTTAGTTTCAAATACACATGAAATTATATTAACGTTAAGTTTTAAAAACTAGATATTATAATATTAAATCAATTTGGATCCTTCAATATCAAAATTATGAAATGTTAAATAAGCTTTGAAGGACGAAAACATTTGAATTTGAATTGGGTGCAGCGTCGTGGCAAAACTTTTGCAAACGGAAATCGTGCTACATTTTTCGATTGAAGTAGAGGGAGTAATTAAAAATTCATTATTTGGCCAAATAATTCAAAACATTTTAATTAAATATATTCATAAAAAAGCTGTCGGTTAGGGATTATTTAAGAGAGTATTAAATTTCAATATTTGTTAAAAAGGAATATAATTCAATAAAAACCGTAAATTCTTTGGCATTCAAAAATTTTTTTTTTATTATCCAAATCTTTCCGAAAAATAACAAAATTAAGTTAGATGTCACGCATTTAATATTCTCTGTAACTTTTATCCTCGAGTTCAATTTTTCTTCAAAATACGTAGATCTTTTTCCCTTAAATAACAAAGATCTAAGTAAACATGGAAATGTTTCATGTTTAGTAATAATTATTTTCATATTCAACTAATTTTTTAAGCCATAACAGTAATTTTACCAAGTAGAGGAAATTGTGCTTGAACGTGTTGAGCTTCAAGCTAATAAATCTCAAAATTATCTTCTAAAAAATAAATTTCTGTGTACGCAGATATATTTTTAACTTTCCGCCACATAAAGTCGATAAGCAGGGACACTGTGGTCGGATAGGATAGAGAAGATTGGCGCCATGCCAGAGAGCTGAATTCTCGCACTACACCAAGCGGAATACATAATAAATATTACACTATACATAAGTAGGATTAAGCAAGGTGTTGTTTACTATCGATTACCGATTTGCTTTAATGTAACTTGCTCGTTTGCTAGATTTGATTGTGATAGATTGCTTGATAAGATTGATTCGATACCCAGGCACCTATCATAGCAGCATTCGGGAATAATTCACTATGAAAAGCGTAAATTATTCATAGCAACAAATAGACATATTGCAGTGGCGGTGATAAATTGGAAATGATGAGTGGGTTTGTCAAGAGGCATTATTAAAACAACCATTTTAACTAGATGAAGCATATACAGTGCCACATCTAAAGTCCGCATGATATCACAATTTTTTTTTATTAATCCAATAAAGGTAAATTTTGATTTTGCCATTTGTTTGTGCTTAAGGAATTTATAACGACGACTTTGTGTGACACTGCGTTTTAAGCAACTTTATCCATAAATCTTAATCTGTTTTATTATAGTATTCACTTGTTTGAAACAATCACAAATACTAAAATACCGAATAACGCAAATTGAACCCGGCACACGCACACGCCACGGTTACCCATGCCCAGTTTATGAGAGTCCTACACCTGCAATTGTGACAAGGCACCGCATATTTTATATTTTATATTTTATTAGCAGAAAAAAGAAAAGTAGACGAACAAAGTATTTAGGTGAAAGAAATACCCAGTGTTTAAATTATGCCCTTGTTTTATTCTATAGTTCGTCTTTCAGTTTTGTTCGCATGTTGTAATTTCAGCAGCGTGTTGTGTATTGTACAAGCCATTCAGCTTGAACAATACAACACGCGTTTTGTACAGCATAAAAATAAGCTTCTTGATATCCATTTGGCTGACAAAAATCTGACCGACAACTCACGAAAACCGTGCGACTGGTGCAAACCTATCCACACCTGGATGGAAACTGTCTGGGCTGACTGTGGGACGGATACAATATGCAGCTCAGAATTGGTAACTACGTTTAACAGATTTCTCCACGCGTAGGATGGGCATGGCGGAATTACTGTGTAACTATTACATTATGAAACTACATGATTTGATAAGGATTGGAGATGGATAGAAGGAAGAATGAGAGCTAGTCAGTACATAGCCATCCATAACGAAGACCTGTTTGGTAACCCTGGTATTTGGTTGTAGTGGTTGATTGACCACCGTCATCACCCATAGAACTTCTTTAGCATTTTCTAAATGGATTATCTCAGCTTGAAAAAGTACTATTCCATACTTATGATAGATCTTTCTAGTAGCGCAGCCAAACAAATTCGTCTTGTACTAAGAGCCAAAGCGATTTACCGTTATCTATTTCAATCTGTTACCTTCAAATATCCAAACCAACTTTACAACACTTTTATATTATATAACGCTGATATTGATCCACAGAATCAAAGTAAACGACAATAATTTATGATTTAGCATTCGGTTGGTGTTTATTTTATTATTAGAACCAAGATAGGAATTCTAGTTGCTCTTGTTATTAATAGAGTACGTACACCCTTATGAAAAATATATTATAGTGGGATATTGAAGTGAAGTGCGTTAATAAAATTTGTTTTATATTTGCAGAATTTGAATTATTCTTAATTATTATTCGAATTTCGGTGTTTTGATAATTTATATTATATACTGTTATGTTCAACGTTGTATCTACGACAACAACAACTCTCAGTTGTCACTTCGGTACTGACTAAATGTCAGGGTGGTCACTCGTTGGTAACTAAATATCCCTCTTGCGGGGAAAATTGGAAATTTCTTCGTTACCATCCCCCCTCAGCCAACCGTCTTTGGACCGAGGACATTATAATTTAATTATAAGTCCAGATAATGACGAGTGTGGGGTAGCATGGACAAATCGACTCGTTAGTTAATTTTTCTATTCACCTATTTCGTCCAAATTAATGTAGAAATCGTCTGGAATAAGCAACAGCATAAATTGCAAGGAACCAACAAAACCCCGGCGAAAGTGGAGAAATGTCTCTGTAATTTCATCATTATAAACAAGCATACTTACCATGCAACTTTCTACATTATCCCTGGCTTGAAATACGATGCCATCCTTGGACACGATTTTCTCACACAGCACGAAGTCATCATCGACTACGAGAACAACACAATCAGTATAAAACACAACCGTGTGCGATTTGAGTCTGTATCGAGGTCAAGTCTTCAAGATATCATCGTAGAAGAAGTTATTGAACCAATCTGGGCCTAGTATCGTAAACGGTAGCCCAGCTATGAATTCAAGTATATTTGAAACCAAAACAAGCATTATTCAGCATAGCGCTAATATTGCAAATGAAAGTATTCACGTGAATGAAAAAGCAAAATCAAAAGAAAACCAGCACGTCAGTGAGCAAAGCAGTTTATTCAAAGAAGAAGGCAGAGTAAATAATACAGAAATTGATACAGAAAGTAATATGTATTGTCAAAAGTTCTATGAAATAAATTGTAATGAAAAATACAGAGCATTTATACATCTTCATGAACATTATGTTCACACAGGCATAAAAAGATTACATCTAATGTTTAGAGAAGGATTTTTTTTGGAAAAAGGATATGATTTTGTGCAAACAGGCGGTAAACCAGTGTGGGTCATGTCTTCTTATAAAAGTTAAAAATAATCCACCTGTCGCAATTTCCAAATCAGTTGCCAAATCAGTCTTAGATATCATCTGTATTGATTTTCTTCAGAATTTGATCTCTGTAGATGGTTACAAGAATGTTTTGGTGGTCTTAGATCACTTCACAAAACTTGTAAAGTTATATCCCACAAAAAAATGTAACAGCAGCACCATCACCAAATGTCTAAATTCCTATTTCGAGGAAATTGGTATTCCAAAATCCATCATCTTAGACAATGCCACGTACAATCACAACAACAGTTTGGTTAGGTTCTTCAATCGCAAAGACATTCGTGTCGTCTATACACCTGTGCGTCATGTCATCTGTAACATCGCACACGATCATCGATAGGCTAACCCCAAAAATATCGACGTTGTATTGGCATTCCAGTAATAACGAAGTAAACAAAGAGACAGAAATAACAATTTTTGTTATATAAACCAGCTTTAGATTAAATCATATTAAAAATATTTAAAGAATTTTGATCATCAGAAACAATCAAAAGAAATTTTGAAACTATTTAGAGGAAAAGAAGAAAAGTTGAACCCAAGAAGATAGAAAAAGGAGACGAAGGGGATCTGACATCAAAGGATTAATTAAAGAGGACCTAGAAAGGGAAGAGGATTTTAACGAAGAATTTTAAAAACACACACGGGGGCTGTAAGTAATTTTTCAAAACTGATTGTAAGTAAATTATGGAGAATAAAAAAGGACTTCTCTTTTTTCTATATTTCGTTTTTTAATTCTATATTTCGTTGAAACATCTCTATATACTGAAAATAATTATGCTTAGCGTCACGTTGATTCCCTTGCATAAGAATATTTTGAAGTTGTTTTTTATCAAAACTTGTAAGAAATATTATGACGTCACAGGTGTTTTGGCGGTCATTTACAAATCACAATTTGGATAATTCTTTGTTAATACAATTGGTGTTGATTTATTCACTGCACTAAAGAGCCTTTCATACCAAGTAACTTGTAAAAAGCTTATCAACAAAAATGTTAACCAAACAACGTATTTATGTATTTAATAAGAAAATACATTAAATACTTACAGGAACTGTATATTATCAAAAAATTATTGCTGGAGATTTATGAAAAGGACTATATTCATATGTATAAATCAGAAATAAAGCATACTATTGGAGCTGGGAATGAAAAAAGATTAGTTATTGTTTTGCTTATGGGTGGGTGAAAGTTTCATTGGCGATAGATTTTCCAAAATATTTTCGTACTGACGAAGTTTCTGCTCGAAATTACTGAGCTTTTAAAAATGCCGACGGGAGTGAATAAAAAAATTAGAAAAATGTACGTCACGCGTATTTACACATTTGGAATCTTTCATCTTGTCACTTTTAAGTACTATGGAACACAAAATATGACGCACCTATATCAACAGCATGCATGTCCAGTTTATTCTACAGATCCTGTGAGGCAATAAGAAGAACATTTGAAAGATAAATAGATGGATTTGATGCAATCTAATACCCTGTTAGGAGACGTATGGGTGTTAAACAACCAGCCAGAAGATCTAGAATGAAAACAACTAAAAAATATACGGAAGTTGTTCTGTATTATTCATTGAAAATAATTATTTACCTCAATATTCCCAATGCATATTTTCCACCCATCCTACACATTAAATGCTTTTTGAAACTACTCAAAACTTTTTGTAGAAACCTTAAATGCATATTTCAAGTTTCTCACATTTGCTACCCCAATCATGGTCACATTACAGATTCGATTTAAATAAAGTTACCTCCAGTCAAGGACGAAAATAAATTGAAGTTGTTTAGGAAATATCCACAACATTTAAACAAAGTTGCAATGGATTTTAGCGGAAACAAAAGCAAAATAAATTTTACTAACCGTGTTTGTGGTCACTTCAACATTGCTAGTTGTTCGTTCAGCATGTACATTTGAAATAGTTTCAAATAACATCGATGAAACTAAAAATCCTCTACATTTGTTGCTATATCAGTAGTAATGGTGTACAAATAACACAAACCCGTTAAAATTTATCACCTCCCAAATTGTAATTTATTTTTCAAACAAACACCGGATGATTTGGGATTCAATAGAACAATTATTAAAATGAGCGGCCAGTAATGTTGTACTGTTTTTATTAATTAAAGTCTTCCGGTGAAATATGCGCAAATTGTATCCCACGTCGACCACCTAGCACAGCCTGCTTGTTTTAATCGGAATGCGAATTATTTATTATTATAATTTACCCCCTATTCAAGCTGTGTGATTAAAACTATAAATATGAGTGCCGCAGTGGTTTCCGGTGCACGAGTGATGTCGTACCTTGCGTAATAGCGGCTATAGAAGCTTTAAATTCAATATGCATATAATGCAATTTATGAGAATGATGAGTACATTGTGAATAACTGAAAATTTTTCGAAATAAATTGCTTTGACGTTCATATCGTATGTTTGTGGCATTTAATTAGATTTATGTATAAACAATGGTATGTGTAAGTGAAACGTGTTTCAACTATTACCTGTTATTATGTGCGATGCATGTATAGTAGGCACCTCCGCCGAAAATAAGGATACGTATCCTCTTCCTTATATTAATTCCATATTTTTCTACATTATTAAATTTTTAATAAAGCTCGTTGTAAAATAGATAATTTGCATAAATTTTATACAAAAATGAAATAATTTGATACAAACTCATGTTCAAAATTTACGCACCGTGGAACGTTTCTGATGTATTTTTTATAATTTTTGTATTTTCCAAAAATTTTTGATTTAACAGAACATAATCTAATAGTTTCATGCCACTAGAAAATTATTTTGACCTTTCTGGTGAAAATGGCCGCAAGTTAATGTCAAATTCTGTTAAACAGTTTTTCTTGAGTGGTTTAAGTTACAGTTCAGGCATTATATGTTTTAATTACGAGTTTGATAATTTTTGGCGTGTATAGAATTTAAGTTAATAAAGTTTAAATCGAAAATCATGAACAGATTACATCATTTAACCAAAGATGAATGTGTAAGATCTTCAACTTTAATAGAAGAAGGACGTGCAATGCGCTATGTGGTTAATTTGCTGGGCATTAATAATGCAACAGTTAGTCGAATGGTTAGAAGATTCAAGGAAATCGGATGGCACTCTAGAAGACGTGGTCAAGATAGGAAACAAGTCATAAGTGCGAGAGATGATCATTTTTTGCAATTGTAATTTCTCAGAAATAGACAAATAACAAGCACAGAACTCAGTAATCAGCTTGAAGCAGTTAGAAATGCCAAAGTTTCTACTTTTACTGTAAGGAAGGGGGACTAAGTTTGAGTAGTAGAAGGCCCGCAGTTGGACCATTACTTACCACAGCACAGAGTTCAACATTTGAGGTTTGCAAAAAATCATGCAGATTGGACATTTGAAGATTGGAAGCGAGTTTTGTTTTCGGACGAGACTAGAGTAAGTTCAATATCTCCAAATGGTCAAGAGAGAGTATGGCAAAGAACTGGAGAAAGATATCTTGACTGCACAAGCTCTTAAAGAGAGCCCTTTGGTGGTGTATCAAAAATATTCTGGGGAAGTATTCGACAAAGGTAAATGAATGCTGAATACTACCTAAAGAGCATTATTCAGCACCATGTAATGCTTTTTATACCATTTTAGGGAACAATTTCATGTTCATGCAGAATAATGCGAGACTAACATCGTTAGACAAGTTTTGAATTACTTACAAGGGGTCAATATTCAAGGCATGGATAGCCACCACGAAGCCCAGACTTAAATCCGATTGAGTACCTTTAGGATGCTCTAAAAAATCAATAAGGCCTCATTTGCCACCTTCTGGTAATCTGCAGGAATTGGAACAAGCTGCTCTTTTCGAGTGGGATAATATTCCCTAAGAAATAATCCAAAATTTGATGGCGAGCTCACCACGGCAAATTCAAGCAATTGTCAGAGCTAGGGAATGTGTCAGGGGTTATTAATTTTTATTCTTTTCTTCTTTTTTTTTTTGTTTATAGAGTTTTTTTAAGATTTCTAATAATATCGTTTTGTTTCGGAATTTGTAATTGAATGGAATTTGTATTTTTATTTTCATAAATTTCCATTAAAAAAGACGTTAATTAATGAGCCAATTATCTCCAGTTATGCTATCGTTTGATGATACTAAAAGTAAGTCACCAATTAAAAAATTTTGTAAAAATTATATAGAATTATTTGAGCGGTGCGTTAATTTTGAACCTGAGCTTATAATAAAAATATGTTAGTTTATATACGAGGAGCGCACTGTATATTTGTGAATATGGCAACATTGACAGTAATTGTCAAAAAATTTTAGGTTAGTTTAATGTAGCAAGTGTTTGTGAATAAGTCGCAGTTTATTTGAAAATTCGATTCTTTTTTCAAAAAGCTTACAGAATTTTTTGAAAAGTTAAACGGTCAGTGTGAAATGGAAGTGACCCGACAACATTTTCGTGCAATGATTTTGTATGATCTTCGTTGAGGTTTAACCTTTAATGAATCATCTACTCGTTTGCAACATGCGTTTCCTGGAGAAGCCTCAAGTCGGATGACTGTGTTTAACTGGTTCAAAGAATTCTAACGGGGATCACCTCTTGAGGATGAAAATCGTGAAGGTCGTCCTGTTTCAGCAACAGCTTCAAGTCACATTGATGCCGTTCGTCGCACGATTGAAGAAGATCGTCGGGTGACTTACAGTGAAATTCGGGCAACTCTTGGCATTGGAATGACTGCAATTCAGACAATTCTTCACACACATTTAAACGTGAAAACAGTATGTTGTCGTTGGATACTACATTGTTTAACAGCTGATTAAAAAAAAGCAAGGGTCGACTGGTGCCTAGAAAACCTTGAACGTTATCATGAAGGTACGTCTAAGGCCATTTATAATATCGTTACAGGTGATGAAACATGGATCTACTGCTATGATCTATTAACGAAGCAGCAATCTACCCAATGGATGTTTCAAAATGAAATGCGACCCACAAAAATAAAACAATCACGAAGTTGTGCTAAACAAATGATTGCCTCTTTCTTCAGCCGTACTGGTTACATTTGCTCTGTTCTTCTGGATAATAGGAAAACAGTTAATGCAGAATGGTATACCACCATTTGCTTGCCAACATTGTTGTCAAAAGTTCAGAAAAAACAAATTGTGCTACACCATGACAACGGTCCCGTACACTCTGCCAAGTTGACAACGGAGTTTCTTCGCTCTGCTAGGATGAAATTAATGTCACATCCACCTTATAGCCCGAATTTAGCTTCGTATGATTTCTTCTTCTTTCCAACTATTAAGAAGAAATTACGGGGAATCCATTTTTTAACACCATAGGAAGCTGTTAATGCATTTGAAGAGCATGTTAGTGCAGTGTGCAAGGAAACCTGGGCTACCTGTTTTACAGAATGGTTTGAGAGGATGTCGAAGTGCGTTAAATGTAAAGGAGAGTACTTTGGAAAAGAATAAATATTGTTCGTTTTCATATTTTTTGTTCTTATCCCGTATTCAGAAACATACGTATATGATGCGAGTAAATTAGCTCTCCCTCTGGATAGATGGATTGTTAAATTTAGAAATGAAGAAGAAATACTTAAAACATATGTTATGCTGATTTCTTTCATTTACTTCCTTAGTTTGACGATTTAGACAAACATAAACAGCAATTAGACAATAAAAATAGATTTACAGTAGAACAAATTCCAACAAAACGTCTACAATGGAAATTATACCCAATTTTAATTCAAATTTCAATGAAAATGCAAACTACGATAGACATTATGGTATGTGGTATATAAAACATTTGTTAAGCAAGTGATAATGCCATATTTGTTGAGACAGAAACTCACGACGTCTTTAATTAATAAAGTTTTTTCTGCAATAAATTGTCCAACAATTAAATAACGGTTTAAGGAAAATTCTAGCCATTGTTTCAAACAGTGTGGCAAGAAAAACACGAAAATTTGAGAATTATAATAAATTCCTTCCACGGTTACTAGATTCTATGCAGCTGAATCATTTGGATGCAGTAATGAGATGATGGCGTCACAATATACCTTCCTCTAAACATATGTTTTTTTCGTGGTTTATTCAGATTTCCTCCTGTTTTAACATTGTCCAGGTACCATGTTTAACGTTTTTTATGAACAATTTTAGAACTAACGCTTGAACGCAAATTCGGGGAATACTTTTTTGATATGAGTTTTAGAGAAAAAACTTATTCTTCATTAAAAATGTTGCTTATATCAAAACTCCTTATAATTATACAAAAATGCGGTAGTCTCTTATGAGAGAACCAAAAACGTAAAATTATGTCTTGTTGTTATTGAAAAAAACAAGTCCGAATGTTTCATCAGTATCGTATTACCCATAACCGTGGACATTTATTCACAGTTTCGTAAACCAAACCATTGTCACCGAAGAAATGTTGACGTTAGAGCAGCGAATCTACTTGGTGAAATGTTATGGTATAAGGCAAGTCTCATACGCATATGTAATAAATTTATTCAATGAAAAATACCCGAATCTAAATATTAACAGAACATCTTTTAAGAAAGCAATTAAAAAATTTTGGTAAAGCCGACAAAAAAGAAAACTCGCAAAAGATATGATCAAGAAGATGCTATGACTATTATGGCTATCGAGTTTGTCGCCGAGAATCCTAGGAGTTCTATGCGATAACGAGCAGCTCAATTGAATGTTAGTCATACGTAATTCCAAGCAATTTATAAAACAAATAAAATATGTACATCCATACAAACCTAAATTCCGTCATACCTTAGAAAATGATGATCACGGTTTTAGACTAGATTTTTATTAATGGATTGGTGAAAACACTAAAGGAGGGAGAGTCCCATATTTTACCAAAATTTAATGTATTACGTTTCCAACAAATGGTACCGCCTCCTTACAAAATTGTAGATATTGGTCAAACCACAATTCAAATTTTAGAATTAATCATTTATTTCACTTCATTGATTTAAACTGCCAGAACGGTATTTGTTTGATTACAACAGCAGAAAACAAATGGGTTTGAATATGCATTACACGATATGTTTGATATAGCCCATGTTAGTGCCATGAACTTGAATAGAATAGAAGAATTCTTATGGTTGCAAAGAGAAAAAGGACGCGTTGGATCTATTCTGGAAACTGACAAGAATCTATTACCCAAAGAAAGGAGAAAAGCGGACCGACTCCAACAAGAACTAGCAAGAAAGAAAACACAAAAAATAGGCCCTTATTTATCATCTAGCTAGATGGATGGCAAAGAGCATTTATTGTTTAAGGATATTTTTATTTAAAGAACAGATCAGGTTGAATAAGAAAGAAGAAAGAAACCGCAATGAAATACGTCTGTTGTTTTATAATTAAATTCTGCACAGAAGTGCGGTTTTTCTCCAGTAACGCTATCGAGCTCCATTCACCGACTTTACATTTTTCAAACGACTAGGAATTTGTAAAAAAGACAAGAAAATAGCCGAGAAAGTGCGGAAGAAATGAATAGATCATTTGTATTTTAATGAAGAATGTGCCGCAATGTTTTTATTTGACGAAAGAGTCAAGAATCAGGAGAAGAAGAAATTAGCCAATGTTACATTGCAAAAGGGAAGTCATTGATAATATACGTAAAAAGAAAATAGTGTGGTTACAAAGTCTATGGAAAATAACATTTGCAAATAATTACAAAGTGCACGTAAAAATTTACAGTGCAGCTTGTAAATTATTACAACGTGTATGGAATAACTTGCAATACCGTTTAAAAATTTGCAACATTTTGTAAAATAAAAGCGTCATCGATGTCGTAAATCTACATAATAATTTTGCATTGTGCACAGTCCTTGCTATCATTATTGGAACACAATCAATTTTCTAAAAACCTGTAACTAGTTGTCTGTTCAGAAAGCTATCAAATCAATCCATCCCCTGATTTTAAACAATTTTGTTTATGTACAGATCTAACGCTAACACTTCAAAAAAATGATAGTCAATTAACATCGTATGTATCTGTTTATGGCTAATAAACTAATCAGATACCTCTGGAGAAACAGAGCTGCGGGCTCCCGATCACTGTTTTAATTGAGCCAAAATTCTGTAAAAATTACCGTTTCACCAAAGAAAAAAACAAATAAGGTCTGTTTTAGAGTTCATAAACATGTACATTTCATTAACGCATCGTCCCTTTTCAACAAATGCGACAATAAGTACCTCCAGTATGCTGGTATTAGTTATTGTTATATAAATTAACTTTTCACTGAATATACAACGCACACTCCATTCTACATACTAATAGCCAATTAACTGTCCTAAACTAATGAATATCGGACCAAAAATTAAATCCATACTCTCGAAAATTGGATCTACGAACTTTGAAATTCGAAAGCACTTCCCTCTACACGTACGTCCATCCTCCCTGTATCCCCTTGTATGACTGCAGCTCCCCACAATGGCAGCGCCAGAACTCTCAATGCAATTTGGTTGTCAGACAACCTCATCTAATTAAGTGACGTTTTCGGGGAGGCCCCGAACGATCGTATCGCGCACATTTCGAGAGCTGAAAGTGGCCGTTACGCCACCTATCGACTATATCCGTAACTACGTTACGCGAAATATCAACTGCGATGCGCTGCACGTGTGGTACCGCATTAGCCCGATTAGTTCATGCCTATATTGCTTAGTTACATGATAGATAGTCGTGTGAGTTAGCTAATTGCTAATTTATTATGTTAAGTAAGTTTGCTAAAAGATTTATAGGAACGAGAATCTGTCGAACGTGAAAATGCTAGTTAATGCTTTTGATAATTTGTTTTAGTTACTTGCTTACTTCTTCTGATTCACACCCACAACTTAACAATGATTTATTGTGATGGCTTAAAATTAAACATATACATTGTTGATATTTACATACATTTATGATTGTAAAAAAAATAGTTTACTAAGTATATAAAAACTAAATTTGTATATAAGATTTAATCAAAATGATTGGTGTAAAGATATAAAACACCATTGTCAGCGCTTAAAACAACTAAAATATAAAGATTGACGAATTCTTCTACGCTCTAGAAAACTTTTTCTTCAGGACTTGATATTTTTATAAAATACTAGATTGTTGTAGTATTATCGCTAGAGTTTGTTAAAAAGGTGGTACCGGATGGCAGTAGCGTAGCGGTAGCGGCGTGGGTAGGGGTAATTTTCAATTCGTAGTCGATCTCGACAGTACCGCGAGAGAGTTCAAAGTGACAGTACGTTGCACCCTGCACGCCAAATAAGTACGCGGAGATGGGACGCCCAAAGGGTGTAACGTTCCCTTCGAATGTGAATAAATATCTCAGGCATTTCCCTGGATTAGAATATAGAAGTCCGCATATTTATTGCACAATATGCAATAGCGGATTGCAAAGTCGCGATAGGTTTGAATGTAGAAAACCTTGTAAAAGTAAACGTTATGTATTGAATTTAAGAAACAGTATTCCATACTGGCAATTTTTATATGATTTTATTTTTATGTTAAGTGTGTGCAACATTCCACAACATCCAGTATCTAATGAACACTTTTGTCTTTTTTGGGCTAAGTACGTTCCCTCATGGAAGCTGCCAACATTGCATGCAATTACGATACAATTTGCCACGTGTGCAAGGTATAGTAAAGGAATGTATAAAAGACAAGTTGAGAAATAAGAAAATCTGCCTACGTGTGGATGAAACAACTGATGCTCAGAAACACAGCGTCATTCATGTTGTATTGCGTCCTTTAAAACGTGATGGTCCACCAGCTTCATTGTTGTTATACAGTAAAAGGATTCAGAAAACCAATGCAATGTCAAGATAATAAAAGATTCGTTGAGAGAATTTTGTATCATAGGAACTCAAGTCACAATGTTCGTTACTGACGGAACCGCAACAATGCTGAGAGTTGGTAGGACATATAACATGCCTCATACACGCGTGTCACCTCGTATCAGAAACCATTTGAAAGAAGTATCCGATGGTGGATAAGTTAATAGCATCTACCAAAAAAGTGTTCATCAAATCTCCCAACCACAACCGTGTATTCAAACAATTGTGTCCGAAATTACCACCACCACCTCAGCCTGTAATAACGCGGTGGGGAACATGGCTCCAGGCAGTATCTTACTATCAAAAATATTTTTCACAAGTGAAAAATGTCATCTTGAAACTTAATTCAAATGATTCTGCAGCAGTTCGAGATAGTCAGCAACTTTTTTCCAATTCGGACGTTGGACAACAAATAAATGAGATTTCCATGAACTATTCTGAAGTTGCACAAGCTATGAAGCAATTAGAAAACATTCACTCATCTGCACGAGACGCAATAAATTGCATGTTGCTCAAAAATTTGGTGCAATTTTAACGAAAAATCCCGATTTACAAAAGGTTTGGTCTATAATTGAAAATCAAGAGTGCCCAAATGAGGAAAAGGAATATCTGACATTTGCAAATCTTACTTCACTGGATATCGAACGATCATTTTCGAAGTATGCGACAACGTATTCACAACACCGTCGACGGCTGAATGAATCGACAATGGAAGCGTTGCTGATGTTGCAATTCTACGCAGCTTACCAGGGCGGTTGCCAATTGCCACGCCACAGCGGACATCAAGACGACAGGGAAAGGTAACAATATTATTTTTCACTAATATTGTATATTACGTACCTATTTTTATGCGATGCGCCACTGCCGGTACCACCTTTTTAACAAACTCTAGTTATCGCTCATATATTTGTGATTCATTGCGTAGAGCTTCTGCGCTGGTATAGCAAACCTCTGACGGTGGCGTATTTTTACTATTCAAATAAAATTGAGTGTCTGAAAGATATTACGCACTTCCACACACTATTGTTATTTTACATAACTATAACTGAAATTTTCTATTTGTGTTAAATTTCGTCATTATATTTTATAGAATCTGAATAACCTTTTATTAAAATTCTTGCATTTTAATCATTTGTGTTACTAATTCTTTGTTCTTAAAAAAGACTCCACTAAAATCCACTGAGCAATAATCAAAATCACATCGGAGGACCAAAAAATTGAATGAGTAGAAAAATTTACATATTTTGGAACAACAATAGGTAACATAGGAATTATGGACGACGAAAGAAACGAAGGAATATCAAAAAATAGAAGACTTTACAATGTCCTAAAAACAAATTTTCTCGGAAAGAAAGAAGTCCCAAAAATAGCTAAAATGGAAGTAGTAAAAGATAGTTAAATCAATTCTAACTTTCGGATGCGAGACATGGACCACCACCAGCTGACAAAAATAAAAAATAAATGCTGCTAAAATAAGGAAAGATAAAATAAAAAAGATGAATGTCGAGAACAACTGAAACTAGTTGAGGCATCAAACACAATACAATAAGGACAACCTAAATGGTTTAGACTTATTCTAAGAATAAATGAAAGCAGATTGGTTAAGGGTTTATGAGGCAAGAGCAAGCAGAAAAACAAAAAGAGGAAGACCAAGAAAGATATGGAATGAAGAAGTGAGAAAAGCAGCTGAACAAAGAAAAGAGGTGTCAAATGGGAAGGTATTCGAAAAAATAAAACAATACAACAAAATAGAACCAGAGATAAAAAACAAAAATTACACCAACTTCAAAAAAACCATAAAACAAAGGATTTTAATTTTATATTCTAATTTTATATATAAAACACAAACGCGAACATAAGAAGAAAAGAAAACAACCAAGAAGAGCGACAGAAAAACCAACCGAACAGCCCTCGATACCATTAACCCGAGACGGACAACAACCCACTCTCGAAGCGAAGACAGAGGGCACAGCAATATTATATGTAAAAAATATACATATGTAAGAATACGTATATTATATAGACATATATTTGAAAAATATAATCTATTTCAAATCAAAACAGAAAATGGGGAAGAACGGAGAAAGATATGGAAGAACTCTATACATCCTTACGCTGAAAAGGAGGAAGGGTCTCAGGATTAAGTAAATAAATAAGAAAGCGATAACGACATTATATTTAAAGGTGTCACACATAATATGCACCTGACAATTCTTTTCTGTAATAAAAACAGTTGGCCAGCTACTACTGTCGATCCCTAGAAGGCTAAACCGTAATTCAGACTGGATACGACATAGGCAAAGTAAAACTGTCACAGTGAACGGACACTTACAGCATTACGTAAGTTCCTCATGCCATCCAATGCTGTTAATTTATTTTACAGTAGTGTTTGTTATTATATTTCACGGACTTATACTTGTGATATCTTGGACGCCAACAAGTACGTAAAACAAATTTTATCTTCTGCATATGAAAATGACTTTCGAAATATAAATTGTAAAACTGATGGAAATACTGGAACCTATCTAAAGTACGTTGCTACTAACAAAGATGATATAACAAGCAGAGATTTTGTTTCATTAATTTCCCGAGTGAGAATGTGGTATTTGATGAATATCTTTGGGCATCTGGGTTCGTACTGTCAATCGTAAATGATTAACAATGGCTTCACGAAGTTCAAAACACAGAGGTAAGTAAAGGATCTGTATTTGTTGGCGATTGAAGGAAGTTGGGATATAATCTAGATGGTCTACCATTGCAGCATTGCCTTTGCCGCATCATTGGAGCGATCGTGTCACATGTCAATCAGGACTAAAGGTTCCAGAGAGAAAGAAAGTGCCAGACAAAATTGCAACATTCCTTGCAAATGTGTTTACACTACACGGTAGACGCAATAAATGAATCAGCTTGACAAATGTGATATTCTAACATTGTTACAAAGAGATGTTCAAAATTATTTCTTCGTTGGAACATAAGCTGCTTTATGCATTCTTCAAGAGCATAATAGGAAAAAGAAAAGCAGAAAATGTTGGGTACGAGAGTGGATTTTACCAAAGATATATATAGAAGCATACAATATATTGGTCTGTTTTATGTAATATTAAAACATATAAGTGCCACTTTTCCTGGGTTTTAATTTTCTTATTTCTTGCATGTATTGACTGCGTAAGTTGTGTAATTTTCCAGAAATTTCAGTAACATTTTTGGTAATTTGTTTCCTATTTCTTCTAAAACCTTATGTTTTATAATTCACTTTTGTTTTATAATTATTTGTCATATTTTGATTTTTTATTTTTACCATAGTAGTACAGATTGTATTGTTTGTGATTCATTTTTTTTCGTATTTCTGCTCGTAGTTTGTTATTAGCAAACAAAACGATTGATTACTTATAACTAGTTATTTAAAGTTTTTCGAGTATGGTGTACGTAGTATTTTTTAAATTGAAATGAATATTCTTTCATTTGAGTCGATAATATATAGGCTGTTCCATTAAGAAGAGCTAATTTTTAACAAATCTTCGACACTCAGTTGTTTTTGTCGTATTTTTTTACAATTGGGGCAAAGCAATACATAGCGTTGATAATTCAACCGACCCTTGTAGCTCTAAAAACAAGGAAGATAATAGCGGCTTACTTTGAAACAAAGTATATAGCACACTGGGAACTGCTATCGGAAGTAGGCTCGGACTGAAATTGCCTTGAACCCTTTGATCATCTTATGATGGAGCTGGCTCTGTTCGCGCAGCTTGGGATTTTGAGTAGAAGAGTTTTGGGCTCGGATGGGTCATGACTTTGGGTAACAAATAACGGTTATGCCTTGAAGAGTCAAGGATGGTCGTCTGGGGCTGTTGGCGTTGCGCAGCCGGAATTTAAGAAATCCGCTGGGCGACGAATCTTCACTAGAGAAGGGGGACGATCCTGGGGGACGACGACCATCTGCACGCAGGGGTTCTCGCTGGCGCGGGCCCTTGCCCACGCCGAGCTGAGGATCTTCTCTAGAAACTGTATAGCACGTATGGTCTCACCACACGTTAAAAAAATAGAGTACAAAAACATGAAAATTGCTAAATTTTCGGAAATTTTAGATAAACTTTAGAATCAAAAAGTTTGTCCAAAATCGATGAGAATGTGCCAAGAACAAGAAAACGATTTGGTCATCATTTGCAGAATAACACAGTATAAAAAAACGGGATAACACTTAATTAAAATAACACAGTTCCTTCTCCAAACATGGTAAGTACACCTACCAACAACCAGTGGGCGTCACATCAGGATTTGGCACAAATTTTAGCGCAGAAACTTTATTTGAAAAAGGAAGAGGAAGGATAGGAATTTCTAACGTTATTCCGATAAAGGTTTATGGTATTATGCGAGTGAATCAAAAGAAGTTATATAATGGACCCTTTCACCGAAACTACCCCTATTAGGGAAATTTTTTAGATGCCATAAATGCAGGCTGCTTTTCCCTAAAGCTTTTCATCATTTCCTCCATTCTATCCGGTTTAGCGGATTTTTCAAAAAAAACTTCAGGCGAATTTTCCTAGAGCGTTCTCTAGAATAGAGTCGAATTTCCGCCTTGCTTTTTTTCAATTTGCCTATAGAATTTATTCACGAATAACGATAGAAATGAAAATAAAACCATCGAAAAACCAATCAATAAATAATATATATTCTGATTCTCTCTTTTCTTTCCTTTCGGGATTTCGGGACTCTCCAAACCGCCGCCGCCGATAAATATCGCTTCTATATAATCCTTTTTCTTTTATCGGATGTCACGTGCAGCGCCATCTATAATTCACATTGATTAGCCGCGGTGCTGCGTTTTCCCGGTACGCTTCTACCATCGTCTCATTGCAAAAACCCATTTAAATCGTATAAAAAGAAATTTATCTATCCTTTTAAAACGCTGTATCGTATTTCCGCAACGTCGGCGTATATATTTCGAAAGGAAATGGAAGGAAGAAGAGGAGTAGGCGGCGGACAAAGCCCGGAGCGAAAAAAAGTTTTAACAGTTATTCGGCCGCCGGAAGAACGCATTAAAACTTAAAATAAGACGATACATAAAACGTTGTTGGAGATGGAGGAAAGGGAAACCCGTGGTTTATCTCGGATTCGAATTGCTTGGAGTTATTCTTTGGCTTCGCTTTATAGGCACCGCTTTTTTTCGGAAATAAATGAGCGAATTTGAAAAAGAAAAATTATGATTATTACTCGCTGGTTATTTTATAAAGAGAAGGCAAATACAGCATATATTTGGGGCTAAAAGCTGAACGGTAAATAAAACAAGCTATTTTATTGCGTCGAACCAACAAATTAATGCGTTGAAAGCAAAAAAATAAACGAATCAGTATGGTCGTTACAAACAACTAGATACCAACATTCTAATAGAAAAATGTTGAAGATCAATTCATGAATATCAAGCTTTATTAGTATTGTCACGTTAAAAGTTTATTTCAGGTCCAAGGCTAATCCAAATTCCGTCATTTGAAAGAAGAGGTTTTCTTACGTGACGCGCTAGCATAGAAAGGGCGCGTAGACGTCAAATGTTAAGGTTAGTGTTTCTTTTCCATCAGTTTGCCTTTGCTAAACGTTAATATGTGTATGTAATCTATTCATTTAAACCGCTGAAATGGTGTCCAGGAGATATTCCCTATGACAAAATTATTTTTTAATTAGATAAAACAACATTATAGTATGGACTTAATAGAGTCTAACCAAGATAAAATAATTCTAATGCACTAGCAATTAGAAGTCAAATTAATCGAAAACGCGGGAAGACCGAACCATGGATTTAAAATACTGATAGGAAATCAAAAAAAAATAATTTTAAATAACATCTATCAAAAGTAAGAAGGCTGAAAATCAATTCTGCCACCTATAGTAAGTGATCTGAAAGACAATAACGGTATATACCGTGTATTCTGTGAATATATTATCTATTAATCAAAAACACCTTTTGGGAGAGCATATCTAGCATGCATTAAGTTCATGAAGACGAACACCCAGCTGATTTTTTGAATATAAAAGAAAGCAATGAGGACAGAGTGTTAATTTTTGTTTGGTAAAAATCGACAACACCATGCAAAAAACACCATGTGGCTATGAGTAAAGACAATCTAAGTGCACTAGGAAAGTGACTAGCTCGGAAATACCACTTACAATTTAGAAGACGCTGAAAATATCGGATCTACCATTTATGCCCGAATGGACCCTGATCACTCCAAAACGAATATAATGTGAAACATTGCCACTAATCCAAAGTGGCACAAATTCTACAGAAAATGTTTTTAACTACTGAAACGAATTAAATCGTATTTATATGTAAAAAATCATTTCTCAGGATATCCCAGGGTTTGTATAATCAAAATAGATGAAAATATTTGTAAATTTCGAAATGTTAATCATGCAAAGTCTTCAGATTTAAAACAACGAGATATCATATTAAACTGTTTGAATGAAGACGTGAAACTGGAATATAATGGGAATAATACAGGGGATACTAACTTAAATGGATCGAGCATAGCGCCAACCAATTTAATAGAAGATAATAATTTAGACGGATTGAGAAAAGTGCCAGCCAATCTAAGGAGTAACAATTGTTTGAGCAACGCGCCAAACAATTATAATCTCTATGAATGTGATGAAAAGTATGAATGTTTCGTATATGATCTATTAGAAAATGAATGTTCAGTAGACGACACTGCTTGTGTAGCACTACCATCTAAACCAAAAATGTATCCTATTCCTCAAGCTTTTAAACAAAAAGTGAGAACTGAAATTACTAAAATGTTAAAAAACATCGCAAATTTGGCAACCCTGCCCTGATGATATTGTTGTGATATTTGTTTACCTTGGTTGTAAAGTTATATTTGACAGTTTGAACTACCTTAGTTCCTTATTTTTACGAGGCGAAGCAGTGTTGGTGACCTCTTCCCTCTATATTCCCCTAGCTTAATTTCTTTTCTCCGTCCTGCACATGAAGACAAAGAATTTTCGTTTAAAAGAAAAAATGGTACAGTAAATAACAGACAATGCTAGAAACTAATTTTACTAATGGAAATTTGAGTTATATTTCTTAAAAATCGAAAATATGTACATGTATCGTATTTGGATAGGCAAATTGCTACGAGGGTCACGCTATATATTTTGAGATACAAGAAAACTACAAGTCTTTTTAGGAAAATGATTTTATTTATGTTCGAAATAATCTCCTTCTGCATCAATGCACTGTTGTAACCGAAGTTTCCACAACGTAAAAGCGTGAAGCCAGTCATCTCTTGGAATGCTCTCAAAAAATATATGAATTGCTTCATCTATCTCATCCTCCGTCGTGAAACGTCGACCACGTAAATGTTTCTTTAGGTTGAAGAACAACCAAAAATCACACATGGCCAAATCAGGCGAATAGGGTGGATGTTCAATGACTTTTACCTTATTTCCACGTAAAAATTCAACTGTCTGCTGTGCACTGTGTGACGATGCATTGCCTTGTTGGCTGACTCAAGAACTGCAGGTAAACATTTTGTGGTGTACCAGTTTGCTGTGACTGTACGTTGATTTTCCAGCTTCATTGCTTTTACTAATCCGGTACTATGGAAGAAAACTGCGTACATAACTTTCTTGACAGCCCTTTCCCTTTTGGCCATTGTTGGTGTTGGTGCATCTTCGTGGATCCACACGAGGCTCTCCTAGCGGGTAGGAATATCGTAAAATGGGATGTAAGTTTCATCACCTGTTACTATTTTTGATAGAATGCGATGTCCACCATTATTTATCATTTCCAATGTTTCCCGAGCGATTCTTACTCGCTCTGCTTTTTGGAAATCGGTAAGCGTGTGTGGCACCCAACGAGTATCAATTTTTTTCATCCGAAGATGGTCATGTAAAATTGAATTTACTGTTGCGGATCCAACACCAAGAGTTGCCTCAATCACTTGATAGGTGCACTTGGATCTTCGTCGATCATACGTCTCACACTCTCAATGTTTCCAGCGGCGAGTTGTAATCGTTCAAGACTTTGTTGTTCAGTAGTAAATCATTGCGCGTACATGTTCTCTTGACAAGTCCATGTTTCGATGACAAATCGTACCTACCACGTTTACTCTATGACAGCAGCGACTCAACTCACAGTCACAGTTTACTACTTAAGGATGGTGGTATTTAGAAATGCAGTGTTGCCAGCTCTAACTTCTCTACTTTTGTGGCATCTCAAAATATATAGCGTGTCCCTCGTATTCATATGCAATTTAAAAATTTTAAGCTTTCTCATGGTAACCATGTAATTTTGGATGGATTTAGAAGAACCAAGATTTATTTTTTTCAAAATAGTTGACTGGGGCTCTGGATAAAAAAAAAACAATCAGGGACAGAATAAACACGTTTTCGACAAACAACAAATTCAAAATTCTTCGTTACTTTTATTTATATCGAATAAATATGAAACTGTTTAAATAAAAATTGCAGTACATCATCATCCAACAAATCCTTTTCGGCATATAATTTGAAAATTACGATTCAATGAGCAAGATACCTGGTTTTCAATCAAAGGCTGTTACGATTTCGAAAAAGGACACTGAAGAGCTGTTTCGCTAAGATTCTGCAACAGAGTGCAGGTACCGAAAATTAAATATTTGGCCAAATAAATTCAAAAAGAAAAATTAATTTATTTTATTTTAATATCCAAATTTCAAAAACATCAAATAAATAATTCAAAATTAAAGTAGCTGTCGGATAGGGATTGACAGGTTTTTTCTCCATTCTTTGTTTATAAGAAATATAACCTACCCAAATTATTTTTTTAACATAAAGAAACTTACTGTCTCTTTAAAAAGATAAATCGTTTCATTTTTCATATCACTTGTCGATTTGCAAAAAGTTATTAAGTCAAATCCCATGAATACCGAAAACATTTTCAAAACGTTAGCCCTGACATTCATTTAATTCATAAGATACTTTAATTTCACACAAATATCATTACAATAGTATACATGAGCTTAATAAGCATAAGCCTTACTTTAGAATCATCTGGGAAATCAGCATCTCTCACTATCATGTGGACTGCGATGTTGGTTGGGATGCACACATCGAGGCACTATCTTCTTCTCTCATCCGTGTGCTTTGCGTTGTATAGGTTGTCCCAGGTGGTAACGAAAGATGTATTAATTACTTATTATCGCGCTTGCTTTCAGTCAAGGGTGGAATATGGCATATTGGGGAGCAGATTCGAAATTAGGAGTAGTGTTCCGCATCCAGAAGCGAGTTATTCGTTGCATTGCAGGTGTCTACCACGTATGGCACCTTGTCGTGCAGTTTGGGTAGTATTCTGTTCTACCTGTGTCATGTCTCTATATTCAAAATGTACTACACTTAATTAAACAAAATTGTTGACTCCGAATCATCGACTGGGTCTGTATAAGAGCAATCCTATGTACGCTGGAATTGCGATGTATAATAGATTAACCCACCCGTAAATATAAAAAATATTACTAATATTAAGGTATTTAGAAATAAAACCAAGCAATACCTTCTTGAACACTGTCTCTACAGTGTTGATGAATACATGGAAACTCGATGACCATTCCTCTATAGACATATTTGATTATATGTCCATATTTATTCCACAATAGTTTGTTTATATATTGATTTTATTTATACACTAGTTTTATTTATACATTGATCTTACTTGTTGGTTTTATTTATAGATTAATTGTTATAACTTGTATGTTTCTTTCCTCAATTTTATTTATATTTCTGTTTCATGTACACGATGTAATACTGACTTGTCCAATATCCTGTTTGTGATCGATAGGACCAAATATATTATTATTATTATTTTATTTTTTAAATATATTTTTCCAAACAGAATAAACTAGAGGATTTGAACATATTAAACACGCCGCAAAAACCGTGTTTGTGTGACGCTATGGATATTTTATTATGACATTTTAAAATATACTATACCCTGTTTCTCTATTTTGAAATGACAGTGGGTGATAGATGAGATGAAATATTGAATATGCCCCAAGAGAATAATATATCGTACATTAACAAAATAGATTTTTATAGAAAACTTTCCATATTTAGCACAATCTATATCCAGAAATAAATTGAAACGAATACATTTAACAATTAGGATTTATCTAAACCTACATTGACAATTGCATGGATTGTCCACTTTACTTTATGCTTCAGCGCTAGAGCCTTTTATGCATTAAAATTTTTAAATTGAAATCTTAAAAGTCAAAAATGTAAAAGTGAAAAATTATGTATGTCCTTGCTATCGAAATCCTTTTAAAGTCATCAAAATTCGCCCGTTTAATAAAAGCCAAAATTGAACTCATTCATTAATAAGAACCAATGGAAGCAACAGTATGTATCCATAAAACTTATGAAAACAAGAACTTAAAATCACACAACTGAAAAGCTATCTTGTCCAATGACCTTTACACTAATTTTTTAATTGAGAAATATGTTGTGATATTTATTTACCTTTGTTAAAAAAGTGTTGTCTTTTGACAATCGAACTACTTTTAGTTCCTTATTTTTACGATGCGAAGCAATGTTGATTACCTATTCCCTCTGGTTTGACCTTTTTTCGTCTTACACATGGAACAAGAAGTATTTTCGTTAAAAAAAGAGTCCAACGAACAGCTAAAGTTTACGAACCATTTTACTATCGGAAATTCTGATTATGTTTCTTTAAATCAAAAATATGTAATTTCATCGTATTTGGATAGGCAAATTGCTTTTCATATGCAGTAATGAATTTAAGACATCTCTATCATGGTAACCACTTTCGACGTACCGTACTTGATTCTACCGTACTTGCAAAATTGAGACATCACCAAGGGAGTGGAAGGAATTTAAAATGGATTTAAGAGGTCAAGTTTGATTAAGTCAGATAGTTAACTGGGGTTCTGAGTAATAAAAAAAAAACAATGGAGGCAGTATAAACAATCTTTCGACAAGAAGTAATTTTCAAAATTCAACTATAACTTGGTCATATTTCAAATAAATATGAAACTATTTATATAAAAACTGAAGAATAACAGAAGTTGTAATCGACGGAACAAGATCCGAATCGGGAGATACCTGGTTATAAATCGGAAGCTGTTACGTGTGTAAGGATATCAAGATCGGACATCAAAGAACTGTTTCCCTGTGAAGAACAGTATACAGGTACCGAAATGAAAATTATTTGGCCAAATAAAATCAGAAAGGAAAATTCAATTTATTTACTTAAATTAAAATTTAAAATTTCAAAAATCAAGTTCTAGTAGCTGCCGGTTAGGGATTACGATCGGCTCTTGTCTGTGAAATTCCCGAGATAATTCTTTTAATTCCTTAATTTCACATATAGCATTACAATATACACAAAACAGCTTTGAAAAGTAATGCATAACAAATCAGTATACGAAAATTTCACAAACAGCACATATACAAAATTACCAACTATCCTTTCCAAAAGTAATATATCAAAACTAGACCCCAGAAGTTTATCTTTAAATTAATTTATCACCACAACATAGGTAATAATAGCTAATTGCTAGAAACAAGATTTCAGAAACAAGCAAATTGCAATAATATTTCACAATGTACACATATAAATGCAAATTCTTGTATAACTGGCTGAACCGTATAACTTGTAAGAGGAGGACAACGTATACCAGCCGTGAATGGCTTTCGCACTTTGTACCAGTTCTAAGTTCCGCATTGTGTAATGAGAGAGCTGAACTCGTAATTAAGTATGAAAATAGCTGCGTTGTACTTATCAAAAACAGCCGTACATTAAGAAGTGGTATGTGTATGTTAAATTCACCAAGAGAACAAAATTATTGCATATCTTAAAGATATATTCTCTCGCCTAGGATTCAAAGGGTTTCAGAAACTAAAATCGAACAAATTAACTGTCATGTTTTTTGTTTGGGAATTGTAATTCTTGGTTATAAAACGTACGTATTCACTACGACACCTTTTCTTTTCCACCTTTGATAACACTGGGGAACAATTTGTAACACAATCTCTGTGAGTTTGGTTTTTGAGTTGTTTTATAGTTAATTAGGCATGCTGGTTTCAAAACTGTAGTTAGTTTTCTTCTACCACGTCAAGTTTTATCTCTACACCTTATGAGAATATGACCACTCCCCGCGAAATCGAGCATGGATCATAGGAAGCACTACTGCTCTCCTATTGGCTGACATAAACCTTCTCCGATGGGCGCCGGGTGAATGACGCATAGGAGAACAGCGAGAGGTTATACTTATCTGGACTTGTTCAGTTACGCCTGAGATCCTGTAGTGAGACGTTGTGTGTCGCTCTGAAACGGTGCAGCCCATTCCGACGTGGAGTCTGAGTTCTTGTGTTATATACAAGGTTAGCAGTGTTTAGTGTTTATTTATATATGAACTGAAACTTTTCCTTATGTCTACCTCTGCTAGTTCACGTCGTAAGTGCTTAAACAGCCCCGATTCGTTTTGTTACATATGTGGCAGTTTTACCATTCCCAGTCAAAGGACAAACATCAGTACATTTGTCAGGCAAGTCTGTTTTGCCTATTTTAAAGTGAAAATTGGTGATCAAGATAAATCATGGGCCCCTCACAAAGTGTTGTTGAGGGTTTACGGATTAGACCAAGGGAACACGTGATAAACTTCCATTTGGTTTATCTATGATTTGGCGAGAGCCCAGAGATCATTCAAGTGATTGTTACTTTTGTATAGTGAAAACGTCCGGATATAACAAGAAAAACAAATGTAAAATAGAGTATCCTAGTTTACCATCAGCTATACGCCCAGTGCCTCATTCAGCCGAAATCCCAGTGCCAGTTTTCAATAAATACGGGAATACGAGTCTGGTGAAAATCAAAGTGGCCCCAACGATGAAGATTTTGAAATTAAAGATGATTCCGTTCGTAATGGATTTGACCAGCATGAGTTGAATTGATTTGGTACGAGGATTTAGGACTATCCAAAAAGCTTCAGAGCTCTTAGCATCAGACTGCACGAGAAAAACTTGCTTGAAAAGGGAGCTAAGGTATCCTATTTTCGATCAAGAGAAAGTGCGTTTCTACAATACTTTCGAAGTGATGATGGATTGTGTATTACCATAACGTACATGGTTTAATGGAAGAGTTGGGAATTTCAGCCTGTAACGCAACTGAATGGCGATTGGTTTATCGATAGCTCAAAGCGGAGCTTGAAGTGTGTTCTCCTCCACAATGGAGATTTATTTGGTTCAGTCTCGATACGCCATTCAGTTTCGTTTGAGTGAAGAATATGAAGGACATAAAGAGAGTCATTGATTTGTTGCAATACCGCCAGTTGTGTTGACCTTAAAATGGTTAGCTTCCTTCGTTGGTCAGCAACGCGGATATACCAAGTATCCCTGCTTTTTGTGTATGTGGGACAGCAGAGCTCGTGAGAAGCTTGGGTGCAGTCGAATTGGATGGCACGATGTGACCTGAAACCTGGCGATCCAAACATTGTACATCAGTCACTTGTCGACAGAAATAACATTATATTTCCACCTCTGCATATAAAATTGGGTCTCAGAAGCAATTCGTTAAAGCTTTGCCAATTGAAGGAGACTGTGTTCAAGTATCTCATTTCGGCATTTCCTAGCCTGTCATTTGAAAGATAAAGGCCGGTGTTTTTGATGGTCCACAGATTCGGCAGCTTGTTAAAGATGAACATTTCATCGGAACAATGTCAGAAATTGAAAAGAATGCTTGGTTGGCATTCAAAAACATTGTTAAAGACTATCTTGGAATACACGAGCACAGAATTACGCCAAAATTGTCCAGCAACTCTTGGAGAGCTTCAAACTGCTAGGTTGCAACATGAGCACCAAATTGCATTTTTTACATAGCCATCTTGCTACAATTCCCGGAAAATCTTGTGCAGTCAGTGATGAGCAGGGTGGGCGATTTCACCAGGATTTGAAGTTCATGGAGGCACGGTACCAAGGTAGATGGGATGTACATATGATGGCTGACTATTGTTGGAGCATCAAGCGAGAATGTCCACAGATTAAACATTCCAGAAAAAGCTATAAGCGAAAATGTTTGCCTTAATATGTATTACCGTTCGATAAAAAAACAACCATTTGTATGATCACAATTTAACTTGCAGTAAACTATTATAGCCTTTGTACAATAAAATTATTCTTTATAAACAGTATATTTGGTAAGCTTTTACTTTATTTCCTTTATACGCACAATTTGTATGACTTTTGAGGGTATCCTGTAGCTTAAAAAGTTGACGTGATTGACAAAGCTGCGGTATTTTTTGATTCCGAGGCCAAAAGTTAGTTGAAAACAAGTCACAGATTTAAGATAACGAAATTGCTGTTCTTCAGTGTAATTTGTGTATTTTACGGTAACCATATGTATGCAGAGTAGTTGTAATCCTGAATTCCGAAGTTCGCTTCTTGTTGGAATAAAATGATAGATTTCAAAATTCTAATTGGATAGGTTTAACAAGGATTTCGGAGATATCCAATCGGACAAAATAGCCAATTAATATACAGGATGTCTGACGAGGAATTTGGAGAACTTCGTACAGTGATGATGACTTGGACAAAAATAAGAAAGAATAATTCGTTTCCATTTCGGTGAAATGTTATTCGTTATTAGAATTGAAGAGCTCCCTGTGACAAAACTCACATTGAAATGATTATCGAAAGTTGTCCCTGTCTTAACATTTTAAAAACCCATTACGATTTACAAATCAAATGTATGTTGATATCGTCCTTCTATACGATTGTCTGCGAAGGTAGCCCTGCTGAAGGTGCAAGAATGTACGCAGAGCGTTATCCAAATCGAAGTGCTCCTTGTGACAACTATACAGAACTGTTTCCACTTAGGGAAAGAGAATCTTTCTCCAGACCAAACAGCGAAAGCGAAGTACCTCACAGGAATAATGCTGAAGCTGTCCTACTCTAAATAGATCGGGAACAATGAATAAGTCTCCGCAGAATCGCAGCACGAAAATGGATTGTGCCCGTACAATCTTCAGTCAGTTCAAAACCTGCAACCCAATGATTATATCCTTAGGCAAATCTTTTGTACTTGGATCTTGAAAAATTCAGATTTGTACCCGATTACATTTTTCTGTGACGAAGCGACTTTCGCTAGAGGGAATCACTAATTTGCACAACGGACATCTATGGGATATTGAAAATCTACATGCAATTTCGGTAATTGTGATAATTATCCAATCCATATTTCATTTACTCACATTTAAAAGCATATGTTGGTGACCTCCTCCCTCGAGTTTCCCCCAAATCCATTATCTTTCTTTGTCTTACACATGTAGGTAAGACATATGGCTCAAAATGTATACGTAAACAGTAATTAATTTGATCACGTGTCAAATTTGAATTGGATTTAACTGAATTCAAAACTAAAGCGTGTTCTGTAAATCGGTGGGAAGACAGGGGGACGGTTAAAAAAAATGTACAAAGGCTGATCTAGCAATTCTGTGATAATTCTGATAAAGTAGAGCCTACACGTTTAGAATAAGACACCCTATATAATGTTTTGATTCTTCTCAATTTGATGTATAATGCGGTAATCATTTCTACCAAACTTTTGGAGTCTGGAACACCAGCTAGTTAATCCTATAAGCTCTAAACTCCGTAATATATACAGTAGAGTTACAATGTTCCGCGTACAAGAGATATAAAAACCGAATTTAAATGGGCATCTTTATGAGTATTGCTACTTCCTACTTAACGTAAACCACGAGTCGCAAATAAATATGGGCGAATTCGGAGAGGGCGCAGTTAAAAATACGGAAACGTCATAAAAAAAGCAGCATTTATTTATGGGTAGTTAAAATTTTAATTTGAAAGGATTGCGTCTTAGTATCAGAACGAGCTCGACCAGGAAAAATGCAATTTGATGGATATACAGTATTTTATTCATGGGTCGTAAGGTGGTAGAGTCATTATAACTTTTGTAACAACTTCCTAACGGTGAATAATAACAATGCCTTGCGCGTTCGAGATTAAGGTCTTAAAATTAAATTAAAACTTTGTCAAGGGAAAGGCGAAGCATACCCTGTAATAGGTTTTGTAACATTCTATAGAGAAGCTCGAATTACCCCATACTAAATAAGTTCTATTATAGTTGAATTGTAAGGACAAAGATCCACATCTACTAAGCGGATCAATTTAAGAAGATATACTAAAAATGAACTGTATCTACAATCTGCAAACCTTAACATAGCATTCGAACAATTTTCCTATAGCTTCGAATTTTTGTCGTGAATCTTTGGGCATAATTACTGCATGTTATATTTTCAATTCTTTTCTTATAAATTCGGGAGTATCATTTTGCTCTTCGAAAGTTAATAAATATGAATAAATGATAAAAATTACTTTTATGAATGATGAATTAAGGGCAGCAAAGAAACTTATCTAAAAGTATAACATTTTGGTTGTACATGGTGTAACTAGAATAACAAAATATAGTTCAATTTTGTTGGATATCATAATCACAACCGACGACGATATCATTGAGTTTGGCGTGCTGTACCGTTACTGCCGATATACAGACTGATTTTTAAACGTGCAGAGGAGATTTTAGGGTAGATAGGGGGGGACTAAAATAAACATTTTTTGAATAACGTTTTAGAAAAACTCAATAATTAAAAAGTTACAACGAGTTAAAGCTTAGTTAAATAAGAAGTAGTTTTCGGAAAATTTGTGGGAAATTTATAATTTTAATTTAAACCATATTTGTTGAAAAAGATGATTTAAAATAAATGTAAAATGAAATTACGATTCCTTATTTTTCCTTTTAATGGCCAATAATTTTTGCAGCAACTATTGAGAGTGCTAAATAATAAAAAAAAAAGGGGTGCCTTTGAAACTTAGGAAAGTGTCAAATTGACATTTCAGTAAATTTTAACACATCAAATTTAAGTAAGATTTGTTATTAGGGGTTTGTTATTAAGTTATTAGTTCGGATAAAATGGGAGTTACACTAACGAAGAATACATGGACATTGATAGTTTATGGAGCTGCCGATGAAAATGCACGAGCAAGACGAATGTATTTAGAAAAATTTACAAAAGACAGACCCTCCGAAAATACTTTTCTCCGTGTTATTCAACGGGGAAGAGAGACCTGGAAATTTACAACCAAAGAAGGGTCAATATGGTGGAAGACCAAAACGACACGCGGTTGATGGGTTTAAAAAGAAGTATTAGAAAGGGTAGATGGATGAACCGACAATTTTTACACGCCAAATTGCCAGTAAGTTAAGGTTTATCAGAACTTTGTTTGGTGCACATTGAAGATGAACGGTTGTACCCTTATCATTTCCAAAAAGTACAAGGACTTACTCACAACGATTATCTGTTGCGGCAGCAGTTTTGTGAGTGGCTGCTCAATCGTACGGAAGCAGAAGCAGATTTTCCAACAAACGTACTGGTAACTGACGAATGCTGTTTCACCCGGAATGGTAGGTTCAACCTCCACAATGCTCACATATGGTCTGATGAAAATCCTCATGCGATACGCCAAAGTAACTTTTAGCAACGTTTTCAGCTTAAATTTATGGGATGGAATTGGAATTTCACTTGCATTTAAGAAGTTTTACCAGGACTCCTAGAACATGTTCCATTGGTTGTTGCGACATAACATGGGGTTATGTACGATGACTGTCCATCGCATTTTAGCCGTTCTGTAAGAGATCATCTCGATCATACCATTCCGCAACGGTGGATCGGCCGGGGTGGATTTATTCAATGGCCCCCCACGCAGCCCTGATCTCAACCCCCGGACTTCACCTTATGGGATACATGAAAGACGGGTATATGCAACTGAACTTGATACCATTGAAGAGTTGCGCTATCGAATCAACGTTGCCTACAGAGGACTTGTGAGAACAATTTTCGCAAGTGTTGGGAAATTGGATTCTTTACGCAATTGTGTGTTGAAAAGCAGGGGCAGCATTTGTTCTGTTTCCTTTTCATAATTTTTTTGTTTGTTAAATTATGTAATCTTAAAAATCAAAATTAGAAATTATTTTTAGAATTTTGCATTGGATGAGCACTCTGTTTTTTTTTCCCTCCCTATCTTTTTCCAAAGAAACAAAGAAATCTTGTTCCTCTAGAAAAAATCTCTGCACCCACTCAATAAATGGGAAATTTATTTCAGACATTTAAACACTCTAACTTTTTAATTATTGAGTTTTTCTAAAAAAGTTTATTATTAAAAAATGTTTACTTTAGTCCCCACTATCGCCCCTAAAAATCTCCTCTGCACGTTTTAAAATCACGCGGGTATAAGGGCTAACCGCTCTGACGTCAGCAGGCTGTGACGTATATTGTTTTAGGTGAACGATCAGCCATATTATTGTCTTAAAACTCTTATACGTTTAAATCGTGTGCGTTTGAATTGGTTTATCCAAATTATATTGGTCTCATAAAAAAAATACTGTTGCAGTGATATGTCCGTACTTTGTTGGTGATAACCTGTAATGTTTTCTAGTGTTGTATAAGCGAAAAAACCTCTAAAGATAATCAAGTACTCGAAATCTGTGACAATGGAACACTGAAACAGTTCACTAAAACCCTTACCACAATACCTTACTGTACTGGACGTACGTTTCGATAGTCAAGCTATCATCAGCAGTAAAACTGAATTAAGTTTTATGCTGATGATGCGGGTTTCGTCCAATCATGTACAAATTACAAATAATAATATCGACCAAATACAACCACAAATACATCTTTCACGAAAACGGTGTTTGGTTTTTGCTTTGAAACGTCGTTTTTCCAAAATGAAATCGAATGGGATGCAAAAAGAGGGCTCGGTTGACGACTTGCATCCTCTTTAAACCAGAAGCCCTTCAAAATTTAAAAAACGGGAAATGCAAAAAAATGATTCCTTTACCGCTTATATATAGTCTAATATCTTAAAACAGCGATACATCACCTAAACAGCATGACGTCTCGAAGAGCGCATAGAGATTTTAAAAACATTAACCATATATTATTGTGAGCAAATGGAAGTTAAACTATTTTAGTTGCGTAAGTTTTTACTACTTATAGTGATAGGACAAAACGTAAATTAAGATGACCGATAGAACTAGTGACTGGGGACTACTAAAAAATCCTTTTAAATTTAACGACTTAAGCCCTTAAAAAATGAGGGAAAAGTGCCCCATTATAATTTCTTTTGAAGAAAAAAGGTGATAATGTTACTGGCACCCTTTGAAATATGTTGAAGACATGTTTAAGCCCTCGCCCCCCCAACGTTGTAACGCAAATTTTACGTAGTTTCTCGAAAGTAATATTTTCACAGTGTTGATGCCCTATTCTCTCTAATTTCTCCCAGATTGTTTTTTTTTTCTTTGTCTCGTATGTAGACATGTAGACAAGAAGTACCGTACCTGGAAATTTGGTCATCATCACCATGGAAATGAAAAGTATTTTCGATGGATAAAAAGTCATTAAAAATAATTCGAACAGTAAACTGGGGTTCTGAATTAAAAAAAACAACTGGAGATGGGATAAACGAGTTTCAACAGGAAGACTTATTTTCAAAATGTCCTCAAAAAAATATTAAGTTTCCCGTTAACACGAAAACTATTTCTAAAGAAAGACTCAAAAACTTTACTGAGTATTTTGACCGTTCAACACCAAATTATTATCGACGAAACAAGATTTAAAGAAAGAATATTTGGTTGTGAATCGGGTGTATTCATCAAAAAATTTAATATTTTGCCAAATAAAACGAGAAAATTCAAATTAATTTTTTTTTTTAATCTTTAACTTTCAAAAACAAAAGAATACCAAAAAATTAATGTAGCTGTCTGGAATACCTTACTCTACAACGAACAACGAAAGTTAAATCTCCAAAAACCTCATTAAACAAGGAATTACATCGAAAAAGAACTGGAAAAAATTTTGCGGAAAAATAAAGCAGCTTATTTTTCCCTTTTCCTGCGAAATTAAATTGATATGCGCATAACATTTCTTTAATCTACTCCAAAATCAGCGTAGGGCGCTCAGAACCCTGAGCAAGAAGGGCGTTTTTGGTTAAGAGGAAATTTTATTTTTAAATAGGTTTCCCCCGAATCCTGTCGCGAGGGGCGGGAATGATGACGTCGTAGTCGCGGGAATGAAAAACCCAGCGTGAAGTGGAAGGGAGATGTCCCAAATGAAATGATTTGCCTTATTATAATGGTGAGGAGAGTATTAGAAGTGAGGCTGTGAATAAAATCGTAAACCGTTTCGTTCGAGATGAGATTCCTTCTCTTTGACCGGGAGGAGAACGAACGAGAGAAAGCATTTTGTTGGGGTAGCTTATAGCATAAACATGTAATTTTATTCCATCGTCTAATATCTCCTTTCAGAAATTGAAAAAAATAAAGACCGCCGTCAAAGCTTTAAATGTAGAAAATCTATTAAGAAAAGAAGCGATATATATGGAGTTACTTAAAATTTTAAAAAAAATTTTACGTAAATGACTTTTTTAATGGAAAAGATTACTTAAAGAATAGTTTCCCACGACAGGTTTTGCAGGGAAGATGAATTAATTAAGGGTCCAAGAGTTTTACAAACCCAACCCATTTTTCAATAACATAACCAAAGTTTTCAATTTGCCCCCAACACCCGTGGCGGGCGCAAAAAAAATTTACAAAAAATAAAATGGGAAATAAAATATAATACGTGCCAAACGCTTACCGTTTTAAAGTCCCCCGTAAAACAAAAAGTAATAATGTCTTTTAAATATCCAACATTAGAATTTTTCCCACAGTTTTTTTGACAAACTGAGTGCGGCGTGAAAAGAAGGGGTTTTTATTGCAGAAAACGAAGGTTCTCTCTAGTGACGTTACATTTGGTATTAAAATAATTTGGGAAAAACCCGTAAGGGTTTTCTGTTGCGCACCTTCACAAATTTGTCTTAATGTCCCAAAAATCAAAAATTCTCTAAAACACTTTCAAACCTTTCTGAACACAAACATTTTTTGCGTTTTCTACCGGTAGCTATGCATAAACAGGGTTCAATTTTGCAGAGTTTCCATAACACACCGAAGGTTTTGTAATTTTTCTATTGCCCCACTAGTCCGAAGAAAATTGTTCTGAATGTTTTTAAACCCTTTTTAAAAACCGACTCCCTTAAAATTTCGATGGCCCCCTTGATAGCCGCACTTTTTTGGGATCGAATTGTAAAACCACTTTCTTAATATTCTCAAAAATTTATGATAAAAGGGCTGTAACCCCATGTTCCCCCAACCGTAAGGATAGGTTTTTGGGGCTCAGGAACGGCGGCAAGTCTGTGAAATTTGCGAAACGTTTGGGGGATTTTCCAAATACTGCTTTTTTATGCGCTATTAAAGCGTCTACTTCAGGATAACATTTTCTAATACTGTTGCCAATGATGGAACATGAATTTTAACGTTTTAAAATTAAAAAGTTTGCAAATGTTTTTTAAAGAACCGGCCCACAAAAACATGTTTGCGGGACCCCACTCATAAACATCACGTTGGTTTGTTTAAAGTTCAAATTTTCCCAAGTATTTAATGTAAATTTTAAATTACTTTGGCAGATTGTTGTACTCGTCTGGGAAACTAATAGAATTCATGTAGATTGATGTGGGCAAAGTACGTCCATTACATTAACTCAGAAGTTTTTTTCGATCGTTGTTTTGTCCACACATAACCCCAATTTTTTTTGTTTCAAACCCCATTTAATTCTTTTTCAACATGTTCACGAGCAATGGCACAATTCTTGTACGATGCCCGACTTTGGGAACTTGCAGTCCGAATTTTATTCCAAAAAAAAACATTGCTTCCTTGTTGTAATGAAACGGGAGATTACAGCAATAAAAGGGGTCTAAAAAAAAGAATTTCAGATATCAATATTTTGAGAAAGGAAAGAAGGGAACCCTAAAGGGTTATTATACACACATCCCGCATTAAATGTAAGTAATTTTTAAAAGATTTAAATTTAAAATTTTTTTAAAAAAAAAAAATTAAAATAAACTTTAAAAATGATTTTTCTCCCCATTCAATTTTTAATCGTTATTTTTAAAAGGGCAAAAATTTGTTATTTTTCTGTTAGTAAAAAAATAAAAGACATTTTTTTTTCAGGGTGAATCAAATTTTAACTAGAAAAGAAAAAATTTATTACCTCACCTAGTCATCATACTGCTTTGTATAGGGAGCTTTTTTTTATGGGTTGTAAAATACATTCATTTAGGATGAAAATTGGTCACTCCAAATATATAAAAATCTTCAAAAAGGCTTTTGGGAGTCCTTGTTGTAAAGAATTGTTATACAATAGAGGAATTCTTTGAGTAACATTGTATAGTGCTTGCTTACTTCACGTTTTCTCGATTTTTTATTTATTATTTTATTATTTTCCTGTACTTAGGATTCTTTATTTAGGAAAACGAACCTACACTACCACTGTTTTTTTTTTAACATATCCCCCGGATTTTTACACGGCTATAATTTATTTATGGATTTTCACCCTCATTATAGCGAAATCCATCATGTTCCTCGTGATACGCTCGCGAGCTGCGTCACATTATCTTCTTTTCTGCTACATATGGCTTCCCACTGGATATCATATCTGGCACACTACAGTGTAATATATTCCTAATAGAATTTGTAAAATATCAAATGAAAATACGTAAGCGGGCGCACTGCGTAGAAGACAGGTGGAATGCAAGTTCTGTATTATGGCATGATACAATAGAAAACGATTTAACCCCTGGATAAAAGGATGGGAAAAATTGCTTGTTGCATTCAAGTAACGCTTGTGCTGGACATCCTCGTAAGTAATTTCAAAAGAATATTGAGGCCCAAGAGAATTAGACTCAAAAGGATAAATTCCAAGAATTAACTAAAGAACAATTTAATAACGTACGAAAATAACCATTTACAAGGAAAATAGCAGACACGATCTTGAATTAGATTAAGTTAAATATTCACGAACTAAGTACTTAGAGTGTTTCCGAAAACTGAAAAATAATTTTCACAGATAATTGCGGTATCCATTGTGCTCGTTGTTGAATTTCATTGTTTATATTTTGTTTGCTTTTCATGGACTGTATTTCGTTGATAATACAACTATAGTCGATTCACTCTAAGTTCCGTCTTCCCCCAAATTGAGGGCTGATGATGCCAATCAAGAAAAACAAAATTACCAAAAACATAATTTAAAGAATACAATTGCTTTTTGTGTTAGAAATAATTTAACACCTTTGGAACTATAAGAATATAGTAATTGAATTAAATTGAAACTAATATTTCAATTATGAAGCTGTAATATAGAAAAAGAAAATTGTATATAAAATAACTTTCACCCTCCACAATGCTTCGTTGCAAGATAACCAAAACATCAGTTGTTTACTGTTTCTCGTGCGTTGACGTTTTTTTATTCCATTTTGGTTGCATTTTGTTATTATATATCGTGTTATATACGTTTTAATAAACTGTTCTTTTCAGAACAAATTGTGCATTATGCCGAGAGGTTTAAATTCGCAGTAAAAAGCGCTGGTCGCGTCACTTATAAATTATTTTGAAAGAGAACGTGATAATGGTGGACCCCTTATTCCATTAGTCTCTGTTCGTCAGGTAAAAATTATAAAAAGTATTATACATATACTACAACTTAATTTTAGAGAGTTGCAGATGCCCTGTCAATTAATAAATCTACCGTTTGTGTATCTCGACAGAAGTAAAAGAATGCCGCCCCCTCAGTAGCCCCAAGAAAACCAGACACCGCGTAAAAACAGTGACAGCTGTGATGATTTCACTGTTGTGGCAATCCGAAATGCACTCTATACTATGTATAGACAAAGTAATACTATACATATTCTAATGCGGTTTGAAGTGCTAAATTTGTATCTTTCAGAACAACAAGTAACATTAACTTTACTTTTACAAAAATTGAAGGATGATGAAATTTTCTCTGGGGGGAGAACTTCGTTAATGAAAATTTAAAGAATATTGGGTTTTCTTGGAAAAAAAGACGATCCTCGCAGAGCCATGATGGAACGTTCGGATATTGCTCTTTTAAGAATGATTTCCTTCGAAACTACGTTCAAAATATTAAAAATAGTTATTTCTGGGACCCGGTATTCCTTGATGAAAACATGGGTATTTGAGAATGGCACAGTTGGTCGATCCTGGCAAGATACCAGCGTGCAAAGTGTTAAAAGAACAAAAATTGATGGGAAAAGGTTAGTGAACTGATATTATAGCCCCATGAGGTCCACATGAATATTATTTTTAGATATATCATAGTACATGCAGGTAATCGCAGTGGTTTTATTCCTGGTGCATCATTGATTTTCCATCAAAAACAAAAATGCAGATTACCACGGAGAAATGAATGCAGAGACATTTTTTGGACTGGTTTTGAAAATTATTTATTAAGAAACTTGGAAAAACCGTCTATGATTTTTATGGACAATGCCCCATTATCACAGAACATGCGTCAATGTTTCTCCAACAGCAGCTTGGAAAAAACAGGACATTCAAACTTGGCTGACACAAAACACATTGTTATATGCTGCTGATATGTTAAAATTGCAACTATACATTTAGTTCAATTGTAAGTTGTTGTTTTACTATTTTTTAATATATACAAACATATATATATATCTATTTTAGACATAAACCAACAAAATTTATGCTGTGGATGAACTGGCACACCAGTACGGACATAGAGTTTTGCGATTGCCACCGTACCATTGCATATTCAATGCTATTGAGAACATTTGGGGTATAAGTAAGGTTTACTATAACAATCATATCGGAAGAGATGGATCTGGGATGGAAAAAGTGTTGAGTATGTGGCAAGAGTCAATTGACCACATTACAACGGAAATGTGGTCCAATACTGTTAACCATACAGAAAACACTGTCATTGAATGGTGGGAGAGAGAAATTGGTTTTGACCAGAAGAGGTGTTACCTTTGATAATAAACCTTGAAGGGGAATCTTCAGATGAAGAATTATCTCAAGTTCGGAACCTGAGAATGAATATTGAGTTTTTCACATATTTAATTACATTTGTACTCATTTCGCACCTATGTATTTAAAATCCAGATAACCACTTGTTTCTCTTGTATATTTCTCACTACAGCAATAAATGACTTGAATGAATTTTATATGTCTTGCATAATGTATTCAACAAATTTAATAAACAGTCTAGTTGTTTCGCATTTATTTCTTTCTGTATTTGATGCATTCCCTTTTTTTGTTATTCTGATAGAGTAATACTTCAAGGTGTATTGGTCAAGTTAATATAACGTCTTGTATCTGAAAATTTTGCAGGTTAAAACCATTACTTATCCTCTAGCAATGTAAATCCGTTTATAATTTCGCAATCGTAATTTATGAATTTTTGAAATCTTGCATTGATAACAGGAATAACTATAGAAATATCAGAAATTTGCCTAAATTTAACAGAATGACTAATTACTCCCATATTTTATTGGTTTTATTCGGTGATTTAAAAATCTTGTGATTTCTAACCTATATTGGCTAACGTCAGTTTGGCGGATTTGGCATCCACTGTGGAGGGAAGTGCCCTTTAAAAAGACGGAACTTACAGTGAATGGACTTTAGTTGCGTGTGTTGTGAATAAACTGTATCGCAATGAATTATATCTATTTCTTCCTGCGCTTTTCCTCATCCTTTCCTTCTCCCCCAAATACGCTTCTGCAAAAAATTGTCTGGGGTATCTACAAATATAGGGTTAGTGGTTAGAGTTTCTGCTTAGACAAAACGACTTAGACTTCGAATAAAAAAACAGGCAACTGTGCTCAGGAACTGAAGCCAGGGAAAATGCCTTAAACTCATTGAATTCAAAGCTGAAGAATTTTGCTCAGTCTATATTTTTGCACGTAAATTCAAAGTTAATCGAGAAGCAGAAATGAGACAAAGGCAAAAAGTTATGGATCAAAAGGTGGGAGAACTCTGCCCACCAGACTTTTAGCAGATAACTTCAAAGCCTATCGAGGGAAGGAAGTAACATATTGGTCACAAACACAGAATATTTTAATTTAGATTCCAAGGATAGCGAACTCCGCACGTTGGACCTTTTCGCAAACGATAGTAGAGCCAATTGGTACACAGAAATGAATCGAAGTAAGAATTTAAGTCATAGGAAGAACATTAAAGCTAATCGAAAAAAAGGAAATTACTACACTGGCCAAAGAAAACAGGTTAAATTCTGAATCAAAGGATGGGGATATTTCTTTGTTAGACTGATGGAGAAATCAGTATTTTGCTAAGAGAAAACAACTTTGAGTCAAAAGATGGAAATTTCTACTTGCTGGGCCTTTTCTTATCTAAGAGCACAATTGCTTAAATTAGAAGATGACTTAATTTTTATTGTACCCAGCTTAATAAAACAGTTATACCATTTAATTTAAGCAGTTTTATTCATAAAACATAACATGGTGACAGCGGTAAGCTTTCAAAAGATGGGAAACTGCCTTGGCTAGGCTTTTAAGTTAAAGCAAATTGAGAAATGGCATTTTATATACTGGCAAATCGAGAAAACTCTGCTCTCTCTATTTTTTTCGCAGATAATTTCTAAGCGAATCAAGAAAGAAGTAAGTATATTAGAGGAACCAACCTAAACAATGAATCAAAATATGAGAACTTTGCTTGCTTAAATCTTTTTTAAACGATTTCAAACCCAATTGAGAACCAGAAATGATTGGGTAGAGAAAAAAACCTTAAGTTGAATCAAAGTAGTATATAGATCAGTTAAAGTGGACTTCTGCTCATTGGTCTTTCTCTTAGACAATTTCAAAGCTAGTTGAGAAATGGAGATCAGTATAGAAATCAAAACTAGCTTGCTGAACTTGCTATTTTTCGTTTCATCTTTCCCGCTAGCTTCCAACAGAAATTATCAAGAGCGTGAGACTGAATTGATGGATAAAACACCGCTGGTGCTCAAAATTTTTGTAAATAATTTCAAAGCAAATTGAGAAGATGGATTGGTGTTTTGGCCAGAGAAAATGGTTTAAATCCGTAGTCGTTCGATTTTTTTCGCAGATAATTTCAAAGCTAATAAAGAAAACAAAATGAATATGTTGATCAGAGAAAATACCTTAAACTCTGAAAAAAAGATGAGAGCTTGCTGGAATTTCTTCTAGATGATTTTGAACATAATCGAGAAACAGAAACGTGAAAATAGCTTAAACTCCGAATCAAAAGATAGACATCTATATGTGCTTATCTGTCTTGCAGATATTTCCAAAGTTGATTGTGAAATATAGATCAGTGTATTGATCATAGAATGCAACTATTTTCAGTAAAAGAGGAAACTTACATTCACTGGTCATTTTGAAAAATAGAAATCAATCTATTGATCAGACCATACGACAACTATGAATCAAAAGTTGGTGAACTCTGCTCGCTTGACTAGCTTGTTTTCATTCAATCTTTCTTGCCAATCTGTCAATAGAAATTACCAACGTGGTGAAATTGAATTGATGGATCAAGCATCGCTAGTGCTCAAAATCTACATAAATAATTCCAAAGATAATCGGGAAGTAGGGACGAGATTCTGGATTAAAGGATGGAGAATTTTGGTGGCTCAATTTCTTTAGATATTGGCTCGGTGAACGTTCTATTGGTAACGTTAGAGTAGTCAGAGATACACATAAAACAATTTTTAATCGTCCCTGCTAGAGGAGCTAGAGCCGGTCTAGAACAACATGGCTAACACCTAATTGTTAAAAATAGAGCTATTCATTTTGAATTTGACTTGGACACGACAGGACAGGGCACTTTAACTTGAAGAACTACTGTGTAGTAGAGTTCATTAATTTGGCCAATAAATATAAAATTTGTAAACATTTAATTCAATAAATTTAAATAGAGCTGTCGGTTAGGGTTTGTTTTAGGCGAATGTAAAATTTCCAAAATTTTGTAAAATGGAATACAGTCATTAATTTTAATGAAAGTGTAGTCTTTTTGGCATTAAAAATTGTTTGGGTTTGATTTAACTTTATTTGGTATATAACAAAACTTATTATTTATATCCCACTTAAAAGTGGCTTAAATTCTGAATCCAAAACAGATGAACTTTGCTCGTTCGATTCTTTCACAGATAATTTCAGTAATTCAAGAAAATAAAATATGTCTGCTGCTGGTCAGACAAAGTAGCTTAAACTCTGAAACGTAAGATGGAAACTTGCTATTGTTTTTTTTGGACACTTACAAACCTAATCGAGAGCGCGAATTACTATACTGGCCAGCTTAATTCTAAATCAAAAGATAAAGACCTCTGTTTGCTGGAGTTTCTCGCAGATAATTCCAGAATTGGTTGCTGGATGACCGACTTAAACTATGAATTAAAAGATAGAGAAATGCTTGATTTGCTGGTTTTCGTTTCATTTTTATTAGCAAGCTTTCAAGCAAACTTACCATGTCGGGAAAATTGAGCTGATCGATCAAAAGTTGCTAGTGCTCAAAATTTTCGTAATTTTAAGCATGAATCAATAAAGTGGGAACAAGTAGATGATTTTCTCACAAAAATTTTAAAGCTAATCGGGCAATGGGTGTATTAACCAAAGAAACAAGATTAGATTCTAAGTACAAAGATGAAAAATTGATCGCTGAACTTTTGGCTAAATAGTATAAAATTTAACTAACAATAAGAAACAAAAATGAGTATAGTAGCTAAAGACAATGTTTTGACTCTGGATCTAAAGATGGAAAATTCTGCTGCCTGAACTTTTGGGTTAATTGGAAAATGGGTATGAGTATACTGACCAGCCAAGATGGTTTAAATCCGAACAAAAGGAACTTTGTTCTCCCGATTTTTTCGCAATTTCAAAGCTAATCAATAAAAAGAATTAAATTATGAATCAAAGACATATTTGTTTAATGGGCTTGCTCCCAGACAATTCTAAAACCGATTGAGGCCTAAAAATTAGTACAGTGGTCAGAGAAATGGATGGTTACTTTTGCTCGCCAGAACTTTTACATAATTTCAGAATTAAGAAATTAATTAAGAATTAAAATCAATATATTGACCAGAGCATACTGCTTAAATATGAATCGTAACATGGGAATGAGTATGCTGACCAGCGAGAATGGCTTAAATTCCGAGTTTTTGAACTCGGAATTTTCCTTTCGTTTGCGAAAGGAACTTTGGTTCGCTCTATTTTTTCGCAAATAATTTCAAATCTAAGTAAAAACGAAAAGGAATAAATATATTGGTCAGAGAAAATAGCTTAAAGTATGAAACGAAGATGTGAACTTACTAGAATCTTTTCTAGATAATTTCAAATCTAATCGGGAAACAGAAATGATATACATCTTTATTTGATGGATTTTCTAGCAGATAATTCCAAGATTGCTCCAGAAATATAAATCAGTATAGTGGTCATAGAAAGCAACTCAAATTCTGAGTGAAACGATGGAGACTTTTGCTCGCTGGTCTTTTGTTTAGATAATTTCAAAGCTAATTTAGAAATAGAAATTAGTATATCGACCAGAAGACAAGGCTTAAACTACGAATCAAAAGAAGGTGACCTCTACTTGCTTGCCTTGATATTTTTCGTTTCATTTTTCTAGCCATGCTTTCTATAGATACTACAAAGATGGTGAGTTCGAATAGATGAATCAAGCTTCGTTAGTGCTCAGAATTTTCGTAAATAATTTCAGAACTAATCGAGAAGTAGGAATGAGTGTTTTGGCCATAATTTAAAAACTATTCGAAATGCAAAACTGAGCACACTGGCTAAAGAAAACAGTTCAAGTTTTGAATGCAAAGATGGGAAACTGCTCACTGAGCTTCAAAAAGAATCGAGAAATAGAAACGTGCTCGCTGGAGTTTTTCACAAAACATCTTACAACAAATTGAGGAATGGGAATTAATATACTGGCCAGAGAAAATTGACTAAATTCTAAATACAAAGCATATGAACTCTGTTCGTTCGATTTTCGCAAAAATATTCAATATCATCCAGCAATAGAAATAAATGTATTGGCCAGAGAAATGAGATTAAATTCTAAATCCAAAAAAGGGGAACTCTGATTGTTGAACTTTTGCGCTTTGGCTTCAATTCTGAATCCAAAGATGAGTAACTTTGTCCACTCAATTCTTTTCGCAGATAATTTAAAAGCTAATTGAGAAGCAAAAATGTGTATGCCGAATAAATAAAAACAATGGAAATAAAATTACTCAAGACCTAATAAAATGTAGAAAGCACGAAAGTTTTTAATGGACTTTTACGTTAATTCTAGAGGTATAATACCTGCATTTATTTTTATCCGTATTTGGACTGAAGAGATTAGATAAAATTTCCATCTTTTTCATACCTTCAGTACATGCACTATGTTCCACTTTTTCTAGTTAATACTTTCAGCATACTTTATACACCATTTCCTTACCAATAAGAAGACTAAGCAAACAGAAGACCTAAGCCTCGTGCCACAACTTCCACAGGGTCCTCGCGCAAATATTTGTAGAAGAAGCGTTCATTCAAGCATAAAATTTTTTTAATTACAAGAAACTTTTATGATCCGCAAAGTTTAAAACGGAGTAGAACTTCATAATACGCAGGGTATTCTTTACACAAGAATAAATGGAGTTCTCCGGAAGCGAGATTCGTCGTGTTGCTTTTTTGCAGTTTCTCTTGCTTGATTTATCATAGTTCGAACTTGATTTTGTTCACGTTGTTGTAATGGAAAGTCTATGGGATGTAATTAAAATGGTTTTAATTAAGCTGTACTTCAGCTGCAGAGCTATTTCAGAATAAATAGCAAGCTTAATAATAAGCCATCCGGAACTAAGCGGATATTTCCCATTGACAAAAATTTCTAATATCTTTTCACATGCTGGATTTAATTTAAAATATAAATTTCACGGCTTTAGAAGGAATATGAGCGTATGTAATCCAAAAGCGGAAACAAAAACAAAAATATTGCATCGAATATTCGTCCACGTAGAATTCTGATGGTATTGCGTTAATCACATTTTTAATTAAATTTTTAATAACATGGTGATTTTGTGACTTACATTTTTCATTTGTCTGCATAGACATGTTTTTTTTTTCTGAAGTAGAAAGGGCTTGAAACTCCTTTCTATCTTTTACCTGGTATATTTTTTTGTATACAAAGCACCTCTAGTTTGATTCTTTAATGCTAGGAAAGGAACGGGTTAAAATTTGTCAGCTACATTGTTTCGTTGGACAATTTTCGCAGCTAATTTCACGACAAGAAAAAGTAAATCAATATTCTGAAACATATAAAATTTGAAATCAAGTTAGATGAAATTTAGTTTTTAGATAGCGATAAATCATATTGAAAAGTTATAGTCATTTTATAGTGGTTAATGCTAATGATTTGCGTGTTATGTCATTAGTTTCGAAAGCTAATACATCAAAGATAATTGGGGAGGTGTTCTCTAGGATTGCTGCAAGCTTCCGTGGGAAATTGCTAGAAATTTTGTTTTTCTTATATGACCCGTTTCTGGATTAAATTTGTAAATCTGCTATACCAGAAATTTGTACCACTCACAGTAGGTATTTCTTAGATGTAAGATAGCTGGCAAACAACACAGAGCATCGGCACACTCCTCACCACACAAGATATTGATTAATTCGGAACAGCTGGTTCAAAGGTTCGATGGGCCTCTATTCTCCACCGAGTTACCGAATAAATCTCAAGATAGCTGAGTTGCTGAGACTAAGATAGCTGATCAGCCACATATGGCGAGAATGTAAAGCAAGAAGGAATTAGATGTAGATTAATGAAATTATTGCAGTGGAGGCAGATTAAATAGAGAATAATGGTGTAGTTTCTAAACTAAACTAAATTTAGTTGTCTCTTACGTGAGGACCAATTCCTTAAACATTTTGTGCATTCTTTGCATTTAAGAAAAGAATGCAAAGATCATGAAATAGTTTTTCTGGTAATATCTCACATATAATCCTTGTCAGTAGTTTGATTTTTTAATGCTTACGAAAGAGATAGGTAAGAATTTATCAGACACATCAGATACATAGTTTAGAACCTGGACAAACTTCTGAACTAGTTATTGCTCAGCATCTTCACAGTTAATTTCAAACCCTTTTGAAAAGAAGAAATTAATGTTCTGAATCATGAAAACAAATTCCAAATCAAAGTGAATTAAATTTGGTTTCTCTTATTCGACCTATTTTCAGAAAAGTTTCTGTTATTTATTAAGAGCAAATAGGTAGAAAAAAACTGTGCTTGTTTTGACATACAATAGACGAACCATACGTGGTGAAAATTCGGGTCGCGACCAGAGAATTTCTACTGACTTTCTCGCAATAAGATTGGATGACTTTTTAAAAATGTCTTTATCAAAGATAAAAGAGTTGATCTGGAGAGTTACAATTTTCAGTATTAAAGGATACGGCTATTGCTTCTATTCGTAGGATTACTGAGAAATTTACACATAAAATAATTAACCATATACTACAAAAAAAATTACTTAACTAATAATCCTCATTTAGATGTTCCCAAGTATATGAACTTGCTCAATAAACATGATCCATTATGTATTTAGTCTGTTACGTGTTAATCTCGCGAAAAATTTGAATTTCGTAGAGGGGATGACGGGTGGGGAGTGTAACAAATGAAAACAGATTATGAGATATGTATATAAGTATTATTGTTGTTATGGCGGTTAAGACCCAATAAATAACTTAGAGTTGTGTATTCTTTCTATTATTTAAAGAGCATAACTACCATAGTTGTTAAATTAACCCAAAAAGAAACAGAACTTAAAACATTGGAGAGAATGTTTGATCAGTCTCCTTATGAAGAAAGGGCAAGACATTGTATCTTAGGATATAATGTTTCCAAATTGATGACATACAATATAGTCAAGGAAAGAAGCAGTATTATATTGTTTTATACAACCGTTGATGTAAAAACTGTCAATAATAATTTCCGAAGAGAGGTATGTGAACCAGTAGGAAAGGAATTCTTTAACAAATTATTTGGAGTAAATTGGTGTACCAATATTATGGATACCTTTGAGAGCTCCTAATTTCTATTTACTGGCGGTGACATGGAATGTCGATGGAATAGACCATTTGGAGGAATTAAAGGACTATTTCAAAAATTTTGGACCTGGATATACGAGTCAGTCGCTTCTTGTATAACTGAAATGACAAGTTGTAGTCGCTTTATTGCGGTCAATGGCGATGATTTGCGTGTTATGTTGTTAGATGCAAGGATGGGTCTAACACTCCAAAGGAAATTGGGGAGCTGTTTACTGGAATTGCCGGAAGCTTCCGTGGCAATTACCAGAAATTTGGTTTGTCTCATAGGACTTAGTTGTAAATAAGTTTGTAAATCTGCTAAACCAGAAATTAGCACCATTCAAGCATCTCTTAGATGTAAGGTAATTGATCAACCATATATCAACAAGGAATTAAATGTAGACTAATGAAATTACTGAAGTGGTAGCAGATTGAATGAAAGATAATACTGTCTAGATTCCTTAAAACTAGCTAAATTTAGCGGTCCCCTTTGCAAAGGTCAATTTATTGAACATTTTGTGCATTTTTGTTAAATGCAAAGATCATGAAATAGTTTTTCTGCTAATATCTCTCATATTTTTTATATATAAACCTTGTCAGCAGTTTGATTCTTTAACGCTTGCGAAAGAGCTGCTAAAGCAAAAATTAGCAGAAGTAGGTATATGTGTAAGATAGCTGATCAACCAAATATAGCGAGAATGCAATCAAGAAGGAATTAGATGTAGATTAATGAGACGACTGCAGCGGTAACAGATTAAATGGAAGATAATACTATCTACATAGCTTCTTTAAACTAACTAAACTTAGTTGTCATCTTTGTGAGGGTCAAATTCTCAAACCTTTTGTACATTTCTCTTAAATGCAAAGACCATCAAATAGTTTTTTCTTCTAAAATGTCACATATTTTTTGTATATAAAGCTTGTCAGCAGTTTGATTCATTAATGCTTGCGAAAGAGATGGGTAAGAATTGATCAAATACATCGTTTAGAAACCTGGACAATCTTCTGAACCAGCTATTGCTAGTGTAATTAACATATTCGCAGTTAACATCACACTTTTAAAAAGAAGAAATTAATCTTCTGAACCATGAAAACAAATTCGAAAGCAAAACAAATGAAATTTGATTTTTCTTATTCTGCCTATTTTCAGAGAAGTTTTCAAATCTGCCATTTATTCTCATACGTAATGAGAATGCAATCAGAACGAGAAAGCATTTGCCAAATGCAGTGGCAGATATATCAAACCGCGCCGAAGAAAAACGTTTTTGAGAGAATAAGTAAGAGGCAACAATGGAAGTCTTTGGAGATATGGGATGGAAGAAATATCCCTCTTTTCTGTTGGCGTTGTTTTCTCGGTTTTCTGTTTATCTTGGATTGAATTTTGCAGTCTCTGTGGTGTTGTATCTGAAATTAAAAAAAAAACTGTTTTAGAATCGAGTATGAAAATATTAGGTTCTCTTTTTAATATTTCCCAATTGTGATTACTACTAATAGCTGGTGGGCACTCGGATGGCTTTTTTTTTATGGAAGGTATTTATTTTATTTCAAAATTCTATGCATTGGAAATTTACTTACACCTAATTCGGAATTACATTTACAACATTCTCTTCATTTTTCACATAATTTGCATACTCATTTGGCCTTTTCAGAACCTGTCCCTCGTGGTCTGTATAAAAATTGCTAGCATTGTTTGTTATATTGCGTACTTCAAAAGCATATACCCATAACTGTCTATAATAAAGTATTTCTCGCATAGGAATGTGGAAGAGGAAGGTTCTGCATGTAGTCAAAATGTATTAGACCGATGCGAAGTGTTTTTACCTCCTCCATCGTAGCATAAAACGTTTTTGCATGTCTCTTATGAACAAATTCTTGTTAACATATTTAAGGGAGTATTCATATTTCACCGCCCCTTCAAGTTCAGGATACTTCTTTGTAAACAAAGATTTTAACATCAAGGCTGGAAAGCAAATAACGTAAAGTTTTAGAACTATAGTGTGAGGTTTTGGAGACCTGAACTTATACTGTTATTCAACTCACCAGCGGTTCAATTATTATCTAAAATTTTGCCAAATTTAGCAACTCGAGGCAATATTATGCGTATTTCGATAGCAGTTCAGGATCATATAAAGGCGTCAGTGTTAGGTCCTCTTATACTTAATCTAGGCGCAAAAAAATCGCATTTGTCTAATGTGTTTATCCTGAGAAATAAATGTTTGTAAATTTCAACTTTTTTCAGGAAACCCTAATAACTCTGAAGCTCCTAGTTGTATAACAGTAGTATTACTTTTTAACTCAGAATTTAACCAGAATCCCAAAAAATGATATATAGCAAGTTCCATAAAAAAAACAAACTTTGGGTAGCTAGGAAGTTATGAGTATGTTTCAATACAATTTTTAAAATATGATCCGTCAAACCTCATATAAAGAAAAAGTCGTTTTGATGAATTTCACTTCTCCAAACCACAATCTTCTGAGCCCGCTAAGATGACTCACCCACAAATATCTACTTTTTTAATTAAATCTCTTACGTAAAAACGGCAACCGAATAATATCCAAATAACTCCCAATAGCAGCCAACGTTCCCAAATTAAAAGCCGTTACAAATCAGGAATTATGCCTACGCCTGTGAATGCATTCCATTTACGTATTAATATGCAACCGAGATGATCGGCGGTTTCATCCGCGAAGCACCCACCAGACCCGACGTACGTTAATTTTGAACATTATTGTAATACATATTAATGTCGTAATGCTAATGCAATTTTGGCGTAAAACGCGCCCCCGTTCGCGTCTGATATACAAATTGGGAAACGCGAAAAGCTCGTCCTCAATTAAATTCATGCTTTGATAAACCAGAACGCACCATTAATGCTTGGTTGGCTGTCAGTTTGGCTCTGCCATCTAGTACGCTAAATCTACCAACCAAAACTCCGTTCATAAATGGATACCTACGTGTACTTGCACTCAGCGATATTGCATTTGGAACTTCTGTTGGCTGAGCTGAATTTAATAGCCGGAAATGTGTAATGCATGTTATTAGCTGATAATGCTTTCAATGTTTAAACCTATGCAGCAAAGTGCATTTCACAATAAATTTTGAACAAAAACGAAGCATTGTATCGAAGAGCAAACTATCAAAGGAGTAAATAAATGACTAACAATAAGTGCCAAACATAGTTTTACACAACAGGCATCTTGAGTTTTTCTCGATTTGTTTGAAAATTTTCTGAAGATTAAATGAGAAAAAAAAGGATTATTCAGATGCATTGTAATAACTTCACAGGACTGGCAGGATCGCCATGTAATGATTTGAATTACTTGACTCATTGATAGATTCTCGTGAGGTATGGAAACATTCGTTAACAACTTGAAATGGATTATTATTTCACTTATGTACACTAATGTGCAAATTTTGTCTTCCCCTAGAGTATATCAAAACTATATTCCTTCTACTTTGTACTTCGGGTATTGTCGGCCTTCGCATTTAATGCCTTAAGTTCTCATTTTAGTAATAAAATAAAAAAGAAAGTTAAGAAAATATATAACGTATTGAGAAAAGAAAATGCAATAGAAATAAGGTGAAATACATGGTTTTAAATAGACAGAGCCAGAAAACAGGTGTAGTATCGTGAATTACTACTTCGCTATCAATTTAGGGGCTAACACTTTATATGTTTCAAGATGGTATAATGTAAAAATATGTACAGGCTGTTAAATCTGTCGTGCAGAATTTATCGAAATTCAAACGGCTTTTTTTCGACTTTCTTAAATAGAACCTATGTTTTTTGATATTGCTAGCAATTCAACAACGTAATATTTATTTCCAGTATTTTTGAAGATGCACTTTTTTGGGAAATACGTGTGTAATATTCGACATGCAGCACATCTAATATTTCCACATAAAGTTATCTTTCGTAGTCTCTCTTTTGCTGTCTATGATGGCAAACGTTTTATGATTGTACATGCTGGAAGCGAACATGGTTTTATTAATGGTGCAAGCCTAATATTTGCCTCAAATTCCAAAACTGCAGACTACCATTCTGCAATGGATAGCAGAAAATTTTAAGAATGGGTAACGAAGCAACTAATTTCAAACTTACCACCAAATTCTCTTGTGATGGATAATGCTCCTTATCATAGCGTTGTGATTAATAAAATCCAAATACCTTGTCGAGGAAACAAGATATCGCTGATTGATTAACGAATAGTAATATAAGTTTTTCAAATGAGTCAACCAAAATGGAATTACTAGATATAGTTAAAATTGAATTGATCTGGGCCTCGGCAAAGGGATGTTATAATAAAAATATTGCTGGGATGGTTATCGTGATGAAAATGTGTTGAGTATGTAGAATGAAGCATTAGAACATTGCACACCTAACACCTGGGAGAATTGTATAAGGCACGCAAACAATTTAATACGAAATTGGTATGAACGAGAAAGAAACGTAGTGGAGATGGACATCGAGCCCATAATAATTGCCAACCCCAATAAATGCTCAAGTTCCGAAGAAGAAATGGACTGTTGATCTCTTCGATTCCAGCTTTTATATTATAGTTTCATAAGTTGAATGTTTATTTAATGTTTACTTGTTTATTATGAATATTGTCTAAAATGTTCTATTTATATCTTAATACATTATTAAGTAATGAAGACGATGCATCTTGTTTTATTAATAAATATCATTATTTATTAGTTTGCAGTATATGTGCATTATGATTAAAGTGTGACAAATGGTTGCACCGTTGTACATACAAGGAATCGAGTGGACGTTCGGTTATTATCGGTTGATCGGTACACGCACACCGATCAACCGATAATAATTGAACGTCCACTCGATTCCTTGTATGTATGTACATAGTAAACATAGCGGGTGCAACCGTTTATCACGCTTTAATTATGATACGTGTATGATGAATATTGTGTTATATGCACATCGGTTGCAATTAAGAACAAGCAATGGTTAAAAAACTTATTACTTGGAATATTAACACACTATATTACACACTATATTTGATTTATTAGAGATAGAAATTCTAGCAAAATCTGTTTTAACATCAATTCACATATTTGTCGTTTAAAATTCCTAACATATATCAGGTTACATGTTAGATATTCAAGTAAATATTCTTTTCATTAAATAGAAACTGTCAGGCATTAACAAGTTAACGCAAAAATAATTTGTGTTCAAACAAAACTAATTTGTGTTACATACATTAAATTTACTTTCAAGTTTAACTGTTTATACGGTTTTTAATTTGACCCAGATGTATCAATTTGTTTCATACGGACAAAAATCGATGACGTAGGTAAAAACTGAAAATAGACCAAGTGTACATTCTACCAACCTTGGAGTGTATCTAGTTGAGCGGCCTGATCGGTACGTATTTTAACCCAAAAGTGATTTTGTTGAGATTTTGTTGTAGATTTCCACAAATATGAATTTCTGACTTCGGTACTTTTTGGATTGAACCCTTCAATTACACTAGGGAATAATTTGTAACACAATTTCTGTTGAGTTTGGTTTTTGATCTTTTTTATAGTTAATTTTAGCTTGCTGGTTTCAAAACTGTAGTTAGTTTTCTTCTACCACGTCAAGTTTTATCTCTACACCTTATGAGAATGTGACCACTCTCCGCAAAATAGAGCTTGAAAAGAATGCTTGGTTGGCATTCAAAAACATTGTTAAAGACTAATCTTGGAAATACACGAGCACAGAATTACGCAAAAATTGTCCAGCAACTCTTGGAGAGCTTTGAACTGCTAGGTTGCAACATGAGCACCAAATTGCATTTTTTACATAGCCAGCAACTTCCTGGAAAATCTTGGTGCAGTCAGTGATGATCAGGGTGAGCGATTTCACCAGGATTTGAAGGTCACGAAGACGCGGTATCAAGGTAGATGGGATGTACATATGATGGCTGACTATTATTGTTGGAGCATCAAGTGAGAATGTCCACAGATTAAACATTCCAGAAAAAGCTATAAGCGAAAATTTTTGCCTTAATATGTAATTACCGTTCGATAAAAAAACAACTATTTGTTTGAACACAATTTAACTTGCAGTAACTATTATAGCCTTTGTATGGATAAAATTATTCTTTATAAACAGTATTTTTGCTAGGTTTTTACTTTATTTTCCTTTATATGCACAATTTGCATGACTTTTGAGGTATCGTGTAGCTTAAAAAATTTGACGTGATTGACAAAACTGCGGTTATTTTTGGATCCAGAGGCCAAAAGTTACAGATTTAAGACACAGATTTTAAGACAACGAAATTGCTGTTCCCAGTGTTATTAATAACAATTTGCAGTCTCAATTCGTGGAGATAATACTTGCAACGTATAACGTAATAATATGCCTAAATGGTAAATATTTAACGGAAATTACAGTTGACACCTCCAAATTTGGAAGTTTTGAAATCGTTTATCTCTTGTTTTATGTTAATTTTTTTTATACGAAAATAAAAGTAAATTAAATAGATAATATCTAAGCTATGTTACCAAAATTGCAGATTTTGAGCGAAGTTCCCTTTGTGCAAGTATTTTCAAACCCATCAAAGTATTTTTTCTGACGTTTATATTTAAAAAGATATGGTTTTCTTTTAAAAAAAATGGACGAAAATTCCCAATTACTAAAAAAGGCTTACAGATCTTTAACGTTTTTTTTTTATCTTTAGCCTTTTTCTGCAATCACATCTAATCTAATTTGATTTTTTTTATTCTAGGTTGCACCATATTTTGAACTACAGCAGAAACAATTTCAAGAAACTCCACGGGTAAGTTTTGATATTTTTTATCATATGGATAGTGATTCTATTTTGAAGAAAATAATTTTCGGCAAAGTTGGAAAAAAAAATTGCGACTTCTCATTTAGTATTTTTTAAAACTTTGCGGCTGATTTAAATAGGTAGTTCTGGCAATAAAGATGAATTCGTATGCATTGCGCTAAAAAGTTGGCGAATGCTGGAACTACCAATCTGAATCATCGGCGAAATTTAGAAAATACCAAAGTAGCTTAGCTAATTCAAACACAGTTTAATAAATAAACAAAAATGCGAAAAGTATAACAAGGAATAAATTATGAGCTTAAAAAATGGGTTAAAAGCCATCTAAATTAATTAAAAAGATATACCTTTATGTGGTTGAAAAGAAGGGTAACACAACGCGTTTGCTGGAAAGTGGATATTCAATAGGTTTACGAAGTCACTTCAATAAACTTCACAAAATTCTGTGCAGCACATCATACCAACAGTAGTATGCAAAAATTGCGTGACCTAAATGAAAATAATTAATAGACATACAGATCAGTCATAAGATCAGTTCGTTCAAGTAGATACGTGTTACGAAATCATCTGTCAAAAATTGACACCTCGTCATTAAAAATAACGATATTAATTGTAATGCTATATTCAAGTATGTATCTAGTTTAGCCTACTGATCTGCATATAAAAACTATCACCCTTGAAAAAAAACAGTAAAATTTTACAAAAAGATGTTATCGTTTTTTAAATATTGGTGTAATACTATTAACTTCATTCATTGTAAGACTTCAGCGATAAAATAGTTTGGCGAAAAATTCCTGGCTTGTGATTGGCTAATAGACGAACAAATTCACATACACAAAAAACATTTTATTCAGTGGTTATTCAGTAAATAAAAATTAATTTTGGATAAACGAAATACCCACCGATATCTAATGTCATTTGTCAAACATCTTTGTTGGCTTTGGTTTTGTATTTATTGTTTTTTATTGTCGTTCGGTCTTTTTTTATAAGCAAATTGTCCCAAAATAGTTCTTTTTAGAGCTCTACTTGCTGCTGTTGAACATTTGAAGGTTTCTTATAATAATTTTTAAAAATGATACTGATAACATAGTATTTGTTACAACAGTTTTGGTATGGCTGATAAAGAGGTATTTCACCCACCAGCAGGGCCACAAAAAATCCTCAGAAAAGCATGTTAGCAGTAAACAAAGATTTATGGCTTATAATTTGTATCTGGACCTTAAGCAGGAAAATTCTAAGTCGGCCGCTGTTAAACTGGCTGCAAAGCAGCTTGGGCTAGGTGAAAGAACAATGTGGATTTTTTTTTTTTTGTAAAAGAAATCCCATATCACGGAACTTGTTTAGTTCATCCCCCAAAGAACGACTTCGTCATACAATATATGATTCTTTGAATAAAACGCAAAAGTCAATAATTAAAAGACACGTGCATTCCTTTTTCTTGAAAAAACAAATTTTACCAACATGCAAAAAAAATTTTGAGTGTAAATATAATATATACATTTATCTTACACTTATATCACCTTACTAAATCTTATAGATTGTTAATGCAGACGATACTTTGCCCACATTGAAAAGAACAACATTATGGAAGATCTTGAAGAATTTTGGGGTTTAAGTGGATGAAGCGAAGTCGAAACAGTGTTTTAATGGAACGGCAAGATATTGTATTATGGAGACGTCGATATTTAACCAACATCAGGAAATTTCGTCCCAGATGCTAGAAAGATATATTACTTAGAAAAAAACTTGGGTCAACGCAGGTCATACAAAACGAAAATATGGGAAGATCCCACAGTACTTACAGCAAGACAAGCATTTGTGGAAGGGTTACCACGGGACTGAGGAATCCTGCAGGAAAAGGGAAACGTTAATTATATTGCATATTGGTAGCGATGATGGTTTCATTGAAAATGGTCTCCTCTTTTTCGAATCGAAGAAAACAGGAGATTACCATAATGACATGAACAGCGAAGTGTTCACTGAGTGGAAGAGAAATATACTACCTTTGCTTAAACCAAACTCTTTATTGTCATGGACAATGCTCCTTACTATTTAGTCAGACCCGAAAAATTGCCTACCTCTGCTGGAAGAAGCAAGAATTGATTGAATGGCTTCTTGCGAAAAAATTGGCGCTGACAATACTTTACAAAAGGGTTTTGGGGTTATTTAAAACTTGCAAAAAAATATTGTTGATAATCCTATTACATATGTTATCGATCAAATGGTATTAGACAGTGGTCGACAATTTTAAGATTGCCTCCATATCACTGCAACCTAAACCCCATTGAGCTTATATGGGCACAAGTGAAACATCATGTCGCTGCTAATAACAAACTTTTAAATTATCCGAGGTCAAAACGTTGCAAATTTGAGGGCTAAACATTATGGATAGTGATGCAGGGAAAAAAATTTGTATCAAACATGTTATTGGAAAGAGAATAAGATGTATAAACGGGAGGGATATCATTGAAGATATGGTTGAAGAATTTATCATAACAGCAAATCATCGTCAGACCTGTCATCAGAATCTGAATAATCATTCGTATGTGTATTAAGTTAATCACATTTGCATAATAATTGAAATTATCTGTTCATTTTGTTCATACTATCACTTTTTATATTTTTATTTTATGTATACATCAGTTATTTTATAAATAAAAGCTGAAACTAAACAAATCTTTTTTTTTTAATGTTATTCAATATTAAAGGCGAGAAAACTATATAAATTTGTAATACGTGCAAAAGTTTATTCAATTAACGCCAAATGTAATCCCATTTATTTACTAATACAATTAAACAAGCTCAACTATTCCATCAAATCAAACAACCGAAAGATGTATTTACCCGAGTACCCGATTAGATGTATTTATATTGCAATTGTTTTCGAGATGTGACGTCATAATATAACCATAACATATCGCACATAAAATACGAAGAACTATAATTTCATACGATATTACACTTTGCTATTTACTACAAAATGTTGATAACCAAACTTTTAACGCTTACGACCCCTGTCAATTAACAATTCGAATTCACCGCTGTTTTCCTATCCGGTATATTTCCTCGGGGGTAATATGGACGCTGATCGTTCCGCTATTACTGCACTCTTAACGTGAATGAAGTAGTTATTCTAAAAACGTAATCCTGCGTTTACGGCTCCCTTTCACGTTCCTCATCGCGCATGCGCATAACTACGCAGTATTGCCAGATTAGAGTATCATTATTAAAAGAAACATACAAATAGTCAGATTTATGGATGAATTTCTTTATTAAAAGCATAAAATTGCGACACGACACATATACGGTTGTTAAAATTTGATCGTGTCTAAGGACTTTAGCAAAATATCTTAATGTCATTTACCGTGTGATCTCTGGATTATTGCAATATTGATTATTTAATTGCCCTTTCTCGCTCTGTACGATGAGACCCCCTTTTTCCGCTATTTCTAATAAAGAAAATTGAACTAAACTATAAATATAAACATTTTAACTAAAATATTTAGATTTCCCTAAATGATTCTCAAATGACAACTAAATTACGCACCGAAAATTTGGCAACATTGCATTGATTTTTGTATAGGGAACAGTGACCTTGTGAAATAGGAGCCGTAAAGTGCAGGATTACCTTCGAAAAAATATGGAACTAAGTTGCAAAAGATAAATTTTCAACTCCATCACACAAGAAAACGTAAAGCAAAGTGACATACTACTGGACGTAATGACGTTGACGTTAAAAATAAACTTTCCTATAGATCTTAGCAATGGAAACATGACCCAATTCGTTATTTTATAACCAATCACGAACAAAAAAAGTGGATGACGTAACCAATAGCAATAAAAATTCCAGGATACAAATTTGTCAAAAAATTCAGTTTAGAAAATAAGGTATGTAATTATAAATTTACATTAAAATGGCAAATACGAAACTTTGTATTAACCATTGATCCAAAATAAAGAAAAAAATAAATTAAATACATATGTCTTGGATAAATAACAAAATTATTGTATAACAAAAAAATGTACCTTACATGATTGAAGGTCACGATGGAAGCATCACTGACAAAAAGTTGTAAGCTCAAGGGCCCACGCGATCCCCTTTTTAATCAAAATTTGACAGAAATCTGCTAAACTCTGCGGGCATTCTAACGGACAGCAATAACTGAAACCGAAAAAAGCAATTAAAATTTGGGTTCTGAAACCGATTAAAAGAGAAAAACAACCCAAAAGGGTTAGCATCACTATTTTTTAATTTCTCTGTAAAAAATATTATTAGTACATCAACAGAACATAAAAATAAGTTACTATAAATGAATTTTTGATTTCACTACCTACCAATAACGAAATAAAAATAGAAAAAAGATAACCACGCTGCATTTTACGGCGTCTCAACGAAAAAGACCAAGCGGAAACATAAAAAAAATTATTAATATTTCAAAACCCAAATCAAGAAAAGAGCAAATTGATCATGTGCCCAGGAGCCAATAAGAATTCTACTGTAAAACAGGAAATAAACACTATTGGACGTAGTGGCGTTGAAGTTAAAAATTTCTTTCCTGAGTTTCTAGTAAGGGAAACACGACCTAATTGAATTACTTTATAATCAATCAAGCAAAAAAGAATGGAGACGTAAACAATAGCCAATTAGAATCCAGGATACAAATTGTGAAAAATTCAGTTTAGAATAGTAAAATTTACTTTACAATAGTAAATTTGAAATATTTATTTTTAACCATTGATCCAAAAATAAAAGAAAAATGATAATTAATATGCCTTAGTAAATATAAATTATATAACAGAAAAATGTACCTGGTGTGATGCGATTCAAGGTCATCGTAGAACCATCGGGCGAAACGTAGGCTCAACCGGGCCCACGCGATCGCCTTAACCAGAACTAACAGAATTTACTAATCTTTGCAGCATTAATGGTCAGCAATCACTGAAACTGAAAAAAAAAGTAGTTAAATTGGTTTTAAAACCTATTAAAAGAAAAAAGGGGGTTGATATGGCGATTTTCTATTTTTAGTACATCAACGAAACATAAAAATAATTCACCATAAATGAATTTTTGATTTCACTACCTACCAAAACGAAAAAAAATAGAGAAAAGATCGATACAACTGCATTTTAGGGCATCTCAACGAAAAAAAACCAAGGCCCAAGGGCAAGCAGGAAAAAATTATTCACTTTTCACAACCAATAAAGAAAGAGCAGATTGATCATGTGACAAAAAGCCAATAAGAATCCCATTTAAAAAGGGGAAAAAGGGCAAGTTCAGTTTAAAAACTAATAGTTAGAGAACTAAAATTCTAATTAACTAATTTAAAATGTCCGTCGTTTTTAATCTGTAGTTTAGATTTATATTGATAAAATGCTGGATTACATTTATTTTCCATCTAAATTGTAAAAGGGAAAGGTGGGTGGGAGGGGTTAAATTAGATTGAATTTAGTAAAGTTCAAATTTTAGTTTTAAAAAGCGCCATCTGTTGGATTTAAAACTATATCTCGAAACTGAATGCCAGATATAGTTAAGCAAATTATTTCTAATTAAAAAAAAATTGTTTTTGATGAAAACTTATTAACATGTTTTAATTGAAAAAAGTAATTTCATTAATATTGTGTGTGTATAAAAATTAACCTAGCATATTTAAATTAAATTTTCCTAGATAAGGTTAAGGTGAAGACAGTTTTTTTTGAATTGTTAGGTTTGTAGGATACTTTAATGTCTATAGCGCGTTTAACCCTTTCGAAGTATTGCGCTTGCGATATTTCTTTCCTTGTAAAATCTTATATATCTCCATATCAACACGGCTTTATTTCTGGTAGGTCACTGTGACAAATTTTGGTAGAAATTACTCAGTACATCAGCCAATCCCTTGATAGTAGACAGCAAGTCGATGTTATTTACACAGATTTTCCCAAGGCATTCGACACTATTGACCACTGCATACTTGCCCCCAAAAATTTCTTCATTTGGTTTTACACCTGAAATTACAAATTTCATTGCTTCCTATTTAGAAAATAGATCCGCATACGTCTGCTATAACGGCTTTACCTCTAATGTATACACTGCTTCTTCGGGAATTCCACAGGGTTCCAATTTGGGTCCCCTTTTATTTAATATAATATATATAAAATATTAACGATCTCCTATCCTGTCTTGATTGTGGAGTCTCGCATACGCCAGATGACTTAAAACTATTTTCTGAGATATCGTCTACCGCTGACTCAGTAAAATTACAAACAAACCTGAACAGAATCCATTCTTGGTGTATTAATAATAAGGTTCGTCTCAATGTTAGTAAATGTGCTGTTGTTACATACTTCAAAACCAAAAATCCTATGCTTTTTGGCTACACGGTGGACAACGTGCCATATCAAGAATCAACGCAGTTTTAAAGACTTTGGGCGTTCTATTTGGGTTCACAACTTCAATTTTCTGAGCACATAATTACTATTTTTTTAATTCTGCCTCTCGATCGCTAGGTTTTCTTATAAGAACATGAGGATTTTTGAATCCTCAAACTCTTAAAAGCTGTTTTTAACCTGATGGTACCTAGATTGGAATATGCTTCTGGGTTTTTTGGTACCCAATATACCTTACCAACAACTTGCAATTGAGAGGACACAAAAGAGGTTCCTAAAAATACTTAACCTTTAAAATCACTGGTTTCGTATCCACCACGCGGAAAAAGATTTTGACAGCCTATTGGAACAACATAATATGCAAACTATAACTACTCGTCGGGAGATACCAGCGCTAAATTTCTGCGCTAAATAATTACTAATAAAATTGATGCCCCGAACATACTTGCAGCAGTTGGGTTTCTTGTACCTCAGTACAAAACTAGACAAACGGAAACGTTCTTTGTTCCCACAGCGAAGACTAATATTTTACTTAAAGCCCAAATAACGCACATGTCCCAAGAATGCTAATAAACTTTATGGTGATCTTTTTTCTTAATTAAGTACTGGAACTCTGTGGCACTGAATTTGGGTTTAGTATCTTTTTTTCTTAATCAAGTTCTTATTTTTTTTTTTTTCCTTCCTCCTAATGCGGATCTCCTGCGAGCTACAGCTGTTGGTTGTACACCAATTTTCTCCCTTGTTATTGGTAGACCAGAGACTTTCCAAAGGTATAAAAAGCAGATATCATTGAAGAGTCCGTCTTTATACCATTCACTAAATCACTAAATTTTTGCCGGGTTAACATATATATCTGGGTTATTTGTCTAAAATTTCTAAAATCGTCGCTATACTCTTTTAATTCCTTCTTGCTTCTGCGATCTCGTCTACGAGAAAGAATTTGCATTTTCGTCTACTTTTAAACTTGTATTGTCTCTTCCGTTTGGTGTATAAGACTAGAGTTCAAAAACTTGTATTACATTTATCTTGGTTCATATCTTTTTTTAAATTATTAAACCAGCCAGATGGCACCCTAACATTCTCATTTAATATCTTGGCCAATAATTTTTTTTCATGAGGATCGTTCTTAGGGAAATTAATTGCTGCGATGTTAGTTTAAATTGTTTTACCACAGCATACTGGTGCTTACATGGGGCTCCCCATTTGCCAACATAGCAAGTACATACATCTACCGATGTATTAACATAATAGTCAATGTCTGTTACTTTGTAGATATTTTCATCAAGTAACTCACATTTAATATTTTTAATTTTCTTATCACTTGCATAAATTTCGATTTTGTTATACCCTGTTCTATTGTTTACCATATCAGATATTTTCCTAAGGTAATAATTTTCTAAGTTGTTTTTTAAAAAATCAAACATTTGAAACAATGCTAAATGCTTTGGTTCTATGCAGTATTTTTCTCTTTTATAATTTTAAAATTAGCTTCGCAATAATTATTTTTTCATTACTACGAGTTACTAAGCAACTACGATAACGTCGATAACACATTGCCCACTCGGCTGCTCTTGTTTCATAATGCTGCTTTATGTAATTATAAAATTTGGGTATCTTTTTACTACATCATGCGCAAAAAAATTAGAAAAGCAATAACAATGTCATCATTTTTTTTGTGATACCGCAGGGGATTTAACTTTGCAATACGAATTGTATTTGTTAATTACATTTTCCAGTTTTTATTGATTGATTGATTTATTGATTTTCACCAGAGCAGGGCTGGTCTTTACATCCTAACACTGAAGCTTAATAGCTTATTGTATTATTCCTGCTTCGGTTTTTTTTTACTTAAACAGGTTGTTCCCCGCAATCAGGGTTTAACAGCCTATGTAGTAAATCTTTCTCCATTGGTAGTTCAATTGTGCTTCGCCCTAGCGAATCTGCGTTGAGCTAACGCTGCACATTCGAAAATAATGTGAGAGGTGTTTCCTCCTCCTCATTGCAAAGTCTACATAAGGGCTCATCTTGTAGATCCCCATCTTATGCCAAGTGGCCTCTCAAACAGCCATGTCTGTTAATAGACATTGCTGCTCTAAGCTGTATCTTGTTTAATTCAAGCAGTTCAGCAGTCAGATGTTGCGACGGTCTTCCCATCATCCGTTTTCTGTGCTTTTGTCCAGCTGCATGTTTTCCAATTTAATCGGTGTTGTGTTATAATCCACTCATTAATTGCACCACGCACGCCCCTCTTGGTAATACCTAGGACCCGGTTTTAGGGCCATATAATTCATTTTTGAACCTTCCCTCGCTAGCTGGTCTGCAATTTCATTGCCCGCTATGCCCCTGTTTCCCTGGCACCCACACCAGTGTGACCTTGTTGTGTTTAGACAGAGCCATTAGGGTTTGCAGGCACTCCCATACTAGTTTTGGAGGTTATGCGATAAGATGCTAGTGGCCCTTTTAAAGGGTGCCTGACTGTCAGAGAGAATGCACATCGTCTCACCCTGCGGTCGCCGACGCAGACTCTCCCCCGCGCAGGTTTGTTATAGCATATATTTCTGTTTGAAATACCGTGGTGTATCGCCCAAGTGATACACATACTTTGTATCCCTGGTTTTCCTCATATACACCAACGCCAGATGTAGTGCCCGTTTTGGACCCATCTGTGTACCAGACTATGGTTCTTGGTTTTCTCCCTCTCCATCCCTCCATTCTTCCCAATTCAAAAAACTTTGAAAGGGTTTGTCATAGGAGATCCTGGCGATTGTTGTATCACTACCCATATCATAGATAGGGTTTGTTTACTACTGCTTCTTTCTGGTGTGCCCAGATCCACTGTGGGATCTCCAGTTGCTAGTATTTTTCAGTCTGTATGCCCCCATTCTGGCTTCTCCCTTGATATAAATCTCAAGAGGAGGTAGGTTAGCATGGTTCCATAGCAGCTGTTGGAGTGCTTTTAATAGCTCCTGTTATACAAAGACATGCCAGTCTCTGAATTTTCGGAGGATTATTATCGCATGCTTCTGTGTGATCTTAGGCCACCAAACCAGGCAGCCATAAGTTTATCATGGGGCTTACCACTGTAGTGTACAGCCAGTACGTCATATGTGGTTTGAGTCCCCATGTTTTCCAACTGTTCTACGGGTTGAAAAGCATGTAAAATTAGTTTGAAAGGAGTTTGCTGTCACAGATCCTGACCAATTCAAATTATATCTTGGAATAAATGAAGATGTATTCAAAAAATTATTGAATATGAAATTAAAAATATCCAAAAAAGGATAACCAAATGAGAGAAGTTTTTATTAGCAAGAGGGAAGTTAACTCTAGATTCTCCCTTAGTGCACGTTTCTCATCTATGCGGAAAAGGGGGGGTCTTGATGGCAAGATGACATAATTCTATCACAAAGGCATTACATTTAAAATTCTTAACACAGAAGCCGGTAGCAAAATATCGCCGGCGATAGCCTTATCTGGAAAGGCAGTCATAATTTTAACTAATTCGTCTTCGTTGTTTGGAGCCAGACTAAGCGATTTTTAGTAGTGGAAGATTGGTGGAGGGTCGGTCACGTTGGAGAAAGTCTCAAACTTTTTAAAATATTGCTGCAAATGCGTCAACAATTTGTCAAGGATCAGGAAGAGCTACTCCATCGAGCACTATCTATCGGATATGGGTGTGGTTCCCTTCCTACTTCGTACAAAAAACCATAGAGGTTTTGGGTTCGCTTTGATGGCACCTTTTGGTTTTGAGAAACGTACGGTGATATCCGCATGGTTTTTGCGTTTTTGTTACAACGAAGTCTTCTAAATTCATGAAGAAATGTAAGATCTTTCGTTGTTTTTAATTTTTTTCGTAATAAATCGCGTAAAAAGATCCGGCCCAAATTTCATTCCCCCTTTTCTAAAAAACCGTTTATATTCTTTATATACTAATTTAATTTGAATGGGCGATTTTTCAGAAGTCCCCTTCAAATTTTCTGTAAACGACTGCGAAATTTACTGTATTCTAGATTACGTTTTGTCGAAATCTGCTACCCCATAAAAAATAAATAAAAAATCAGTGCTTTAAACCCCAAAAGAAACGAACATTCAAAGACAAACAGTGGAAAAATACATATTACGGACATAAAATCAAGCATGCACCCCCGTATTTTTTTTGAGCCCTAGTACTCGATGCCAGTAACTTGACTGGACATTTAAATATATAACATCGAAGGGGAGAAGTGGCAATTTCAAAAAAGTCGAGGTCCGCTGCTGCTGGGGCATTATTCTAAGTTATACCGTGCTTAACTTGTAAAACGTCTAACCGGAATATAAAAAAACGACAAAAAAGGGAGAAAATTTAAGCCGGCGCTGCGTAGAGGATATAGGAGCTTTCAATATGTTCTTTGGAAATTCTTTTGGAGCAGCAAAAATGGTACTCATGAAATACTTTTTTGTTTGTGGATCTAGAAAAACCAAACTATTTTCGGTACACCCTCAGAGAAACGTTTAGTTGTATCAAAGCTGTCCGCCTTAATTCAAAACAATTACTTTTCAATTAAACTGCAATATAATAGCGGTTTTAAATCAAAGCAAAAAATTCTCTTATCATTTCTTTCTCAGTCCAAACACAAAATATGCTTACACGACCATTTTTTGAAATTAACTTTAAATTTAAAAGCATTAATTAGACATCTAATTCACACATTCCTTGTTCTTCCTACGTAACACGTTTAACATGTTTCTTTGAACGTTGCGTTTTTAGCTGCCTACTCATTTTTAATTAGCTCAAGAAGTTTGAGCTCGTAATGGTACCGGCCCGCAACCCAAAACCATTTTACCATTAATTTTTAAATATTCGCCAGTTACCTGGTAATTGTAGCAATCTTTATTGTATAAAACAACTAAAGAAGTTCAGATCGAACCATGGGTAAAATTCTTTGATTTCAATTAGTCTGTATGTCTTGCCTTCTTGATGTTGCTGTAGCTATTTTTTCTGTTTAAAAATAATGCTCTTAAAATCCTATCAAACCATTCTTCGAAAACAAGACATTTATTTTCTCATGGTAATCGTTTTTTTACCCTTTAAAAAGCAACAAACCACCTGCTGCAAAGCCGCTATCGGATCTTATATGTAAAATAATAAGACGTATGCTTTTCCCTTTAAGGATGACAATCCCAAAATACGAGGATCATTCGGAAACTACGTGGCCTAACAAGAAAACGCAATTTCTTTCGACAAAAAATACTTTATTTTTCAATATAAACTCCTCCTCGATCAACACACTTATTTCAACGATATTTCAAATTAGCAGTACCTTCCTTGTAGGTCGATGAATCCAGGTCCTCCAAAAAACAATTTACAAACAGCGATTACCTCGGAATTAGACGAAAATCTCTTACCGCCGAACCAATTTAAAAACAAATGTAAAAAGAGAGTAGGTTGGCGGGTACGTCCCCCTCAAAACTCAAAAAAAATAAGTGGACTATTTAAATTTGACTCGGGGAATCTTAAATCTTGATTCTGATTCCTTTTTCTTATATGCAGGAATGAATGTTGATTTATTTGAAAATCAAAGTTGAAGCCTTGTGGACGGTACTATGGCCTGTCCACTACTTACCAACAAGAGGCAGTACTAATTGTACAGGTCCAATAAAAAGGGATGCACATTCATATAAAACAACCTGACAACTTTGAATTTTATTTGCTGTGTGTGATGCAAATTATAAATCTGTATGTGTGGTTGCAGCTGCCTATGAATCTTCGTGATGGACGAATGAATAAAAAAAATCAAAGAAAATTAAACTAAGCTACATAAATGATAACGATATAAAGAAAGCATTTTAAATATTATTTTTGTTTTATAACAAATTATCATAGAAAGGAATAGAAATAAAATAAATGCAATACAAATACACGTGGAAAGAATGCCCTAATACAAAACCAAAAAATAAATGCTAATATAGCTCATGGTATTGGTGGAATCATTCCCGGCCAAAAACAATGTAGCAGAGAAAATAGCGCTAACACATGGACATGTTTTCTGCCTACTCGGCGTCATCAGCAAAAGCAAATGCTGATGCCGCCGAGTGCTGATGACGCCGAGTAGGCAGAAACATGTCCATGTGGTTAGCGCTATTTTCTCTGCTACATTGTTTTTGCCGGGAATGATTCCACCAATACCATGAGCTATATTAGCATTTATTTTTTGGTTAAATGCAATACAGTTCATTTAAAAATTTTTTTTTATTCATCGTACAAGAATAATGGAAGTTGCAATAGAAACGCGAATGTTTATCAAAAAAGAATAACACTATGTAACTAATTAGAAAGTCAAATCAAGGAGAAAACCAAAGAATTATAACATTTTATTCTTTCTTAAATGATATTGTTAGCAAAAGTCTCTATAGACCCACCCTATAACGTTCCTTATAATTTTAATCGTACCCTTACATCTCTGTATACTTTGATAGTTCCTTAGTAAAATTCATAATAGAAGCTACATTCTTTTTGAATGTTAACACTCTCTTAATAAATTTAATTGATAGAAAATTCTATATTGTATAAAGAATTTTTGACAAATATATGGTGAATTAGAAAGTCAAAGCCCTAACGTATAGATTAATATTATACAAGGCATTAATTGTGTTGTCCAACACCTCTAAATCTTTTTCAAGAGCAAACGCTATGTGTGTTAGACAATATATTTGTATAACAATAATTCAAATATTCCCGCCATAATAATGGTCCAATGCATCGAGACCGTTAACGTAGTTAGCAAGTAAGAACAAGACGGTTCCAATAGAAAAATGTTAGTCCCTGTAAGTCATATTAAAGTGCAATAAATAGTTATATGCAACCACGTGTTTTATTAATAATTCCCAAAACAACACACTATTTTCGAAAACATATCCCTTCAGGTTGTTTCCAATTTATATGGATGCTTTTACAAAAAAGGGACCACACCCAAATTTCTAAGGTTCATATCGTTATTTCATTTTATAAAAACACTACGACCCACCCCTGCCCTGATGAAAAACAAATTAACCTCACTTAACTATACACAAAAAAATTTCCTCTTTATATAGATGAATATTTTGAAGTTGCCCTACGCCATCCGAAACAATCATTCCCCTTTAAAGTCCCAATTTTTTGGGAAATGTAGTACTTTTCTTTCGTATTTCCTAATTTTTTTGGTCCAAGAAAATAAGATTTAAAAACAAAACCCCAATTTTTGCCCCTCTTTTTATTTGTGTGAAAAAAAATTTCAATAAAAGCAAATTCCCTAATTCGGGGAGATTTAAAAATTGTCAATAGTTGAATGAAATGTTTTAAAACACCAGAAACACTTGTTTTTTGGGGGTCTTCTGAATCTTCAGCTTTTAGAGCCCATTTTGAGTTTAAATTTCCCAAGTGAAATTTAGCCCCCAAATTTTGCTGATTTACAATCCCCGGGCACTTTGTTAAAGCCCCCCCTTTTTGTTTCATAAAAATTAAAATTTAATCAGAAAATTTTTTAATCTTCCCTTTATGAGGTTCTGTTTACCATTTCCCAAATTTAGAAAACCACTTTTACCTAGGGTTGTTTTGTCATTTAAAAATAACCCCAAAAGTTAGTATAAATAATTAAAACAATGAAGCCCCGTCACAAAACGAATGAAAGTCAGATGTTTAGAGTTGTCTTGTCCATTTTTTATGAAAAGCCCGTTGTTTGCGTTTAAATGGGAAAAATATTAGGGTTAGAATAACCCCGAGGATTAAGTGCCCAAAAATTTTACATAAAATACTATTAGTAAGAAAGGAAAAGAAAATTTTTTAAAGGGATTGAAGGAAGGGGAAACAATTTTAAAAATTTTAAATTTTAAAAAGAACTAAACAAACTTACAAAAAAAACGATTAATAAAACCCCCCTGTAAAAAAAATAAACCCCTGATCAGTGATCACGTTAAAGGGTTTTCATTACAGTTTCCCGGCCCAAATTTAAGCCGGCAACATCGATTGTTTGTTAACCCAAAGGGTGACCCAAGGGAAAAATTAAACCAAAATTTATTTTCATATATATTTTCCTTTATAATATATGGTTTCTCTAAATGCCCCAAAATATATCAATATTAGAAAAAAAAACTTTCAAATTTCAATGTACGACGTCCCCTAATTTCGTTTTATTTTCGAAAATTTTTGATTGTTTGTTTAAATAAGGGGGCCGTAATTTTTTGCAAGTTTTTGTTCTTTAAAAATTTTAATAAAAAGTCATATAAAAAGGTTTATTTATGAAAGTGCCCTTAAATTTCTTAAATTTTTTTAAATTAAAATCCCAATTTTGGCATACATACAATTGACAGGAACCCCCGACCCTTTACCCCGTTTTATTTGGGCGGTTGCCCTAAACAACGCCCTGGTTTGTACGATAATTTTTAAAGTGTGTAAAAGTTTTGGCCGACACAAAATAAATTTTGCCCCCTTAAAACCCCTTTAAGTGAACGGTTTTTATCTTTAAATTTCCCTTTTGCGAAAATTTTTAAAATTTCCCACCTTATCCCCACGATGCCCTAGTGAACGGTATCAAAAATTTTACCCGGTTTTATGCCCAAAAAAAGGCTTGGGTTTAAAGGTACGGCCGCGCCCAAAATTGTTATTCCTTTGCTGTCAACTTTTAAAGTAAAACTAAAACAAAAATCCCCAAAAGGGGTTTTTTTGGCAGGCCCCAAAGGGTTTTAACAGCTGGCGTTCCCCACAAACGGCGTGCAAAGGGGCATAAAAGGATTTTTGTGCAAAGTTTACAGCGTGACGTTTTTATTTTGTACTATTGAGAGCATTTAAAAGTGTTAAATAAATCAAAGTGTACTTTGACAATGGGAAATTACGCCCTTTGAAAAAAGAACATTTAATTTTCAATTGTAAATAAATAAGTAAAAAAGCATTTTTTTTTAAAAATTCATATTTTCCCGGAATTTAAAATTACGTCGAAATTTTTACTTTTAATTTTTAAGCCATTAAGAAAGACAACCTATCGAAAAGAAAATGTTTTTACTCCCACCCGAAAAAAGTAGCCCCCCCCCCAAACCTCATTAACTTAAAAGTTATCGCTTTACGGCCCAAAGGGAAAAAGGCCCAAAGGGGCTTCGCAGCGGGCAAAGGGGCCCAAAACCCTTAGAAAAAAAACAACGACATTAAAGATTAATTCTATTATTCGTTTGGGGCTTTTAAACCCCCGGGGGTTTGAAATTGGGTTTCCCTAAAACTTTAAGTTTAAAACCCCTTTTGTCAGGTGAGAGCATTAAGGGAATGTAATTTAAATTTAAATTTTAAATTTCGAATTTTTTTTGTTGGGGAAATTTAAGTGTTTTTCCCCGGCTGTGGTTCACGGGGGAGTTAATGGTAAAAAAAATGATGTTTATTTATGTACAAATATTAAAAAAACCTAGGTTTTTAAAATATTACATTAGTGCTACGTCCTCCGGGAAAAAATGTTTTTTTAAATTTCCCTTTCAAATTATTGCGCTAAAAAATTTTTGAGAAATTTTTTTTGATATATAAAACCACCCAACCCTTTGACTAGTTTCCGCGAAATTTAAAAAATGTTTACTAGGGGGTTTGGGGGCTGAAATTTGTTAGTTGAGCACCCAAATTTTATTACAATTACTGGAAACCGAGCTTTAAGGGGTTTAAGGGGTTTTGTATTATGTTAATTAATCAAAATGGTTTTCCCCCCCAAACAAAAATTTTTTACTTGGCGGGTGTAGGCGCCCCCGGGGAAATTTTATATAACACATTAAAAAAAGGGTTGACAGGGATGCGTTTTGTCCCCATTTTATTTAACTTTTTACAAAAACGAAGTTATATTTCAGGAAACTTTTAAAAAGAAAGAAACGGTTATCCCTAAATTGGAAAATTTTGAATAACATAAGAAATTCGTAGATGACACTGTTATTTTTTGGCCCGATAAACATTTTAAATCACTACGAGATCTTGTAAAAAGAAAAGAATTTGGGAAGACAAGGGGGGAAAAAAAATTTGGCCAAAAAAAGGACCCCCCCTTTTTTTAAAAATTTTTTTTTTTAAATTTTTTTTAAGAAAAAAAAAAGCCCCCAATTTTTAAGGCAATTAAATCACAAAGAAACAGATATAAGAGGAAAAATTTAAAAATAGCAGGAAAAGCAATTGGGCAGCCCTTAACAACTATTAAAAAGTCTGGATACTGGATAGATGAAACCCAAAGATCAAAAATAAGGAAATAAGGGTGCGAATTTAAAAGCGAACAATCATTTTTAAAATAAAAAACTAAAAATTTTTTTTTTAAAAAAAGGGACCTTTTGTGGAGCTGAGGGTTAAGAGCCTTGAGGTTTTATTAAATTTTCTACTTTATTGTTTGGGATGGAAAGCAGTACCCGAAAGCGGGCCCCAAAAATAAAGAAGCTAGAAGCCCTTTGAAATGTGGTGCACAGGCCGAATTTTAAAGATTCAGTGGTAAAAGCCCAGTTTCCCAAAAGGGTGAAGTGCTAAGATGTATAAAAAAAAAACGAGAAAAACATAAAGAAAATTAAAATAAGAAAGCCCCCGAAATATTTAAAGGCGATATTACCAGAGGTGATAAGTATGAAATACTTAGACTCATCATACACATCAAGTAAAAGAAGCATTGAAACGAGAAGGATTTCCTGGCTGAGAAACCTTGAAGACTGGTATAAATGCAGCTCAACAGACCTTTCCATAGTGGCAACCAGTAATATACGAATAGCTATGATGAGAACCAACCTCCGATAGGAGAAGAAACCATAAGAAGAAGAAATTATATCTTAATTTTGTTGGTTGATTTCATCCTCTTTTCTACTTACAGTAAACACAGATAATGCTCGTAAAGTCCGAAATGCGTATGTAGTTTTGAAATTTTGAGATATTTTTTTCAAAGTAGGAAGATAGGATTAATTTTGTAAATCTATATGTTTTCTATTTATTAATCAGGAAATGACGTAATCTTTTGATGACAATTACGAACTCGGTACAAGTTACGGTAAATGTTTTATTATTACGAAATATCCTTATGAATGTTCAACTTTTATTTTAGGTTGCCACCCATATCAGATAATCCTTCATCAGGCTTTAACGGCTGACGACTTTTGACCGAAGGCTGGATAATTGCCACTGGTTATTGGATATGATAGCGGAGAATCGCGAAATCCCTATCGCGGATTTTATGGACAGACGGGGGCCTCCTTTAATGGGGGTGGAAGTGCCCAATCTCCATAACGTGCACTACTGGTCACAAACAAATCCACACTAGTTTGCAGCAAGTCCAGCCCCCAAGGCCGGTGGTCCAAAAAACGTGTGATGGGGAATTCTAGGTGGACAAATTGTTAGACATTTTATATTAAACGAAGCCCTTAGTGGATCTTAAATAACGCTTTTTCCTGGCAGGGTGGATAAGACCGAGGAAGTGTCATGGCCAGTTAGGTCTCCGGATTTAACTTGCTTAGATTATTTTTGGGGATGAATAAAGGGCTCGACTTTGCCACCAAGTCCATTACAAGAGAAGATATGATTTTTCCCAAAAAATAAAACAATTGGGAGAAATTTCACAAAAAGAAGTCAAGACGGCTTTTTTGTTCACCCGACAGAGAATAGAATCATAAATGAAGGCCAGCTTTGAACATCTAGGAAGCCACTGATAATCATTTATGTTATAATTCTATTAAAAGGACGTCACAGTGTCGATTATACAGTGCCCCCCAAGCTCAGAAAAAACCCTGAGTTGGGCCTGTCCGAGGGCGCTACCAGTTAACAAGGTACACTCTCATCCATAATCTTTTCCGCGGGATATTTAAATCAAAAACTAAAGTAGTAGCTCCTATAAACAAATGACCAATGACGTGTGAAAAACTTAGGAATCAAGAAAATTAAAGAGTTTTTGAATTTTTTTCTAATTTTTAATTAAAGCAAACGTTTATTTCAACTTCAAAATAATTTAATTGAAAAATGTTTTACATTATAGATTACAATGCGATCATTAGCCTTATTTAATTCAAATTCATCATTTGATATTCTGTCCCGTGATCCGATTTTCATCTGAAGAACCTGTATTTACAGGTGAAATTTAAAATTTTTTCACAATTTCATCAGTTAAACCATCGGCCTTCCACATTTCTTCTGCAACATGTCTTACATGGTTACACTCCTTTTTTCCCAATCAGCTTGCCGTGATTTCTGAAAATTCCCAGTTCTAACTAATTGCTCGATGTCATGGCTAGAGTGCAACACATTATTCATAAGCAACTTTTCTTTTCGCCATGCTCCAAATTAAATTCTATTGGATTCAACTCACAATGGTAAGGAGGTAAACGTAAAAAACAGTATGGCCATGCTTTTTTAAAAGTTCATCAACATAAAAGTTTTACTTATAGAATATTGTCTTACCAACATTAAAAGTTCTCCCTTTTCTGCATTTCTGGAGTTGTTGCCAATTTCTATTTCCTTCTAGCCATGATCGAATATCATCTTTTCGATTAATTTGTGTAGGTGGTTTATTTTTGCATGCTGTGATATGGTGCATTGTCCATAACAACAATGCTATGTGGATGCAGTTTGGAATAAGTTGTTTTTCTAAACCATTGCATAAAATTGAAGTGGTTCATATCATCGTGGTAATCACCTGATTTACTTTTTGATTTAAAAATTAGCAAAAGCATTCTCAACAAAGCCATTAGAACTTCCTGCATGCACTATAATATGTCTCTGACCCGCTCGTCACATTTATAAACACCAGGTTCTTCTTCCGATTGCCAACACTTGCCAACTCCATAATGTTGGGTGAATATTAAGTTTCATCTAAATATATCACTGGTCTTTCCTAAATGTTCATTTTCTCGTAATTGTCTTAAGTACTTTAGAACGCCAAGCTATAATATCATATCTTTCCATCAAAAATTTTCTTTTATTATGACACTTCTTATATCGAAAGCCCAATTGTAATAAATATTTACGTAAAGTTTCTCGTCCTCCTGTGTAGTTAATCTTGTCTTCATTTTGTCACCCGCAATTTCAATGTTGGCACCTTACGATCTACCAGTTATACATCTCATGGACACTTCTTTTTAGTACGCCTTGGTCAAAATCATATAATTCAATTTTCATTGAAACTGCAGTTTCTCGCTTCTTCTTTTGGGGATTGTAATGAAGAAGTGCCCGACCATATCAGATTCTCTGCGAATCTGCTTTATGAAACTGACTGATTTCCCTGTTTCCCGCAGCAGCTAGCTCACTAGCTTTTTCTAATGGAAACGTCCTATGACGATCTGCTTTCTGCTTGTCAAAGAATGTTTTAAACATTGCGAATAAAAGTTTCGTGCTTCCGAGCGAACGAGTTTACGTTTATCATGGTTGCTAACCTGTAAAAAAAGGAAAAAAAACCTAAATGCCTTAAAAATAATATTACTCTTTTTTATAAATTAAATATCGTATTAAAAGGAATATTACAATACACTTAAAAAATTCCTAACCTAAAAATTTACAGTTTGAATGATTTATATATCCTTGGAAAATAATTTACTTACCTAAATTATGTAAATATACGGCTACAGGTGTCTTAAAAAAGACAATTTTTAGTTTAAACAAAGTAGGAACAGGAAAATAAAAAGTAAATTTGCAAAAATATGAACCAAGCGTACGAATTAAAAAAACTTGTGTCAGTTACTGTACTAAACGAAAATTACGCTTCTTATTGGGCGATTGTTGTTTGATATTGAAATTAGTTCGCCATATTTCCGAGGTTTTTCTGAGCTTGGTGCTACTGTAGAATGTTGTTTTTCGAAATTCAGTTTTTTGGGCTAATCAATCTTTTATTGTTTATTCAAGTTGAAATCGCAAAAAAAATGAGATTCAGTTTATTTTATAGGCATTAAAATAAATAATTACTTTGAAACAGGGTATTTTTTTATATTTTTAAAATGGTTTAGAAATTTAAATAAAATAGAAGACACTCAGCAAAACCGGGTCCAGGGGCAACAAAAAATTCTTTCGCTAATATCTTCGGTCATAGAAAAAATATCGAGACGCAGTTTTCGCTGACAGTTATTTTAATTTCATACTTTTCTGTGTGAAAAGAAACACATCGTTCTATTTAAGTTTTTGCGAAAAGCCGCTTTATTTGTTGTGTTAGATAGCGCCCTCTAGTGGTGAAGGTACAATTTCTAAGAATTATCCCAAACTGTATTTGATAGATCCCCTTTTAAACGAGATCAAGATTGTTAGAATCGGTTAAGCCAAGCAGAAGTAACAATATTTATTTTAAAAACCTATTGACGGTTCTCCCTACTGTAATACGTGTCGTTCCCACTGGTCTTGTTGATGAATAGTTGTAAATTAAACATGTACCCTTTGAACTATATAACTTTATTTGTGTAATCATATTACTAAAACATTAGGTTTTGATTACGTACACATGCGTACATTCAACAACTTAACTGATTCAAGAGGATGTATGGTATTGAACCTACTGTGTGAATTATAATACATACAAATCAGATAGCATGACTATAAAGGGACACATACATCCCACCCACTATTTACTTTAGAAGATACGACAAAATGTATTTAACGAAAAAAGAAAAGGAATCGGATTGGGATAAAATGCATTATTTTTTCGATAACTTTTAGAAAAACGATAAAAACTTTAATTGTATAGTTAGTTGTCCCTGTTATCCCATCTATTGGTCATCTTACAAATCTCAAAATCATATCCAGTATTTTCTTTAGGCCACATTTATTAAAAAAGATTTTACCCAAAAGCTCTGTGATACTAGTTTCCGAGATACAGCTGGTTGCTATTTTTATTTGGCCACCTGGTACTTAGTTGCTTTAATTATACTTTATTTTTGAATGAAACAGTGGGTTATTAAGTCAACAAAATATATGTTTGAAACAGTCAAACCAAATGAAGAAAACTATTTTTTTTGAAAAAAAAAAATTAAAATTTGCTTACCTGTTTTCCCAAACGTAGAACTTAGTTGATTGAATTAAAAAAAATTTGGTTAAACCCCAACTAAATGGGTTCTTCGGCCTATATGTAAATTTAAAGACTAAAAAATACTGTAACCAATGTGAGAAAAATAGAAAATAAAAGAAATTTTAAAAACAAACCCGTCAATCTTCAAGAAAAGATTACCCAAAGCGATATTTGACCCTAAGGCACCGAATAAAAATAAAAGAAAACAAACTCGACCGCAGTAAAAGTAGTCCCGAATAAGGGTGACAATTTAAAAACCAAGCCGCGAAGGTCGGTACGAAATCTGTTCGGCTTAGTTTAAATTTAATTTTGAGGGAAAGAACAGGGAGGAGTGTGAGTGAAACGCCTCTAGTCTTCGAGCATGGGCGGGCGAAAAAATAAAAAGCGGCAATAATCCCAAAAAATTTTTACGGAGGACTACTACTAACGGTAGCGCCAGCTAGCGGGCAAATTTTATTACCATACGCTAGTTCGAAGTGCTTATACTTTATAATCAGGTTGCGGCCCTGGTCTCTAAACTAGCGGAAAAGGCGGCTAATAGAGGTGCTGTAGTGGCGCTGGGGCTTCGTTCGGAAGTTGAAATTCCGTTAGGAGCACGACGGTAGGAAGGAAGATGTGGTCCCTCGGTCGTAGGAAAAAAGTACGAGGCAATTGCAAAGGATTTTTCTTTTTCCTTTTATGTTTTTCGCCGTAATTTGAACATGGGCCATCCCCTTTTTTTTCTTCAAACTAGAAAGATAAAATGTAATTTTGAAAACTTTTTGGCCACATATGTAGTTAACATTAGAAATTTCTTGCGATTTTTGGCACTGAGATGGAGTTAACCAAAATCAATTTGTTTCCACGTTAATATTAACATTTTTGCTTGCTTTAACACACCATATTAAATTGAGTCAACTGGATGGTACGAAGGTAACTTCTTAAACTTTTACAAATGACCATTAGATTGGCGCTATTAAAAATTAACATTACTATTTTTGTAAAAATGGACATTTGTTATTGGTTGAAGTTGTGACAGAAGGGGAAAATCGATGGAGTAGTTTGCTAACAGAGAGCATTTAAAAAAGTCAATTTTGTAAAAAAATTTATATTTCGTGAAGGTTGCCCAAAATCGGTTGTTTCAAAAAGCATCGATGAAATTTAAGTGTAAACGGTAAAATAGCTTCTACATGCAGAGAAACATTTAACTGTATCAAGTTGTCCACTTTAACATTTAGAACCGCCCCCACCGGTCAATTTGACCGTCTTTCAATTTTAAAGTTTTTTTTTTTTTCAACGGAATTAATTTTGATATGATCTTGAAATCATGTGAGTTTCCTAATTTAGTTTGGCAATGCTCTCACAAAATGTCGAATATTTGTAGAACCAAGCGGTTTTTTGGGAAATTTTACCTTAAACGGCCGGTCAAATTGACCGGTACGTTAAGAAATGTTTTGACAAACTTTATTTGTCAATTTTTTTTCTTGGTTGCAACATTTGAAAAAAACTAAAACATTTAGGCATGTACCGCATGTAAATATATACTAATTTCAAACATTTATTACATATAAAACAAGGCATATAACTGCATCAACCGATAAAGCTTGTTCCTATTTGTTAGTACTTGTTTCGAATGTTCATTTCTTGCCTTCGAAAAAAAAACCTGTTTTTTATAGTGCTCTTTTTGCGCAGACTTAATTTGGCGCATGCGTACAAAATATTTTGCAAGTTTCAACTTGCACTATTATGAACATATAAAAAGATCGGTAATACTCTGAAAGTGCATTCGTCCTGTTTAGTTAGATTGAACAGTATGTGGTCCAGTAAAAGGGCCCTTTTTGGCTGTACAAACTTTAGCGTGTTTAGAAAATTCCGAGAATGATTAATCAGTTAGTACGGACAAGTGAAAACGGAATTCGTTCTCGAGTTGTTGCGATGTGAGGAAACAAAATAGTTTATGAATCTGGACAATGACCACAGTTTGTGATGTAACGGTTGCAGTGACTAGTGCTAGTTCTAGTGATAAGTAAGGAAGTGAAAATGTCTGTTCCGTTCTAATCGCCAGCAAAAGTAAACCAACTGAGAAAAGGATTTCCTTCAATCTTGGTGCAGTTTTCAAATCAAAAGACAATTCCCAATGGCAAGTAATTAAATGCAGGCAGAAAAACCCAACCCAATATATTCAGGAACAATCCAGGGCCAACAGGGCTATGCAAAACAAAAGTTAACTGCAGAAAATGTGAGTAGTTTCTGGAGATTATTTATCGATGACTCGATGCTGAGACACATAAAACAATGCACCCAGGCTGAAGCTAGAAGACAACTAGACAGTCCAAGACTGGCAATTATTTTTAGGAGGTCTAGAATCCTTTATTGCAATTCTATACGGTGTGGTGCTCAGGGTTCCAGTCACTTTGAATTAGGTCCTTGTGGTCTAAAAAGTGGGGAATATCGTGTTTTAGTCAAAACGAAGTCTAGGAGAAATTTAGAGAAAATCATGCGTATCTCAGATTTTGATCCAAGTCCCCAAGGGAAAAAAAGATTGGGAAAATGACAAGTTTGCTTTGTTTCTGAAATATGGCAAAAATTGCACAATTGCAAAATTTGTTATGTGCCCGGAGAAAACATAACAATGGACAAACAACTGTTTCCTACAAAAGCTGTATGTCGATTTACGCAATATATATCCAATAAACCGGATAAGGTGGGCATTAAATTTTGGCTTGCTGTTGACACTGAAGCTAAATATGTGTTGGATGCCTTCCCATATTTAGGAAAAGATGATTCGAAACCAATAGGACAACTACTTGGTGAATACGTCGTTCTAAAATTATTAGAGCCTTACACCAAGAAAGGAAGAAATGTGACAACGGACAATTTTTTTAACAGCTTGGAACTTGCAAAGAAATTAGCAAAACTAAACATCACAATTGTTGGAACTGTGAACAGGTCGTGAAAAGAAATTCCCGAAGTAATCAAAAAAAGCAAAGGTTCTTTATATGAAACTGTTTTATTCACAAGTAAAGAACATGTTTGCACTTTGACAGTGTATCAAGCCAAAATAAACAAAAATGTTCTCCTTCTAAGTACGCAACATCCAACAGTTTCGATTGATGCTGGTGCAAAGAAGAAGCCAGAAACAGTTTTATACTATAATAGCACAAAATATGGCGTTCACGTAGTAGATCAAATGGCCCAAAAATACAGCGTGAAGGCACCCTCAAGAAGTCTATGTTTTTTAATAATACATTGGATCTTGCTGCAGTCAATGTGTTTGCTGTATACAAAGACATCATTGGCAAAAAATAAAACGTCGTGACTTCATTCTGCAATTGGCAGAAGAACTCTCGCAACAATCCAATAACAACGAAGACCCTCAGGAGGGAACATCGAATCAAATATGCAACAAGAACTTACAAGCTGGATCAAAGACAGATAAGCAATCTCGCAAAAGACGTACATGTCAAGAAAAAAAATGTGAAAATAAGACTTACGATAGATGTAAGAACTGTAATAAGAACATATGTGGAAAATGTGGATTTAAAGTAACTTATTGCAAAAATTGTAACGATATTTACAATACCACAGTTAAGTTAGAAGTTATTTTTATATTTTGTGAATAAATATACACCTTTATGCAAACAAATTATGTTAATTAATAAAAACAGTCGAAACAAAATTGAGTTTTAATCACCGATTAATTTGACAGGGGCGGCGGTTCGAGGTATGAGGAACTCTCGGCGGTTCTAGTGTTAATTCAAGGCTATTATTGTTTCGATTATCCGCAATACAATAACTGTTTTAAATCAAAAGAAATATTTTCTTAGCGTCCCTTTCTCCGCTTAAGAGAAATATATATTTGTTGTGAAATAATTGTATTTCTTTGTTTAAGACATTTGCCAATTTGATTAAAGAAAATCTTGCAGAAAATTTGAAGGAAGCGATGCTTAGTATAAGTAAATGGCCATTATAACACGAAACAATATTTTCTTAAGGATGGTAAAAAGTTTCCAAAGCATTTATTTACTTAGAATTCTTGAAATCCGCATTATTTATATGCACATCATTAATTGCACTTACCTTGTTTAAAACAGTACCACATATCCGTACATAATACAGTAGATTATTCAGATTGAAGTTTTTATCTACAGAATAATGTTCGAACAAAAGTGTATTTAATGCAGAAGTACACATGAAAAAAGTGCCTAGAAACACTAACCAATATAATGCTGATATAAGTAGCTCTTGGTATTGATGGAATTACTACCGGCAAAAACAATGTGAGAAGAGAAAAACATTAAAGCTTCTTGCTCCTGGCCGCATTACTCTTACTTCTCTCAGTTTATGCCGTTAATCTTCAAAAACAGCAACTGAAATATTTCCTTGCGCCACCTAGATAATAGCGACGGAATCAGAATACAGATACCATACTTACCCATACAATGATATCACGATTAACGTAGAACGTTTCGTAAACTTTTTCAAAGAACACCGGTTAGTGTAATATATCTTTTTTTACTACTATTTACCCTGTGCACTAATTTCACTATAGTTTTTTTTAATGTATAATCAATAATAATAATAATAATAATATAGGGATACATAAACTTAAATATTAACTCATTAATTATTAAACTAACCCCACTTAATTACATTATTAAAGCAATAATTTAATTATACTGTAACTTAGTAAAAAAAACTTTTTTATTAGTTCAGTCACCTGCTCCTAATTTTAATTATTAACTTTAGGTTTCTATTTCCATTATTATAATTCTTCTTTTATTGGATATCTTTGTAGCTGGCCTGATGATGTGTCGCCTAATTTCTCAATACAACTTTGTGAAATCTGGACCATTTTGCCATTCCTACCTTTAATATGAATATTTTCTTAACCTAAAACTAAATGATTTACTTAAAAGAAACACTTTTCTGTCTTGGATTTTCTTGATTTTCTAACCCTAAGAAAATATTTATTTAATCCAAATAAAATTTCAAGAAAACTATTTTCTTATACATTTTTATAGTCTTGAAATTAAAATATTTTCTTGAATAGAGACTGATTTTTGCAAGAAAATCTATTTTCTTGTTGCAAGAAACCATTTCTCTGCGGGTAAGTATAAGGTTTTCCAATGTTTAAACATAAATTTGCCAAATTGGAGATACTATCTTTGGAGAATTGATGGATAATTTCTATATAAAGCAATTCTAAGGTAGTGTACCTTCGTTTGGCATTTTTGATTGTTAAGGTATTAGATTAGCATTAAAAAAAAGATTCTATACCTCTGTAACTGTTTTGATCCAAACAAATTGTTCGTGATTGTCCTTACCAAACATTGAAATTAGTTTCTCTTCCTTCCATGTGTTATTTAGAAAGATTTCCAAGCAGAGACGTATTTCCAACTGGTAATAAATTCATCTTAAGATGTCTTCTAAACAATTATTTTGTTCAGCATTAGCAGCATTTTTCCTGGGTTCTCATTTCATCATTATTACGAGCATACCCAACTAATAATCACGCTAAAGCGCTTACTTTCCACGAAGTTCGTGAAATATTTAATCAAATTTTTTGCGAACCACCTCGGCTAATCTCCTCCTTGTTCGTCCAACAAAACAATACCCCACATTTGTTCCATCCCTTCCTTCTCTCTTTTAAATTACGTTATTATTGAATTTTAAATTTTCTTCTGCCAACCCTCCCAGCCTTCCCCTCAACATCGCCACGGAACACCATCCTGATTGGAATTTTTGTATACCGCACCCTTTACAGCGCCAATCTTAACAACAAGTTCCTCTCCGAGTCTTCCTCTGCTGCTTTTCCTACCGAAATTTCCCGCGTAACTCTCTTGATTAATGAAACAGACAGAGGTACCCGGGAGCCTTTACCCGCAATTTTGCTGCCCTCTCTTACTTGCTTCGGTATATACTTTATGTATTTTACCTGTAAAAGGTGTACGAAATGTTCAACACACCGGGACGAGATCAGTGGGTGGGGAAGTTGAGACGAGGAGTTGGGGGAGGATTAACAAAGTTTCGGATCTCGGAAAATTAAATCAATTATTTAGGGTTTCGCAACGTAAGCATACGCTTTTCCCAGTTTTCCCCGGTCGCTAATACCAGGGGTTCGAATGTTCGGTAGCGTGGGGAGTACTGACTAATATTTTGAGTGCGTTTTTTATGATGGAATTAGTTTTCAGTCAGACGAAATCCCTAAACGAGTTTTCACGAAATGGCCAGCTATTAACATGTAATTTTTCCGAAGCATATAGCAATAAAAAAAAAGGTTTTACGTATTTTTCCAGTATGTCATTTATTTGCAATCTTATCAGCATTTGAACTGGTGAAGAAAGAGGTGTTCTTTCTGAATGACTCTGCTCTTTTTTTATTCAATTTTGGGGGTACTTTAGAACTTTACTATAAAGTCGAAACAGCATAAGGAAGGTTTAATTTGGTGTTTGGAATTTGCTGGAGTCACTGTATATAGCTTTTAGACTGAGATTGTATGCCGATCAATCGCTGTAGAGCTTGTGTAACATTTTAGATCGTTCTTATTCACCTACGTCATGTACAAGAAACAAATACGTTATCCCGATATTTTGTATATTCGAAGGTAGATTGACCAGATTCCGGAATCGCTGCTAGGGGGTTGCTTTTTTCCAAATACTTAATGTCGTTGTGTTGGCAGCGCTTTCATACCAATTGACTGCAAATGCCAAATCGATCTGTCAAATAGTCTGGTTTTGGCAAGCATTGAAGTCAAGTACCGTTTTGTGTTTTCAATTATGGATAAAAACGACGTTCGAGCGGTTATCAAATTTTTCTCTTTGGAAGGGAAAACCGCAACGGAAATCAAATCAAGGTTAGATACCGCTCTTGGAGATTCATCACCTTCATTTTCCACCGTGAGTTCTTGCGTTTCAGAATTCAAGCGTGGCCGCACGCATACAAGTGATGAACCACGTTCAGGACGTCCGAAAACGGCTACCACGCCAGAAATTATGGATAAAATCCATGTCATGGTTTTGGCAGATCGCCGAATAAAAGTGCGTGAAACTGAAGAAGTCGTGGGCATCTCTTATGAACGAGTAGTTCATATTTTACATAATGAATTGTGTTTAAAAGAGCTCTCTGCAAGATGGGTGCCGCGTTGGCTCAATTCGGAGCCAAAAAGGCGAGCTCGAACCTCAACCGATTGTTTGGAAGTGTTTACGAGGAATCTAACGGACGATTCGTGACCATGGATGAGACCATATTTTTCTAGAACACAAACATTTTTTGCGTCTTTTTGCGCATAGCTGTGCGTGAACATGTTGCACTATTTGCACAGATTCCACTAACGACACCGAAGGATCTTGTAACTTTTCTATTGCCTCCGCTAGTCCGAAGTAATTGTTGTGAATAATTTTTAAATCCGTTTTAACCCGACTATCTTGAAATTTCGACTGGCTTTTCTTGATAGCGGCAGCTTCCTTTGGATCGAATTGTAAAACCACGTTCTTAATATTCTCATAATATTTATGATAATAAAACGCAGCATTTAACCAAGTTCCCCAACGTGTAAAAATAGGTTCTGGTGGCTCAGGTATACGGGGGCACAGTCTGTGAAATTCGCGAATACGTCAAATATGTTATCAGAGAATTTTGGCTTCCTATTGTTTACAGAATAGTCGCAATTTTACAATTCCACAAGGTTGGGACTTTGTATATGTCATCGTAACGGAAATAGCTATAACGTCGTAACCACAAAAAAGACAGATCCTGGATTTTTTCTACATTGCACTTAATTGTTGCTATTAAGTAAAAACTACATCATCGACAAATACCCTGTACATTACGGGATTCATTAATAGAAAACGTACTCATCATGCAATTCTATTTCCCAACGAATGACTACGGCAAATGTTAAAGTACGGCATTGTGCGGAGCTTTTCTATTACGCACATTGTGTCTTGAAACAAGCAAGACGCCCGCGTTTCCTTCCAACACTGAAAACTCATTTCGTTGTCGTCCGCGTCCCTGCACTTGTACGGCGAAAGGTTGTTTGAATTGCGATCCACTCGACTCGATGTCAGAGCACGAGACAAAGTGCGGTGGCGCTTGGGAAAAGTTTCCCTTCCAGTCTTGGAGCATCAGGGAGTCAATATAGGATCGCTGGAGGGCGTTCTTTGAGGATAGGCGACCGTGAGAAACGCGGTTGCGGCGAATTGGGGCGTCAGGATATGTTTAAGTTAACGCCGCGTTGATCGCGAAAGATAGTTACCTAAAGGTAATCTGCGGAGTACATAACGAGCGTGTAAAGTGTGGAAATATGCCACACACATACACAACACATCGCGATGCGTTGCCGTGTATCGTTTTTCAAGATAAGTATATACGCTATCATCAAATGGCAATCCAAGGATAACACCATCTGACAGTGTTTGAGATGCTCTAATTACAGATGCCAGCGATAATGTAATGGCAAAAGTTAAGAGAAGTACAATAAACGAGCTCTGTTTCAAACTCATAGTGTTACTAAATGTTTACAACTGATAAAACCACCGAACAAAAGATAAAGTTGAGCCAAACAATACGTTTAATGTCAATCACCGTTGCACACTATTTTCGAAGTTTAGTCAGAATAGTTAATACCTCCAATAAAATTATTGAAATGAAAACGTTCTTGGAGAGACAGAAAATACACAGTGTGATCCATTTGAAATGAAAGCATCCGTGTAAAACCTATATTTTACATTAAAATGAAACAATTTTTTTTAATACATAGTGGATCACAAAGTCCACTTCCACACAAAATTTCAAAAGTTAAATTTTCAATGCACACCATGAGGTCGAAAATGGCAAAACTTTATTAGCGATTTTTTTTATTAAAAATCTCATTACACCACTGAATTCAGAAGGTCCTAGATAGGTATTAGCAAAAATTTCATTCAAATATATCTCTTAATAAAAAAGTTATCAGAGAATCATTTTTCAAACTTGACAGTGCATTGTTTTATAAATCCGTAACTTACAACATCTATTGACCAAGGTAGATCAAACTTTATTAAAAAACAACTAAAAATGAACAATACTTATTAAATGTTTTGCTTTACTTTTACTTAGTGCACTTTTATATTGCGGTACCTTAAAAAAAATTTTGCCACGGTTAATAGTAATTGAGTTATCTCATCCAAAACATATATGAAATTTAAATAAAATCCAAAGTAAAGCTATGGTGTCGAAATGAATAATTTTTAAATGAAGTCAAATGAAGGCTGACATTGACAGATACAGCATGATTGTTTATTAACTTAATTGATAGTTGAGTTAGAACCACCCCAAAAAGGTTGGTTTTACTGTGCCTCCAGCTAGGACAGGGCGAGGTATGGCAGAGGTCCGTCAAAATTGAGATATGTGATATGCACAAATAAGGGCGCCAGGAGCTTTTTTAAGAAAAGCGCCAAAAACTTTGTTACACCTCTCCTTAATGTGTGGAAATATTTATGAGACGTGGATTTTGAAATTTTAACAACGATTTTATTTGAACAAAAAAAAATTATTTAACAATAAAAAAGATAATCGAATTTTAGTTATGTGTGGGTTTTCCATATAGAAATCAAAATAGTATTGTCGTTACTCTAGGTGTTCTTCTGTCTAAAAAAAAACCTGGCTCCTGGGAGTCGTTTCCGGACAGGTGGATAGCTCTTTCCTAACACACGGTACCGCTTCTTAGGTCGTAACTTGCTAAGGATCTGCTACCACAGTTAGAATAATTGTTCTTGGGTTTATAAGTACCAAGAAGTACAAAAAAAAAACAGCAAAAACGGAAGCTAAGGTGAGCGAAATAAGGGGAAGAATGAAATGAAAATTTATTTGTGTTCAATGAAGATCGAAAAGAAAAAAGAAATGAGAACGAATTTATTTCACTAGTAATTTAATATAGAATCTAAAAATTTAACGTTCAAATAAAGAAAGAAAAGGATCTTCAGTAATTTGCAAAAAAAAAAAAAATTGTTAAATGTACAAAGTAATAAAACATGTGCGATAAGGTAAAAATGGAATTCGTGAAAAGCAATAAGATAAAACTTACAAAATTTATGCTGCAATAAAATTTTAGCACAAATTAAGATATGTTAAGAAACGATCGCTCAAAAAGCACTCACCCATTTGAGGTAATTAAGCACATTTACTTAGGTACGCCTCACGTCTGATCCCTATTAGAGCTCGTGAGAAAAGGGGCGAAGGAAAATTTCATTCGGCCGAGAATACGCGTTAAAATCGTACGCAACAAAAAAAAACTTAAAAAAAAATTCAACGTTGCAACAAATCCAAATAAATATTCGTGGGCATACAGCACCGTTCAAAATAAACAGACCGCGTAACAATGAAGTTGTTGCAGAGTGCTTACAAACTAGGTTTGATAATTATCGAAGTAAATCTGAATAAGGAGTTGCATTTGTTTACTTTTTAGTTGTTTTCCTTTATCAATTTTGTTCTACGTTAGTCGGTAGATATTCTAAGAAGAGGATTTATGAAAGAATGCACTGCAACGCTTGAAAAATGATTCTTTCATAACTTTTTTGTTAATAAATTTATTTTAATGTAATTTTGGTTAATACCATTTTAGGACCTGAATTCAGTAGTGTAGTTAGATCTTTAATAAAAAAAATCACTAATAACATTTTGTTATTTTTGACCTCGAAAAATAGTCATAGTGTGCCTTGAAAATTTAGATGAAATTTTGTGTAGAAGTAAGTTTTTGACCCACTATGTATAAAAAAATAGTTTAATTTTAGTGCAAAATATAGCTTCTACAGGGATGCTTCCATTTCAACTGGGTCACGCTGTATATTGAAATTTATTTTATTATCACACATCATGATCATCACTAAGAAGTAGTCTAATTGTTTCATTGTACCCATAAAACAAGCTATAATGTCGATAACGTATTTATACCAAAAATAAACGTGGTTTTTAGTTAGTGAGCTAGACATGAAATTACTTTCAAAGTGAGATATGAAAATGTCTGCTTGGGTGTCAAATTTATTATCAAATGGTTTTGATTAAAGCACAATTAAAGCGCTGTGACTAGTTCGTTTTTGGTGACTCAATTAACATGAGATTTATCCAAAATATCTATCAGGAGGGTATTTACTTCATGCGGGGGGATGTTTGAAAACATTAAATACGCCGAATGACACTAAAAGGGAGGTTATTGGGATTGATACATTTTTCAGTTTATGGGTAACATCTATGGGATTTTTTAAGGAGTGTTTCGTCTGAAAATTTGTCTGATTCCTAAAAATAGAGTTAATCTTAGTGCTTAATTTATGAGTGGGATTATTGATGTAAGACACTACTGGGCGCACTTTCTTTGTGGGTCTTTATAAGGCCATGTAGTTTGGGGGGATGGGGGTTCACATTAATTGAACTATTTTTCTCCAATCTATTAAACAGACCAGTACTATTTGATATAAATTGCCTAGTTTCTGGTTGAAATTCCTTTGCGGGATCTTTTTCTAGCTCTGTTAATTCGGAATCAATGAAATTCTGCACCTTGTTATAATTACTTTTCGGGATAATTGTCATAGCGCTTGATTTATTGGCTTTAGTTAAAATTAAATTGTTTTGATTAATTTGGCCTTGAGCGTTTCATCAATTCAAGATGTAAATGATTGAATAGACATAGAAACCATAGAAAAGCATGGAAAAGAAATAAATCGCAGATGTCAGAGCATGCGAAAGGTTATTAACTCAAAAATTCCAACCATAAACAATAAGTACACTACAAATTCATATTTTATCTAGCCCGTCATTGTCCAGAAAGAAAAAAAAGATAACTGCATTCTGGCGTCATTCTGCACTGTCAGATCAAAGATCACCATAGATGCAGTATATTTGTCTTTGCTAGTACACGAAATATGGGCCAAAGTAAATAAACACAATAGGACGTTGTTCGACAGACAAAATAGGCATGCGGATTCGCAAGAGATTAAACCGGCCATTTCGATTCGACGAATTTGCAGCGGCAATCGTAAGCACAATCGAAACCGAGGCTATGCGCCTGGTGCTGTGTCAAATCGCACATGGATGCGTTAACAAAGGGCCATCGGGTAAACAAAGGGCGATTACTCGTTTGTGAAACAAGCGGACAAACGTCGGCGTTGGAATATTGTTATTTGCTGGAAAGGACTTTCCGTCGCTGCCAAATAAAGCACTATGTACCTGGTGATGCAATACGCGTTTTCTTGGCAATTGGATCAATTTCGTTTTTATTGTATACTATTTTGTTTTCGAAAATATATTCTTAGTTATACATTTGCCTCAAACAAAGAATCATTCTTGTAATGAGCTTTTGTAATAATTATAACTAAAGGGAGGTAGTGACTTTGCGTGGCATAGGTGTGCGCTTCCTTCAGTAAGTACAAATCAAAAAATCGGTAATAAATCGAATAATAATAACAGAACCAATCAAGATTTGCAATATCTGAAAAGTTGTGAAACATTGGAATTACCTAATATTAAAAATAGAAGCACCATTATCAATATTTTCACCCACTTGATAAGAGTCACAAAAAGTCGACAGCACTAGATATGCCTCCACTGTTGTCTCGTTGAACGCTGTTCGCCGTGGTGAAAAGTGTTTATATTTTGAAAAGGATCGTTCGACATCTACGGATGTAATACAAACACGATTAAAAGACTCTTTAAATTCAGTTAATGGATTAGTCGATGCACCACCACAAGTTTGTTTTATTGTGATAAAATCGGAATCTTTCTTTAACACACTCTCGAACTTTCCAAAACGCGATTACACTTTGCGTCATGCATAATGCGTAGCAGTGTATGTACTTCGTCCACTATTTGCAGTGACTCCACTAACGACATCGCTGTATTTTGTAATTGTTCTATCGCATTATGCAATTCCTTATAGTTGGTACGAATAGTTTGTAATTCTGTTTCAACGGAAATATCTTGAAATTTTGTCTGGCTCTCCGTAATAGCTGCAGCTTCGGCAGGATTGAAATGTAGAAGTACAGCTTTTACTTGTTTGAAATATTCAGCATAATGAAGAGCTGCATGTAACCATGTTCCCCAACGTCTAAGAATCGGCTGTAGTGTTTCACGAATACCAGGAAACTGTGCGTGATCGAACACGTTTTGGAGATTTGAGAATCACTTTTTTTGTATTTGCTATTAATGCATCTACCTCGGGTGAACATTGCCGAATAGTTTCTGCCACAAGATGTAAAGCATGCACTTTACACGTAACATGTAAATACCTGCAACAGTGTTCAAGAAAAGAACGACTTACCGAACGCATTGTCACGGCACCATCGCTCATAACATTAACGCTTAATGTGGTGAGACTTGAAAGTTTTCTAACGTACTATCGCCCTCACAACCGCAGCACCAGTACACTTTTCCAGTCTACTGTTTCAGTTTGTGAGGGTCCAGTACATATACTATAAGATTTGGAATAGAATTTCTTTTACAATCTGTTGTCTCGTCAACACATAACCAAAGCAACTGATTTCTTTTAATGTAAATTTGATTTTCTTTTCCACGTCTTCGCGTACAAATGAAACATGCTTACGTGCGTTTTCGTAGTTGGCAACTTTAACTCGGGGTTGTACTTATACCAAAAGTTCTGAAACGGTTCCTTTTCGAGTAAGCCAAGTGATAAATTACAGGTTATCATCATGACAAGTAATTCGAAAGTACAGACAGTTCTCGTTGGCACGGCCTTTTTTTTCTATTTCTGTGTTCTTTGGTATTTTCATGTTTGATATAGTCCGCCTTGTCGCAGCACTTTACATACTATTTTAGCACCCTCGTAGAATAAATCCGGAAACTCACAGATAAACTTATTTACTGTGCCAGCAAAGGGTCGTTTCTTAGCCTTGGTCACATTACACATTTTTAATTAATAATTATATATTTATAGCGAATAACATGTAACACAAAACACTCTTTCGTTTCCTAAACTAAACGAAAAATAAACTAGCGGACGCTGACAAAACGAGAATCCGGTGAAACGCCTGTGTATCGCTCTATCTATAATATCAGAAGATACAAACCACAGCATATAAAAACAAGGAATCGGTCAATCATGTTATCCCAATATAAAGATGGCTCTTGCTTGTTTAAAAGGAATTATGTCAAATTTCCCTTAACAAAATAAATTTAGTTGACTCAAACATAGTTCTTCAGTTCAGTATCTACTTTACTTTATATTTTTGCTTTTACTAACTCAGCTAAGTGTTAACTCATTAAACTTACGATTCGGACAATGATTTACGGATCGAAAAGCCAATTTCCCTCACAACCAAGCACATATACATATATCCAACCCCACCGGCTTCAGCCGAACTTCCATTTCTCGCACACAAAACCGAGGTCGTATCATCGTCGTGATTTAGCATTACATTCGGGCAATGCTCTTCGTATCCAACGAACGACTCGTCGTCATTACAATACATCAATACATAACCTCGCGCCGTGAATGTCACCATAAATTTGTCAGGCAGCTTTCAAGTCCCCCCAGCATCCCTCCATTCGTTGTTCAAATACGCGCCACCGTTTGCTATGGGGATATGTGTGGAAAACGAGAGCTCGACCTCAAATTTCCGAAACCCACGAACACATAAATACGTATATGGATGACCGGCATATACGGTGTCCTCTATAGGGGACCCGTGGAACAAATACGGGCGTTTACATGTGCGAGTTCGCACGGAGCGATGGGAGCGTATGAAAGGTTACAAATCAACCGGATTTATCTCATTTCGCGTCTTTCGTTTGCAAATAAAGCTCTTTTGTGCTTCGCAAAGAGAGGTTAGGTGATGAAACGGATGTTCGCATAGATCATCTGTATACGGTACTGGAAAGTGTTAAAAAGTGTTTTATGGCGGTATAACCTAAATGAAAATTAAAGGAAGAATCTACAACACGACGAAGTAAACTAGGAGAAATTGTTACACTCTATTACTTCAGACATGGTTGTAAGATACTATTATTTATTGTACGTATTGTAAAGCGTCGCAATGTGATTCATTTTTTAATTTCACAGATGCATTGCTATTTTCTGCTATTGTCTAGCTCAATGGAATTCTCTTTAAAAAAAAATACGTATGGGAAACAAACTATTTGACGATTAGTGTTAAAGACATTCAACATTTTATGTAAATTCATCAATTTTATTCTAGCCTTATTCTGCAATTTTTGTAAGGTATCCTTTCTGATTAAATTAATGAAATATAGATACTAGCACAATATTCGAAATGGGGTGCAATAATAGTTCTGTATACAGTAATTCTAGCCACTTTTGACAAATGTCGACCAACTCTTCTAAAGTATTCTATCGTCATGCTTATCTTATTAACAGTATAAATAGAATGTTTTTTAAATGTTAATTTATTATAGATTATAACTCCTAAGTATTTATATTCACTTACATACTCTAAATCGTCATTTTATAATTGCAATTTAACATTAATTGAACTATTTCTGTTACTTAATATCATAGCCTTAGTTTTCTTAGTATTAACAAAGAGTTGGTTAATGTCTAACTATTCTTCTAATTTACTTAATTCAAATTGCATTGCAGCACTTAACTCATTGATGTCATCACCATCAATATACAGCAATGTATCATCAGCGAAAAGGTTCACAGAAATTCTATCCGACATGCAACTCACAATATCACATAAAAAGTAAAAATAAGACGGGTCCAAGCACTGATCCCTGCGGAACACCTTTCTTCGATGAAAATGTGTTTCCCAATTTAGCGCACTGCTGTCTGTCAGATAGGTAACTGTTAAACCACCTTTTAGCTTTACCAATTATCCCATAACTCTCCAATTTAGTCACTTAAATTTTCTTGTTTATTGTCTCATATAGGGAATGTTTTACAAAATTAATGCAGAATATCATTAGAAATTTAAAATTTATACAATATATAGGTGGTTCCATTTAAAATAACGACGAAAACGTCACAAAAAAATTGCTACGTTCTAGCGCCTTGAAATTACAAAAGGAATTAAATAAAAAAAGAATCCAAAATAACAAAAGGATATAACAACTTTCCCCCGTAAATTTAATAATTTAATAAATAGTGAATCCTTCGTTCAGGGTGCCAGCCCGCTCGTCGACGAGGGAGTGGTTCAACACACTCACCAAGACAATTTAATAATTTGTGTAGGCGCCACCTGCTTGAAATAACCTTGTTAGGCGATCGGGATGAACAGGAACCCGTGAGATAGTGATTCAAAATTATAAGGGGAAAAGGGAAAATTGAGACAAAAACCCACAAATTTAACGTTGAAGGAGTAAACACCTTTAATGTCACACATCAAGTACGATTACAAAAAAAAAGTGAATATTTCATAAAGGAAAGAATATGCGAGTAATAAAATTGGACCAGAGTACTTCTCTGATTAAAGCTTATCAAAACACAATAGTAACGTTAAGAAAATTACCGACCCCTATGGCCAACGCGCTACGGTTTACAAAATTCAAACATTCCTTATAAAAAATTCGGATCTAAGATAGGTAAAAGAAATAATCAGATAATAGGAAAAAAGAAATTAACTCGCTTAAAATATAATGGTAAAATTTAAAAGCTCAAAACAAGGGAAGGTAATTTAAATACTTAGATCTAAACTTAGCTGGTAGTATGGTCGAGGTGATCTCGGGATAGATCTGAGACGTAATTTCAAAATCGTGTTTCCAAGCCAGTTGAGTCGAAAATGGGGTGCCTGTATCCAAATGATATCTTCGACAACGGTTTGCAAAAAAACGCTAAACCAAAATTAGGTATATCCAAAAACAACAATCTCCGAAACGAGGTAACACAAACAGTGTACCCAAGAATAAAAATCCCTAAAACGAGCTAGCACAACAGTGTACCCAAGAATAGAACCCTTAAAAAAAGAAATAAACCAAACACCAAAATTACAATATGAAATATAAACAAATTACAAGCTTACTGTTAAAACGGGGAAAACGATTAATGAAATGGGGATGAATAAAAATCTTGATCCCACGTGGCTAAATCAAAGATGGATGTTAAAGACGTTGTATTCAAGTCCTGTCTAGCAGAAATCCGTAGCCATCCTCTCAAACATTTCCAATCCAATAATCGAGACCAAATGAAGGCAACGGAACATACCGGTAGGTTCCCAAAATATCCACAGTAGCGTAGAGTCGACCAGGTCTCGCGTTCCACTAGAGTTATTCTGCTAATAGAGATGTTTGCTGCCGCAAATAATTTCGCCCATCTTTTAAATAAAAATTAAATAACACGTGCTCAAACACTTACCATTTTAAGAGTCCTCCGTGAAATCACAAAGTGAATAATGTCTGTTAAATATCTGCAACATTAGATATGTTTCAACTGTTGTTTCGACAAAACTAGTACGGCATGAGGAAAAAATGCGTTTATTGCAGAGAACGAACGTTCTACATCTAGTGACGTAATATTTGCGTAAGTAAAATAATCTTTCAAATAACTTAACGATTCTGTTGACGCACCTTCACAAATGTGTCTTAATGTGCAAAATCAGAATTTTTCTCAAAAACACTTTCAATTTTTCTAGAACAGAAACATTTTTTTGCGTCTTCAATCGCGCATAACTGTGCGTGAACATGTTGCACTATTTGTAGAGATTCTTCTAACGGTACCGCAGGATTTTGTAATTTTTCTATTGCATCTGCTAGCCCGATGTAATTGTCGTGAATGATTTTTAAATCCATTTTAACCTGACTATCTTGAAATTTCGACTGGCTTTTCTGGATAGCGGCAGCTTCCTTTGTATCGAATTGTAAAACCACGTTCTTAATATTGTCAAAATATTTATGATAATAAAACGCGGCCTGCAACCATGTTCCCCAACGAGTTAGGATAGGTTCTGGTGGCTCTGGTATACGGGGGCACAGTTTGTGAAATTCGCGAATACGTTTCGGTGATTTGACAAATACTGCTTTGGTATGCGCTATTAAAGCGTCTACCTCAGGATAACATTTTCTGATACTATCCGCCATAAGATTGAGAGCATGAATTTTACACGTAATGTGTAACAAATTAGCAGAATGCTTTTTAAGAGACCGGGCTACAGAAAGCATGTTTGCAACACCATCACTCACTAACATCAAGAGTTGGTTTGTTGAAAGTTCAAAAAGTTATTCCGAAAGCAGATAAATGGTTCCTTGTCTAGTAAATTAAACGGTATATTACATGCGATAAACGTAACGCATAAATTAAATATAAATTTTTCATTGTCTCGTGCGCAATTTCTTTTTGAGACAAGCTTTTCACTATTTACGTGTCGTAGACAATGTTGTCTGGACCAACACATTAACGGGATTTTACAGATTGCACATTTAATTTTAGCACCTGACCGGCAGCGAAAATGTCCGTACTGCTCCGCAGACGAAGTAATACTACCGTTCCTCTCGGTCCGAACTGATTCTACGCCGATGCGCGGTACCGCTCGTGGCCAGCGTTACATATATTTTAAACGAAAAACATAAACAAAAGATTTAACAAATTAAGGTAAGCCGAGCTATACAGTGCGACTGAAATTTAAGAGCTTGTCACCTAGGTCAAGGAAAAATAAAATGCAATACTTCCAAAAGTAAAACGACAGCTCGTGCAAACTCAGAAATAAAAGTCCGCACAAACACTATGCTTCAAAAGAAAACCTAACAAAATTTACATGTACCTTTGTAAAGTGTTGCTAAAACTATTTTTGGTAAATATTGCGAAAGCGGTTGAATATATATATATAAGTGTATGTAATCCTCTCGAAAGTATGAATCAGATATGTACTCCAAAACTGTGTTCAATTTAAAAGAACATAACTTTGATATGTAACTTCTTTTCGGAACATCCTATATATATATATATATATATATATATATATATATATATATATATATATATATATATCAAAATAATTTTAGATTGCGTTGTCAGTGTATATTTATGATTTCTGTATATAGCAAAATTAATCTGTATGTGTGAGAGTTGGAAATAATAAACGTAATTTGATTGTAATTTAATTTAATATTTTATATTTTTATAAAGAAAAAACATTTCAGTATACTACCATTAACGACAAACTTTGAATAAAGTTTTTCTCACAAAAGAAACATAATTTAAGGTTATTTAAATCGTAAATTACAACTCAAACATCAAACATCTGTGAAGTTTGTCGTGTTAAAGAAAGATGAAGTTCGATAAAACTCTAAGATATTATTTGTACTGGTAAATGATATATTGTACAGTAAAAAACAATTGGCACATATACACAATAGAAGTGACGTGTATTTTATCACGCCCATATATTCTACACACAATACATCCATATTTTTTCCGCATTTCATATTAACCTTTGGGAATAATTACTACAGCATGCAATTTAATTTTATTTCCAGGTTAGCGCGTGTTGGAATCGCAGCCCTCGTTTAAATCAAGTTCCCACCAGCGTTTTTGACGTATATTTTTATCAAATTCTGATTTGATGCACATATAGAGCAGCATGCCCGTATATCCCGTTCATATATACAAGGTTCACCTAAAAACACAGAATTTTAAGAACCAGTCTAGATATAAAATGAAAAACCCTTTTCAGTATTTCTTTTCTTAGAATGGTTTAAAAAGTCCGTGCAAAAATGAAAAGTAGGTACTTCATTTTCCGGGATTTTTTTCAATGTCTTCTCTCAAACCTGTACACCTCTGGCAACGCTGCTCCAATTTGTTGATCCTTTCCGAGTAACAGGAATAGCCCAATTCCGCAAAAGATGTATTCGTTTCTGCAATTGCATCCTTGTTTGAACAAAATCTCTTTCCCGCCAGCGATTTTTTCAAACTGGGGTGCAGGTAGTAGTCTGAACGAGCCAAATCCGGAGAGTAGGGGCGATGTGGAACCAGTTGGAACACTAACTCCATCAATATCGCGACCATAACTCCTCAAGAAAGATCTGGTGCGTTGTCGTGATGGAAAAGAACTTTTTGTGGGTCAATCGTGGACATTCTTCTTGCAACTCGGTTTTCAGGTGGTCCAGTAATGTATAATATGCACTTGTAATAGTTTCACTCTTTTGCAAATAGTCGATGAAGATTATTCTTTGACAATCCCAAAAAATAGTCGCTATAACGTTCTCGGTTGAAGAAACGGCCTTCGCCTCTTGTGGTGCAGACTCTCTGCTGGTCACCCATTGTTTGGAATGTTCTTTAGTCTCAGGCGTACATCCATGTTTCGTCCACAGTGACGAAAGAATGCCGACGCCTAGATGCCTACGGTCTCCCCCCGAAAAAGCTTCAAACCCCCCTTGGAGCACATCACACGATTTCGTTTTTAGTCACCTGTGAGCAATCTCGGCGCCAATCTCGCAAACAGCTTTCTCATTTCAAATGTTAGTGTGAAATATTATTCACCCGTTCACTCGAGATGCCCATAGCACTAACAATCTCATGCACCTTCACTCTTCTCTCATCCATCACCAGATCATGGATTTTATCAATGATCAGAACATTCAACGTCACTTGTGCTTGTATGGTCACTCCGAAAACTTTGAATCCCTTATAAACCTGCAAACAATACTAAGTATCGGCACACTCCGCACCAGACAAATTATTAATTCAAAAAAAAATCTAATTCTACCATGTTTCTTTATCCTTACTCTCGAGGAAAGCATTTACAAGTACCTACTTTTGCCGGTTAACACCAAAATATGCGAAAAAAGTGTGCCGATAGTTAGTATTGTTTGCCATATTACCTCACAGTCCTTGCCATCATTATTCCCTTAAACCGTTCTAATCAAAGGTGCAGATTCATAATGTTTATCTTTTCTTAGCTTCTCTTTAGTCTTCTGAGGCGGTAATGTTTTAATCAACGTACGGAACCCTTATTCATCCATTTTTTTGGAAATCACTCGACCTGCAGGATTCAAACGAACGCTAAACATAGAGTAACGAACCAATATGGATGAAATTTTGTGTCAGCTCCTTCAAGAAGTAATACTAACTAATAATAAGCTCAATACGCACCAGCCTGACTTTACACGGATTTTTCAAACCACCCTCGTACAAATGAAAAATCATTCAACTCTAAAACAAAACCGTTTTGTTGAAAAGATTACTAAGAAAATACCTTCGTTTTACTGTCTACCAACCCTAAAAGTTTGACAGTGGTTTTCAGATGGACCTTGTATGAGTACAGACATAGGCAATTTTTTTTTTCAATCGCAAACAGCGCAGATAATATAAAATAAATGAAATACGTGTTCCGCGCGCGTGATATCCCCTTTTTATTGCCGTCGCAGTGCATTTAATCCGAACAAAACGAATACAACATCGACATTTTATCGCTTGCGTGAATCTGAATGACTAACTGCTGCACGTCGATCCCATATGGAAGTTATATACAAATACCTACAAGTTACATATGTATGTATGTTATAAAATGGGGTACATTTTCACGATGTATCTACGTCGGGAAAATATGTACTCATGCATTTCCTGATGCCGGACGACGTGAAATATACCTACTGCAATATATTGTGGTGATATTTATATATAAATAAAAGTTAAATTGTGAATTAAATTAATCAAACGTATCTAATTAATCTCAGGGGCTAACTTTTCTTGTTAATCATGGGGTATCTCAATGACTTCTTTGCAAATTAACCACCTAATAGAGAAATTTAACGATTTTATTATTTTAAGAGAGACAGTGAATTTATTAGTAATTTTAATATGAATAAATTTAGATAGATTATATTTCTTTCGAACAATAGATGTAGAAACAATCCCTGTAACAATCCCTAACCGATAGCTAGTTTAAAATTAAATTATTAAATTCAAGTTAAAATTTTTAAATTCGGATTTTAAAATTAAATGATTGGATTTTAAAATTTTATTTATTTGGCCAAATATTTTAATTTTCGATGCCTGTGCCCTGTTGTAGCTCTTCGGTGTCCTTTTCATGAAATCGTAACCAGTCTTTGTAGGAAGCCACCTGGCTTCCTACAAGCTCGGTCCTCGGGCCTTGCTCCGTGGGTTCATATTTTCAAATTACATAGATTTAAATTATTGTACAATTTGTTGCGCAACCATGGCAAATAAGATGATAATTGTTGCCAGATTTACATGATGTTAAAATTAACCTAGCAATTTTGCATGGTTCGTGCCAAAGCTATCATAAAAGTAACAACACAAAAATCCCAAAAAATATACATATTGTCTATCAACAACTAACACATTTAAACAAACTTACCATAATTAATTAATTGCAATAAAGTTCGGTAAAGTAAAGAAATATCAACAATTAACAGAACAAGGTAAAATGCGAGAAAATAATAACGAGAACAAAGAAAGAACAACAAGAATAATGTACGCTTTTGGAATTGAGATTTGACAGTTTGGCAATTATTATGATTACTTTGCTTAGCAGCGAGTTCTTTAGATCAGTCTGGTGTCACAAACAGCAATTTGGCGCTTTTTTCTAATCAACTTTGCGTAAGGACGTAAACAGATTACCAAAACCTTTATTGCTATATATCGTCATATTTCTTAAGTTAAAGTATAACACATATGGCATCGTTGGATTCGCCTTTCGATTACTTTTCCAAAAACGTAAAAACATACAATGTGTTCCATTAAAAAAAAGAAAGTTGACGTCTCTTCAGATGAAACCGGAAATGCAATTGAAATGCTGATAACGGCAAAAGTTAGTTTACAAAAAATAGAAATCGACCTATTTTTTCTAAAAACGCTAGCTTCTGTCGTTCAAAAGTTAGCATGGGGGGGGAGGGACAGTTTAGGCCCGCACAGTAGACAACCACCCTATCACTTTCCTTCTACATACCTACAAGCCCATCACTTTCATTCCCCTCGGTGCATTCGAAGTGAGTCGTAATGAAGATGAGTGTTGAAGTGAGTCGTAATGAATTTTGTAACGGTTTCAATATTTCTCGGTGTATGGAGGACACGTAGCGACCAGTTATGTAAGTACTTTCCAACGGTCTTATTTGCAATTGCAGTAACGAAAACGTTCTTCTTTTTACACAACCTATAAGTTCATCACAATTTTATCACTTTCTTTCACCTTAGACCATTACAAGTACCTAACTGCATCATAGTAAGTTTTATAACCGTTGTAATATTATTCGGTGTATGCAGTACACGTAACAATTAGTAGTGTAAGTACTTTTTAGTATTTTCGTGCAATTATTGTAATAAAAACTTTATTCAGTACGTGTGTATATCCGTTAACATTATAGGGATACGGTTCCAGTGAAAAATCTAAACAAACACCCAACAAAAGTTAGAAACTATAGCACAAGCAATAATGGATGAGTCGGAAGATAAAGTACGAGGATTGTTCGGAAACTACGTGGCCTAATACATACATATATGGCGCGATTTTCATTACCATTCTGTTGAATCATCTTTTAATAGATTAAATATGACGGCACAGAGCGTTCTGTCAATTAGTATGTTTTTGACAGTACGCCAAATTGAACGTCTCATGTGATTATGTAAACAATGGGAAAAACTGAGTTGAGAGCAGTGATAAAGTACCTTCATTTGAAAGGCTTAACATCAACCGAAATTAAAGCAGAGCTAGATTCAATACTATTTGAATCCACTTCTTCGTTTTCAATGGTTAAAAACTGGGTTGCCGAATCTAAGCGTGGTCGTACGAGCACCCCGCAGTGGATGTCTTAAAACTGCAACTGCCTCGGATATGATTGAAAAAGTCCACCGTATCGTATTGGATGACCGTCGAGTAAAAGTGCGCGAGATGGCAGACATAGTGGGTATCTCAAATGAATTTTAACTGAAGAATTGGCAACAAAAAAATACTCGGCGCGTTGGGTGCCGCGGTTGCTCACACCGGAGCAAAAACTAAATCGTTCGAGTGTTTCTCGTGACTTTTTGACACGTTTTCGCCACAATCCGAAGGACTTTTTACGCCGTTTCATAACCGTCGATGAAATCTGGGTCAGAAACAGTTCAAACAATGGACACACCAAGGTTCTCCGCCACCAAAGTAGGCAAAAATGGTTTTGTTAGAAGGTTATGGCAACCGTTTTTTGGGATTCTCATAGAATTATCTTTGTTGCAACAACTTAGCTACAAAATCAAAAAGAAACAGCCTCAGGGTAGAGAAGAAAGTGCTTTTCCATCAGGATAATGCACCTGCCCATAAGTCTGCGATTGCAGTGGCCAAAATTCATGAATTGGGATTTGAATTAGTGCCTCATTCGGCCTATTCCCCAGATTTGGCTCCCAGCGATTATCATTTGTTCCCAAATCTGAAAAAATGGCTCGGCGGTAAGAGATTTTTGTCTAATTCCGAGGTAATCGCTGCTGTGAATTGCTATTTCGAGAACTTGGATTCATCGACCTACAAGGAAGGTATTGCTAATTTTCAATACCGTTGGAATAAGTGTGTTGAGCGAGCAGGAGACTATATTGAAAAATAAAATGTTTTTTATCGAAGAAAAATTGCGTTTTCTTTGTTAGGCCACGTAGTTTCCGAACGATCCTCTTAGTTGCAGACTGAGATGCGTCAAACGAAAACATTGAAGACAGCGAGCATGACTCTTGTTCTACAGAAGAAGGTGAAATCGACGATGAAATGAAAGGAGAGACTGCTTTATCACCTTTTATAGGAAAAGATAAAAAGACTATTTGAAAAAAACATCCTTTGCGAAGTAATTTAGGAAAATCCAGTGCGAAAAACATAAAAAATTGTTCTACACACGGCTCAATCACACAATCTTCCATGAAATGTAAAACAGTTCTTAGCAAAAATAAACCCCAAGAAACACGGCAAAATGAAGAAGGTACAAATATAGTAAAAGGGAAAGGTACATTATGCGACTGGAAAAAAATAGGGTTACTACAAGGAACATCTTGCAATTGTATACACGTGTAAAATGTCAAAATAAGAATGAGGACAAGAAGAAAGTTCATAAATTTAGGGATTCAACGTGAAGTATTTGTTTATGTTTATGTATATTTCTTCAACTTTATTATTCTATTTTATGTTTCTAACAATTTTATTAAATGATTATTGATTATTTATTTATTTTTTACTCAACAACTGCTTATTGTACACACAGTGTACAAAGTACATTTAGCGGCAAATTATACGAAGTGTGGCAATTAAATAACCGGACTGGTGCTACAAGACATTTTATTGATCACCAATTACATTACAAAGTTTATCCCCTTCAATGTACTCTCCTTGCCGATCCCTACAACGCTCCATACGAATTTTCCACTGTCGAAAGCAGTGCTGGAAGTCCGTTTCTGTCAGCTTGTTGAGAAACTATGTCGCTTTTGTTTTCACCGCTTCCACACTGTCAAATCTTGTCCCCTTAAGCTCTGATTTTTTTACCTTAGGAAATAAAAAAAGTCACAGAGGGCTAGGTCGGCGAGCACGATGGGTGGTCCAACACGGTGATGCCGGATTTCGCAAAGAACGCCTTCACAGACAAGGCGGAATGGACTGGCGCATTGTCTTGGTGGAGCATCCAGGATTTGCTCTTCCACAAATCGGGTCTTCGTCTTCTCACTCGTTCACGAAGGGTAGTTGGAACCCCAGTTTTTCCTAGTTTCACATGAAACTTGAGGTTAACTCGTTGCTCGATCTGAACACTCTACATTTTTCCGACGCGACGCTAGCGTAAGGACTTGGACGGACGATTTCTACAGCGGGACTGAGCGACGTACAACCGTGCCCATCGAGCTCAGGTTGGGGGAAGCATCTACAAGCACAGACATGTTCAAATCTGCCGTGGGGTGCTCGCTGTTTGCCGATAGTAGCACCCGTCCGGTTATTTAATTGCCACAACTCGTATTACAACAAGCGTAGCGACTAACACAGGGTTAAACTGATATATAAATGATAAAAAACGATTGGAACCAAACTTGGATATGAAACTTGACATTATAAGAAAATTATCGCGATAGCATATTGTTTTCATAGCTAGGTAGATAACATAAAAGACTCTCTCTGTATAAGAGGGAAAATCAAACAAAACCAAGTAAATAATTTCTTTCCTACGGCAGCTATCGTAACGCACTTAGGCGAAGTCTAAGTAAGTCAAAGTATTTACCATCGACCGTTTGGATTATGGAACGTTTAACTCAACGTACGTCGACAAATATTTTTGTATAGTACAAGAAAATCGTGGGAACGTCTCTTACCGACGACGTTATTTATCTAACGCTACGTCTAAGTGGTTACCGCGAATTCCAGCAGCAGCAGTAGTAGGTTAAAGAGGGTCAGTAAACAAATCAATTAAACAAACCAATAAAACCGATAAGTTCAATCGAGAAACCGTGTGTCTACTCACTATTTACACTTACTTTAAACTTAACAGCTTGAAATTGTGTTTGTAAGTTAGTTAACTCTGACCGTTATACAATCGTGGAGCATCCAGAAGATGCAATTTAAGAGAAAATTTAGCAGTTGACAATTCTCAGTGGTTGGTTTACGCATCTCCTTCCAATTTAGAGTTTACAATTTGGGAACTAACGCGACAAAGCTATTTGTTAAAGAGAGCGATGGCGTTACAATGCGCTCAACTCGTTGTCTTGTTCAATTAGCAGCCATTGCGTTCGAGTCTCTCTCATTAGACAACTCGTCACTTAGAGGTGCGTCCCGCGGAAGCGGTGAGTAGCTCCAGAAGCTGCCAACTCAGCTAATTCAAGCCGGAAGTACCTATTGTGATACGAAATTGCTGCTTGCGTTATTGCCTTTTGTTAAATATTCATTAGTTCTGAAATTGTTCCGTACAGTTTGAATAGGTATGCTGTATTGAGATTGAAGAAATGAACTGTTAACAGAAATATCAATATAGATTATCCATTTCTATTTTTCGATTTACGATTATTTTATGTACAACACTACAATAAAAGTGTTCTTATCTTTTCTTTGCAGTTTTGTCTTCGATTCAATTCTGTATTAATTTTTTAGAACTGTGAGTACATGGACGAGTCTGTAATTTCAAAGATGTAAGATTCAATAGAAAGTTTTCATAATTGAAGCTTCAGGTAATCAAGTTTTTGTACGCTTTCTGAACAACTCTTTAACGTTTATATTTTGCTCTAAATACAGAAAAATTATAATAAAGTTTGCAACAGTGTAGCAGTTCCTTTGGAGAAATGAACTAAACTTCAGCTTAGATTGAGCCAAAACTCGCTGACTGCAGAAACAAGGTTACCTCCATCTGAACATCGACGCACTGGCATTGGTGGCAATGAGGAGGCCGATGCCTTTGCTGGGAACTAAGCACACTCTGCTGGGTCCTCTAGTTAGCATATGTTTTAACAACACCAGTACGTATGTTACCCACTGTGCCGAACAAAAAGTTTTCCGAACCTGGGCTAACCTATCTCGTACGAGGGCATTTATGTTGCCCAGCCGAAACAGAGCCAGGAAGTTGATAGAACTTGATAGGAAGTCTGTTAGGGCTCTAATTGCGCACATTTTTTACCACTGTTCTGCTGTCTCTAGAATCAGATTTTCTGTTTGGTGGAGCTTTTGGAACGGCTGACAGTCTGAGAAAAAAGCAAATCCTAGAACTACACAGGCGGCCTATAATAAACTTTACTGGTGTAGATGGGTGGACGAAGCCACCCACCCGGCTCTATCATTATAATGTGTACTATTGTAATTATAGGTTCACGAGTTCCCTCAAAATACTTTATGAAGCCTTTTCTAAAACTAAAGAATGCTCTTCACTACCAAAAAAGTTCACTTAAATATTTATTTAGTAGTTGTTAAAAAATAAAAATAAGACGGATCCAAGCACTGATCCCTGCGGAACACCTTTCTTCGATGAAAATGTGTTTCCCAATTTAGTGCACTGCTGCCTGTCAGATAGGTAACTGTTAAACCACCTTTTAGCTTTACCAATTATCCCATAACTCTCCAATTTAGTCACTAAAATTTCCTTGTTTATTGTCTCATATAGGGAATGTTTTACAAAATTAATGCAGAATATCATTAGAAATTTAAAATTTATACAATATATAGGTGGTTCCATTTAAAATAACGACGAAAACGTCACCAAAAAATTGCTACGTTCTAGCGCCTTGAAATTACAAAAGGAATTAAATAAAAAAAGAATCCAAAATAACAAAAGGATATAACAACTTTCCCCCGTAAATTTAATAATTTAATAAATAGTGAATCCTTCATTCAGGGTGCCAGCCCGCTCGTCGACGAGGGAGTGGGTCAGCACACTCACTAGGACAACTTAACTGTTAGGCGATCTGGGTGAACAGGAACCTGTGAGATAGTGATTCAAAATTATAAGGGGAAAAGGGCAAATTGAGACAAAAACCCACAAATTTAACGTTGAAGGAGTAAACACCTTTAATGTCACACATCAAGTACGATTACAAAAAAAAACATGTGAATATTTCATAAAGGAAAGAATATGCGAGTAATAAAATTGGACCAGAGCACTTCTCTGATTAAAGCTTATCAAAAGACACAATAGTAACGTTAAGAAAATTACCGACCGCTATGGCCAACGCGCTACGGTTTACAAAATGCAAACATTCCTTATAAAAAATTCTGATCTAAGATAGGTAAAAGAAATAATCAGATAATAGGAAAAAAGAAATTAACTCGCTTAAAATATAATGGTAAAATTTCCGAACCTGGGCTAACCTATCTCATACGAGGGCATTTATGTTGCCCAGCCGAAACAGAGCCAGGAAGTTGATAGAACTTGACAGGAAGTCTGTTAGGGCTCTAACCGCAGACTTAGCCGACCATGCTCGATTAAAGAAACACATGCACAGAATGGGACTCGTTCAAGAGGAGGAGTGCCGTCTGTGACTAGAGGAGGAGACACAATTGCGCACATTTTTTACCACTGTTCTGCTGTCTCTAGAATCAGATTTTCTGTTTGGTGGAGCTTTTGGAACGGCTGACAGTCTGAGAAAAAAGCAAATCCTAGAACTACACAGGCGGCCTATAATAAACTTTACTGGTGTAGATGGGTGGACGAAGCCACCCACCCGGGTCTATCATTGTAATGTGTACTATTGTAATTATAGGTTCACGAGTTCCCTCAAAATACTTTATGAAGCCTTTTCTAAAACTAAAGAATGCACTTCAGTACCAAAAAAGTTCACTTAAATATTTATTTAGTAGTTGTTAAAAAGTAAAAATAAGACAGGTCCAAGCACTGATCCCTGCGGAACACCTTTCTTCGATGAAAATGTGTTTCCCAATTTAGTGCACTCCTGTCTGTCAGATAGGTAACTGTTAAACCACCTTTTAGCTTTACCAATTATCCCATAACTCTCGAATTTTGATTGGTTTAAAACTAGGAGCAATGTACACAGCTACAATTTTATGTATATACACGCATGCGTTAGCTGGCGGTTTATTTGCGATTTATTGTCAATTGTCAAATATTTCAAATCTCGCTTTTAACGTTAGTTCTCTGTGTATTTTGCTGTGGATATTTGTTTTCTTTAATTTAATCTTATTATACATTAATAATAGTCTTTTTTTAGGCTTTGTTGAATATTTTTCATTTAAAAGGTAATGTATAATATTCAATATATTACTTTGCAAAATTGTCGTAAAATTGTAGGTAATTATGGATGAGACGTATGCTGCTCATCGATCTTTCTCTGAAGAGCCACAACCCGGTCCTTCTGTAACCACAAATACCCCAGGAAAACATGTTCGCAGTGGTCACAGGCTGATGGCATATAATGTGTTTATAAAACATATTAAAACAAACTCTAAAACGCGAAGTATAAAATTAACGTCTTCAGAAGTTGGGCTGTCAGAAAGAATACTTTGGCAAATCGTTTCTGAAAAGGAGTCAAGTGGTATTTTAAAATCTCCATCTCGCAAGAGAGTTCGACAACAATTTGTAGACAAATTAGATGAGGATGACAAAAAGGCAATTCGTAGGACTGTTCATAGCTTTTTTTATTTTCTTGGAGACGAGAATATTTAAGTAAAATAAAACAGTATCGTCAGGAAGGTCGTAAAATATACTACTTGGATGAAACTTGGGTAAATGCTGGACATACAAGAGCAAAAATGTGGAAAGACAAAACTGTTGTAACTGCACGTCAAGCTTTTGTTGAAGGGCTGTCCACAGGTCTGAAAGATCCTTCCGGGAAAAGAAAAAGGTTAATAATCACCCATATTGGCAGTGATACTGGGTTTGTTGAGAATGGTTTGTTGGTGTTTCAATCAAAACGACCTGGTGACTATCATGAAGACATGAATGCTGGTATTTTTGAAAATTGGATAACGAATATTCTACCGTCTTTAGAATAAAATTGTGTCATTGTGTTGGATAACGCACCATACCATTCCAAAAATACTGAAAGAACACCAAATAAATCATGGAAAAAATCTGACATTATCGAGTGGTTAAATAACAAAAATTTTAATGTGAATGACACATTACTAAAAATTCAATTATTGGATAAAACAAAACAATATTTAATAAACTATCCGATTGGTTATAAAGTAGACAATATAGTAGAAGCAACAGGTAGGAAAGTGTTGAGATTACACCCCTATCATTGCAAATTAAATCCAATAGAGATGATTTGAGCACAAGTAAAAGGCTATGTTGCCGCTCACAATAAAACATTTAAATTGGACAATGAAGAATCCTTATTTCATGAGGACTTAACGAAAATTACTGGAGAAGAATGGGGAAGATGTATTCAGCACGTTATTAAAGAGGAAGATGACATGTATCGCTTGGATATCATTGAAGATATGCAGTTAACATTTGCTGTGAATACAGGTTCATCAGATGAAGAGCTCACTTTCAGTTCTTCGGAATGTGAATTTTGAAATCTTATTTTTATTTTTATTTATTTTGCATTGTTTTATTATTATTCATTATGTTATTTAATAAAATTAGTTTAAAGAAGTAAAATTAAACATTGTATTATTTAGTCAGATTGAATTATTATTCCTTCATACTTATCGGAAGTGATTGTGGTAATGTAATATTACCAACAAATTTAAAAATAAAAGTGAAGCTATTAACTATAATGAGAATAGATGACATATTTGTAATATTTCTTGCAATTTTGTTAATTTAATTCCTAGATTATTTAAGAATTTAAAGTAATATATATGTATATATATCGAACATATGATGTTTATTTGTATTGAATTCTAAATTTACATAATTTCGTATCATAAATTTTTTGTATACATATGCGACAGCATCATAAGGTAACCTCGCTCAATATAATATCGAACATCTGATCGATCATAAGTTGTCATCATTGTCATAACAAACATTCAAAATCTTGTCTGTGTAAATTGCTCTGCGCTTACAACGCCACCTACTGCATTCTTAAAAGACATGAATTATAGCTCGTATAAGAAAACTGAAAGACAATTTATTCTTAGGTTTATTGTTTAGAAATTATATGACAACCCGGCTTCCTTTTTTTACATTATAGAGGTGTAATGTTTTTCATATACAAGGTTAGTTGCATCCTCATAAAGAAAAGATGTCTAGACCGGGTGTTCCAGATTCAATGTTACAAGCGATATCTTTCTTTTTTGTGGAGATATAAGGTCGAGCAAGGAGTCGTCGAAAGAATGGTTTGCAAAATCCTAAAAGATACACTTTTTAAACTTACCACTAGTAAATCACCCTCTAAGAAACCTAATCCAAACCAATTCTTTTTTAGCTTCACCCCTCACCTTTTTGACTTTATGGTTGAAATACGAAGTGTTTGGAATGCAACGGTATAAACAAAAACTGCATTCAAGAAGTATTTAATACAAAATGATCATATCAATAATAAATAACAACAAAACTCTTACAAGAGATTAAATAAACATTAAATACATTAATAATTCATAAACACTACAGATATTTTTCGAAATGACCATCCTTCGACGCAACACACGTTTCAAATCGACCAATTAATTCCCTGGAACCCCTGTGATCATATTCATTGTAGCGGAATTACATGCACACCGGATCTTTCAAATCGTCTAAGCTTGTAAGCGGAGTAGAATACATAGCTTCTTTCAAATACCCCCACAACAAGAAGTCCAGTGGACTTACGTCTGACGAGCGAGCTGGCTATTGAATAGGACCGCTAGTACCAATCCATCTATTGGGATATACGCCATTTAAATACTCTACAACCAACCGCGAGTTATGAGGCGAAGCACCATCTTATTGCCACAACAAATCATTGTGCTCTGCTAATGAAATATCTTCCATTAACTCGGGACGGTCATTATGTAAAAAATGTAAATAACCTTGCCTTGTCAAAGTTACTTCAAAATCCACAGCAAACATTGACACCCCATATTTCCTGAAAATGAGTCTCATGTATCCAATGAGGATTTTTTGGGGCCCAGTAACGGCAGTTGTTTCACCACCCCATTGTTATGAAATCGCTCCTCGTCAGTCCACAAAATGTTATTGGTAATCCTGGTATCAGCGATTAACATTACTTGTATTAAAGCAATGAATCATAGTCGCCGTTCAAAGTTTGTAGGACTTAATGCTTGCACAAACTGAATTTTAAAAGGATGATGTTTGTGAAACTTTTGTATCCTCTGTACTGTTGATTTACATATTCTTATATCTTCAGCCACAGTTCTAACTCAAATATGTGGATTCAATCCAAGATAGGCCAGTACATTTATTTGAATTTCTTCAGTTCTAATTGGTGTTATATGATGACTATGTTTTAAATTTGATGGAAACGAGCCCGTTCGTGTTAGCTTCAACACTAGGAAATGCTATGTGATGGTACTACTCTATCAGGAAATCGCTCTCCATAAAGTGTTCCTGCTTCACGAGAATTTCTATGACACTCTCTATAAATTAAGAACATATCGACACATTCATTTAGAAAAAAATTAGAAGGCATTTTAAAAATGTTATTGCAACACTACTTCACTACGCATTTAACTCTAGTTACGTAAACTATTTTCGCAAGTCGAAATAAATATCTCAGTCTTATTTGAAAGAACAAGAACTTGTTAAACCGAGACGGAGACCCTCTAAGTCACTTTACGAGGGTGAATCAAATATAAACCGGAATGCTTTTCGTAGCGATAGTGAGGTGAACAAAGAGAGACGTGGCTTCTGAGGTTTATCGATGGAGATGTCTCGAGGACATTCCACCGCTAGGGAACGCCACTTTACCACCTAGTCAGTAACTATCGCGATGTCGGAGCGAAAGGTACCGTCGTCCGTTGCGTAACGGATTATAGTTAAAAATCTCTTACGAAAGAGGGCGTAAAACCATCAGGAATGTTGAGAAGGCTTGAGGTACAATTCGGAAACAAGACACTTAAAAAGACACAAGTGTATTCAAGGCACAAACAATTTGTAGAAGGGCGACAAGCCGTAGGAAATGAAGGTCACCAACGTCGATCAAGAACCAGCGTGACAGCGGAGAACATTCATACTGTTGGCCGACTTCTCGAGGATGATCGACGATTAACAGTAGCTGAAATTGCTTCTGAGGTGGGAATCAGCTTTGGCAGTGCTCACGCGATCATTACTGACGACCTTGAGTTTCGGAAAGTGTCCGTAAGGTGGGTTCCTCGTCTTCTCACTGAACATCAACAACGGAATCGTATGGAAGTGTGCCAAGGGCATTTAAACCGCTATGCGGCTGAAGGGGAAGGTTTTTTGCACCGGATAGTGACCGGATAGAAACTTGGGTGCACCATTACACCCCGAAATCGAAACAAGCAAGTATGGAATGGCGAAAGGAGAACGAATCTGCACCTATCAAAGTCAAAACTCGGCTATCGGCTGGAAAGGTTTTGGCCGCCGTATGTTTCGACTTTAAAGGAGTCTTACATATTGATTTTTTCCACGACTGTCGAACTGTAAATGCCACGTACTACTGCCAACTTTTAGACGAGACAAAAAATGGATATCGTCGGAAAAGATGCGGATTTCCCATAAGATACGTTATCCTGCTGCAAGATAATGCCCGGCACCATACAGCTGTCCTAACGCAGCAAAAATTTGAAGAATTGTCATGGACTACACTAGAACACTCCCCCTACAGTCCGGACTTATCGCCCTGCGATTACCACCTGTTTGGACTGCTGAAAGAAGCTCTTGGAGGACAACGTTTTGATGACGGTGTTGCAGTTGAAGTTTTCGTGTGCAATTGGCTTATGGCGCAACCATCTTCTTTTTACGATAACGGGATAAAAAAATTACCCATCCGTTGGGAAAAATGTGTCACGAAATCAGGAGATTATGTAGAAAAATAATTTTAAGTCTTTGTATTTTTATCGTGTCCCAATAAATTTCAAAAAAATAATTCCGGTTTATATTTGATTCACCCTCGTATATTGATGGATTTAATTTAATTTAACAATCACAATCAGACGTGATTTGATTGGTGAAGATAAATCCACAATTAACATCCAACTGATATTGCGCTATTTGACTGACTCTGAGACGAATTTGATATTTACTCTACTAACAAAGCTATGAATACGTAGTTTATATTTTGTGTAACGGACCAACATTCTTCCTCTCGTTATTAAACATTTTGTGTGGTGCCGAGTACGTCGATACCTTTAGTGTTTACCATACTACTCTACAGTTTTTGTTAACATTATTTACCATTATTCATTTTAATATCAAATGGAGCAAATTTAATAACAGAGGAAGACATCTTGGAATATATGAAAATTATTTTGCGTCAATGTAGGAATTCATATTAAAACGATTAAAAAGAACTATGCACATGTATCCAATTGGAAACCAAAAAAAAAATCATTTTTCAATAACAAAAGTAATATCCGAACTATGAAATTTTAAATTAGCTTCTTTTATTGTCTTCTCCTTTCCTTTTCTTTTTTTTAAACGACTTATGCTACGACAAACTTAACATAACTACGACTTGTTATTAAACCCAAAGGTTAAAAATTGAATATTAAACTGAAACCAACTCCGTAGATTGAATTGCAAATACAACAATTACCATTTTCCCACAATGTATCTGCATCCCGGCGAATACGCGGTACGATATGTTTTCGGGTTTCTCAAACCGACCCACTTTTACGAACAACGCCGACTGTATGTATATTACAGGAATCATGCATTTGTGTTAATGAACTTCTCAAGTTGCCGAAGTTTCGCGGGAGCCCGGTAGTTTACAGTTGCGCGCTCATTATTGTTATTGCATATCGAGAGTTGAAAATTATTACGTTACGATTTTGGTCTGTTTGTGACCGGATTTGAGCGTGGATACGAAAGATGTATCCCCTCGCGTAAGATGGCACCATGTATGCGTTTGACACTGTTTGGTAGAGTGTACAAGGCACAACAATCGAAATGTCCTCTGTAAATTGTGGTCTAAACACTGTATTCGGCTTTAGTGTGTATGTTGCCACTTTAATCTATTGTAAAATACGTTTTAGTAAATAAAGAAGTTACTTTGTTAGAAGAGGATATTTTGTAGTACTTTTTTTGCAATAGATTTCAGTTTTACATATAGATAATAGATGGTAATCACTTTTCCTCATTTTATAATTATATTCAAACTGACTTTTGTAAAGACAGAAGTTCGCTCAACGCGGTGTGGAAAGTATTATGTGCTAATAACACTGGACAACAAATTTTAGTTTATTTGTTGTATCTTGCTTGAAAAGTGCATCTTTTTGTTAATTTTGGAGCGCTGAATACAAAAATGACAATGAAATTAGAAACTTAGTTGCAGTTTTCAAGAACAAGTTTTTTTATTTTATTTTTAACAAAATAAAAAATAGATACTTTTACACTTGTAAAGTCACTAAATACGCCGTCTTTTTGCTATTCTTTTGTAAATTGTTTCTGGAGCATCTCTAACAAGAGTGCAACAGTAGTCGGCAAGCATGGAAGCATTCCAATTTCCCTGGTACCTTTTCTCCAGCAGCATACAGCACCGTTTCTTCTGCAGCTAGACCATGAAGCTGAGCAATTCGTTATAGATTTGCAGCAAGTAGCATGGAATAACACAAAGAATTGACTAGGAAAACTATAGGAATTAATTACTTATAAGAGATAAGACATTTTAAGACAGTTAAAGAAAAGAGAAAAGCTAGACAACGGTGGTAAACAATAAGATCTCCAACCGATAAAACTAATTTGAACAGACTCACATAACAATTAAAACGCGAGATAATAAAAATCAAAAACGAATCGATCGAAAATTATCTTCAAGACTTAACAAACGATATGAATACAGATTATTCATTGTGGAAGGCCACGAGGAAAATAAAAAAGCCCATTGCGCATATACTACCCTTGAGAACCTATGAACCTATGAGAAACCAGAAGCCTTTGCTAAATACCTAAATCAAGTATACTCGACAGAACTAACATAGATAACCCGCTAGAAGAAGATCCTGAAGAAGAAGAAATTGAACTTACATCACAAAGAAGTCCTTAAACGAATTAAAAGAAATCTTAGTGCAAGAAAAGCAGCAGGCCGTGACCTCGTAATTGGTACAGTCCTAAAACATCTATCAAAATAAGGATTAGCGAAACTGACTAATCTCATCAATGCCGCTTTCCGACTGAAATATGTACCTCATTTATGGAAAGTGGGAGACGTAATTATGCTCCCCAAACCTGGTAAAGAGTAACACGAGGTCACGTCATATAGACCAATCTCACTGTTGCCAATTAACTCAAAAGTGTTCGGAAAGGCCTTACTTAGAAGACTGAAACACGTAATAGTAAACAAAAAATTAATTCCACCGCACCAATTTGGATTTCAATGATTGAGCAAGTCCACCGCATCACGAATGTAATAGAAAAGACCTTAGAAGGGCAACGGGCTAAACAATAAGTTACAGAGCTTACTACTATAACAATATGCCGAAGTTCTAAAATCATATATCACTGATAGATATTTTAGAGTCAAGTTACAGGCCTCAACCGCATTAAAGCTAGAGTGCCACAGGGCAGTGTATTGGGCTCCGCCTTATACCTGCTCTGTACTTGTGATACGTCGCAGCAAGAAAACGTAACAACTGCACAACATAGAAAAAGCTATGATGAAATTACAAAGATCCATTGACTCAGTGAATAATTGGATAAAGAAATGGTATATCTAAACTTTACCAACAAAACAAAGGATAATTATTTGCCCGTGGTGATCCACAACAATCCGATCCCACATGCTAATACGGCAAAGTCTTTAGTCATGACTCTAGATACGAAATTAAAGTGGAAAGAGCATGACAAGGATATGAACTGGTTGATGAACAGAAAATCTAAACTGCTAGTCCAGAATAGGCTGCTCCTCTACAAACAGCTGCCCAAGCCAATATGGGTATATGGCACACAGCGGATAAGTAAATCGCCAGGATTTACCGTCAACACTTTCAGCCGTTGGACGAAATGTTGGGAATTTTTGATGAAAGAGTTACTGTGTCCAGCGTAAGGTTTTAGAAGGTTAGAAGGGTACTACGATAATTTGTAGGTAGAGCTATTGATAGTGCTGACAATAGAACGTAAGGGGATATTGGGTTTGTGAATTTTAGGGAGGCCGTATAACTTAAGGCGTGAAGAATCACTAGGGAGAAGTGACCTCTTAATATCGTGGGTGGGAGAGGGGGGAGATGACGTTTTGATGGAGTTAATGAAGGAACGTTCAATTCGGGAAGTAGGATCACGTTTACAAAGTTGATAGGTGCCGTCTTGCAGTAAGGAAATAACTTTTTTAAGGACCGGGTTCCTGACTTGGGAAGGTTTGATTTCGGAGGTTTGGCATACGCGAGGATTTTGGATGTTTCAAAGCAAATGAGATCAGCGGTTTCAGATGGGAGATCGACAAGAGCAGACTCTCTGCCAGTAATGATGTCTTCAATAGGAATAAGTTTAGGCGTAGGGGCAAAGTTCGGGCCTTTGGAGAGTACAGCAATCTAATGAGAAGATAGAGGCTGACTAGAAACGTTTATGACAGTGTGTGACATGACTCTAGAATTCTGGGATGGCCTAGGGATTAGGGAATCGAATTTTCGGGTTTGTCGTGCGGTAGTAAGTGAATGGGTTTTTTCGGCTTGATGATAAGTAAAGCGTGACAAACGGTTGCATCCGCTGTACATACAAGGAATCGAGTGAACGTTCGGTTATTATCGGTTGATCGGTACACGCACACCGATCAACCGTTAATTATCGAACATCCACTCGATTCCTTGTATGTACAACGGGTGCAACCGTTTGTCAAGCTGTTGTTCTCGCTGAGTTCTGCTACTTGCTCAGTGTCTTCTTCCAAGACGTCTTCATCATTTTCCACATTATTTTCAGAAATAATGTCATCAGCCTCGTCCCATCCGTCATCTTCATCACTGGATAAATTCCCAATAACGGAGTCATCATCTCTCATAAGTTCCAGAAGTTCTTCTGTTAACCCTTTCGACATGACTGAAAATTATGACAAATAACATAAGAATCCACAAGAAAATAGTAACCTTTAATAGTTTTGCCAAATAGTACTATAGTATTTTTGTCCCTGTATCGGGACATACAAATTAGACACTAATAAGTAGAATTTTATTGTAATTATCACGGTTAGTTATAATTTTATAGTAAAAGATTAAATTTCAACTTACCTTTGATAATATGTAAAAGGTTTTTACAGCACTATTTGAATATTTAAAATTATATTTTCCCTCCTCTTGCAGTACCTATCACAACAGTATGCGAACATGGTAAAGAAAACAAATTTCTATAATTATTTTGACGATCGGCAGGTGGCGCTGTTGCTAGAAGCTTTTAAATGAATGTCTCTCAGGAGGGACATGGGGAAGAAACGAATATAGTGTACAATTTGAACCATTAGGGGTATAGAAAATCAGTGTCCCTCATGAGTGACAACATCAATGAAAGGATTAAAGCAACTAAATGAGAAATTTCATTAAAAAAAATATTAGTATTGCTTAATCCGCGCAGTTTTGGAAATTTCGTGCTTTTAAAATATATAATGAAAAATATAATTTTACAAGACGAATCAGTAAATCAGACATTTCCATTATTCCGTACTGTACATAGCAGCAGTAAAATATGCATCTTAAAGCTTCAACGGAAGGTATTTAGTTTGATATAAGCAAATATACAACTACGTCCCGTGACGCTATAGGGAACGAACGTGTGAATCCGAACGAAGTTAATTTAGGAGCGTAGGTAGGTCACCGGAATCGTGTAACGAACGTGAAATACAAAGCTGCAGAAATGTAAACTACATGCATTTGTTAATAGTGTTGATGTTTCTTGGTTCGGAAATTTCAAAGTGTAGGAGTCTAAGATGTCTTATAAGGCGTAGATCTTAACTTGGAACTATTCTAGCTCGATAAAATATAGAGAGATAGTAGAAAATGTTACGGTATATACGAAATGACATTTTTGTAGTTAAGAGGATTTCATAAATGTGAATCATAGCAAACTTGGTAAGAATTGTCTCGCTTGAGGCGTTAATGTTAGTTTTACGTCTCCCTTTTCTGTTTCTTCGTTCTTTCTCTTTTTTACGACCCCATAGAGTATATAAGTTTTAAAGCTTGTAATAATCTCGGGAGTCTTTAACGTGTAAATGATATATGTAAAATTAAAATTGGAAGAACGATAATCTATTTCAATATTTGAACACTTATCCATGGCAAGATAGTTTTCAGATGTAATGATAATGATAATGATGATAGTGATAACGATAATTTATTACCCAACAGATATAACATCCATTTACAGGACAATACAAAATTAAATCTACATGATAAAGGTAACTATTGTGAAACAAAACTAAATAATTCTTACTAAAACTATTCAAAACAAAACAAACTTAAATCTAATACAAAATCTAACATGGAATTATAAAACTTACTAAAACTTATTCAAAGCGAAACAAGCCTAAATCTAATACAAAACCTAATATGGAATGATACAAGGTGCATTGTGAACGAGCATTTGTTCAATAGTGTAGGCAACGGGGAGAAATGCATAGCTTGTGATCGTCAAGAAAGTTACATACATTGTTTATGTATATTGTAAACAACGGAGGACCCAGTGGGGAAGAAACGTTGAGATTAATGTCCGGAGAGAGCTACATAATGTTTCCTTTGCGTAAAGTATGACGAGAAGAAATAAATTAAAGACGTAGAAAAACCAAACGCCTCTAGTTTCATAAGTAGTATAGAATGGTTAAAGCGATCAAATGCTTTACTTAAATCTGTATAGATGACGCGTACCTGTTTATTCTGATCCATATTATCAGAGATAAATTGGGTAATAACTGCTAAATTTATTACAGTTGAACGGAAAAATCCGTGCTGATGTATGGGAGATAAACGGCTTAGTCTGAGGATAAATGCAGGAATATAAGCATTTCTCAAAAACCTTCGCAAAGTTATTTACAACAGCAACCGGTCTATAGTTTTCGATTAATTGCTTATTGCCCTTCTTATGCACTGGTACCAACCTTGCAATTTTCCAAAGATTCGGAAAAGTATCTGTCTTCAGAGATAAATTAAATAAATAGCATAAAGGAGGAATAAATACTTGGCTACGGTCTTTTAAAATGAAGGTAGCTATACCATCGTTAACCATAGTGTTATTATCTTTTAGCGATTTTAAAGCATTAAAAACCTCGTTTTCAGTAATATTCAATCAACCCCAACTATCAAGTTACTCAAAGATGTTGCATGATGTCCTACAGAGTCAGATTTAGTCAAAATTCCTGTAACAGAATGAACAAATTGCTTGTATAGAACGTTTTCCTTCAGAGTTACCATCAACATATCCATTCTAATCTAATTTACATAACGCTACGTAAAGAAGAATACATTATCTCGGTTTTCTTGAGAGAAGCCATTGAATAGAACGCAGGACTTCATAAAGTTTCTCGAGGATGTTCATATTAATGACATTTAATAAACCTCCAGGCGGTTTCAACTTTCTAATAAAACAATCTAAATTACAGACACTGTTTACGGGCCGATGTACATATTCCTCAAGGCGGGCATCTCGGAGGGTTCGGAATCAGCGCTTTCGCTCGTAAAAGATAATTTACTAAGTAATTGTTCGGTATCTCTTAGAGAATTCTTACTCTCGCTAGTTCGCTGTACAACATACAAAACACGCTACAGCGTGGAATTGCTTGTACTTACATATACTATATATCTGAAAATTGATACGTTTTAAGGAGACGTCGATAATTTAAAATGTTTTTATCTTATGTAATAGCCGCAGCAACAGATACATTGAAGTATTGATTTAGTTGGGGGATGCCGGTTAAACCGAAAGGTAATCGTGTATCGTTTGTTCTTAAGATCTGAATTATCTCAGTAAAAAACTGGGTTTGATAGGATCTTTATGATTTATGATAGGATCTATTTGATTTATTTTTATGAAATGTTACTTTAGGAGCTCATACCTGAAATGGTAGACGGTTAATATCCGCCACTTCTTCAGCGCAATCACAAAAGAGATCTGCTCTTAAATTGACCCTATATGGATGCGTTGGAAACTTAATTCTAGCAATTGTTGAGTAAAATGGTTTGAGAACAATTTTATTTTTCTACCACTGTTTGAACTTTGCTGAATAAAGCAATATTACGTCGTCATTTTTAAATTTTTTCTTTCATTTCAGCTAACCTCTAAGTCTTTCCACACCAATTCTCCCAATATACTTTGACATGCTTATCAGGTACATTCCTAATTGACTGCTATGCAAAAGTTGTTGGGTGTGATGTTCACAAGCACTTTGATGAAAAATCTTACCTCAAGTTGCTTCTTGAGAGCCAGATTACTACCTATACCCAAAAACTGTTTCTTTCCACTTGAAATATTGAAAAAGATGTGACCAATATCCACTGTTTGCTTTAGAGGCATCGGCATCTGTTTGATTTGGTCGATGATTGCTGCATGTGATGCTCTACCTTTCGTACTATCTCTCGTATGCAGGGAGAATGGCATCTGTAGCTTCCAGTTTGTCAGAATAGCCAATGTTCTGTGGTACCACCTTGCTGGTGATGTATTTGTCTATATACTTGTAAGCTTGTACCAACTTAATTTTATTAATTCATGACATTCATAGAAATTAGCTTATGTTTTACTAAATGGAGTGTGGTATTTTCTGTCTTACCTTCAATAGCATATTCTTTTGCGTGAATCTTATAAAAAATTATTATTTGAAATAATAAATATTTTATTTTTTCAAATTTCCCGCAATTTTTTACAAATGGTCAAGCCCGCGAATTTTGAAATCTGCCTTTAGTAAATTTATAGTAAACTAAGGATTATTATACTGCGAAAACATGAAATGAAAACACTCAAAAAGCTGTTTAATGAAATATTAAAACAACTGTTTCAACAAATGCAAATTTGCTTCAAAAGACATTTAATAAATGACTTTATTGGATCTTAAATGCACATTACATAAAAAAAAGTATATATGTATATATAAATGTGTTGAACATTAAAATGTGCACAGATCCAACCCCATGGCGAAACCCAGTTGCAGTATGATTTACTGTTCCTGCTCATGTCCACCATGACCTAAATCAGTGAATAAGCAATTCAATTCGAATTAAGATGCCTACTCATAAGTATAAATGTTATTAAGTAAAAATTACAAAACAAAATGTATGCCTAAATTTAGAATAATAATAATACCGACTACCAACAAAAACACCTACTCCATTCATACCTATATCTACTCCCATTAAGACAAATAGGTATGCAATTTTGCTTTAAAATTAGAGCTGGTGGCTTGTTTCAGTTCATCCGGAACATGATTGTACATCCTATAAATAGAAAAACTAAAAGACCTTTCATATAGAGTCGTATTATGCAGCGGTGGGGATATTGTGGATGTCTGTCCTAAATTTAATCTTATTGTAGAGAAACGGTGGTGACTTAAACTGCATAGCTCTATGATAAAGACACAGTGTTTGCAACTCCCGCCTTCGTTCCATTGAGAGCCATCCAATGTCTTTTATTTTATGAGAGATATGCTGGAATCGACGAATATCATGAATAAAACGTAAACAACTGTCTAAACCTTCTGAATTCGATAGGCAGTTTTCCTGTCGATAGCAGTGTGGTATAATGGTAACAGTAATTAAATTGCGAAAGGACAAAAGTTTCGCACAGCAGTTTTTTAACTTTTGTCCTAAGGAGCTTTCTGTAGGGATACAGTTTTTTTAGATGGAGATACGCATTCCCGATGTAATTAGAAATCTGCTCCCGGTAATGAAAAGTATTATCTATGACTAGTCCCAGATTCTGTGCTTTGCTGACAAAAGGGATTTCATCATTCTTTGTTTCGACCTTTATTGCAGATGCTAAATTTTTACAGGTTCTTTGTTTACCAAACAGTAAAGTTTGAGATTTAGCTGGATTCAGGCAGAGATAGTAGACCAATCGGAGGGACTAAATGAGCAATACAGTTGCGTATCATCCGCATACTGATGCACACTACAATACCTAATGGCAGACACAAGTTGGGAAGTATACAGCGAAAATATAATTGGACTAATTATTGATTCCGGCGGATTAATTATTTATTTAGTTATTCATTGTTTGAGTTGTTTGCTTTGTATAATGAAGGCATCAGCTGTGTCAAACTCAGCCAGGAATCCGAAACATCAATAGCAATAGAGGACAAATATAATGGCTAATAGAATTTACCAATTGAAATTAATAATTTTGAAAACAAAATAATAAAGTAGGTACCTATGTTCAATGTTCAAGTTATATATATTGTAGCTCTACAGGCCGTTGTGGCCCAAGGCTTGTTTTACTATAGTCCTATTCAGTATTAGTTTTAGAATTCTTCGGTTGTTCATCTTCCAAATGTGCCCCAGCCACCTGACCTTCTGTGCTTTCACTACTTTTTTATACTTGGCTCACCGTAAAGTTCCATTAGTTCAGTATTCGTCCTTTTTTCCCACTCTCCTTTCACTTGTTTCCCCCCATATATTTTTCGCTGAACCTTTCTTTCCTACACTTCTATAACCTTTTGGTCTACCTTTCTTACTATCCACACTTCACTTCCATATGTCACTATTGGTCTTATAACGGTTTTGTAAATTCGCACCTCAAGTCCTCTCGAGATCAGTTTGAATACATTTCTCAATGCAACATCTGTTTCCAGCCACTAACCTTGCTTGTGTTTCTTCCCCTACATCTGGTTTTCTAGTAAACACCGTACCTAGGTAGATAGGTGAGACCTATTTGAAACTGTATTTCCCATTTTCATCTATCTGTATTGTTAATTTCTGTGCCTCGGCGAAACCGGCGTCCGTCCAGGCCATGTACTTTGTTTTCGTGTAGGCCTATTTTCTCCGACGCTTCCACTAATCGACGCAGTGTTTTCCTAAGTTCCTCTTTACTTCTCGTTATAATTATTATGTCGTCAGCGTAGGCTATGCATCGATGTTTCTTGTAGTAGATTAGGTTTTCTTTATTTATTTCCGCTTGTCTTATTACTTTTTCCAGTATTATATTGAACAGAACTGCTGATAAAGGGTGCCTTTGCCTTAGTCCTCCTTTGACTTCAAAGGTGCTCGAAATTTTTTCTAAAATGATTACCTTGTTTTCTATACGGCTGAGTGTCATTTTTATCAGGGCGATTATTTTCCGATTTACTCCTAGTTCCTTTAGTGTTTCGTCATATGCTTGTTTGAAATCCACAAAAATTACAAAAGTTGGTTTCCTGTATTCATAGCTTTCCGCCTGAATTTCTCTTGGTGTATATATACTTGGTCTATTACTCCTCTTCCTTCTCTGAAACCACACTGATATTCACCAAAGCAGTTCTCCATACTTCCTACTAATTTATATTTAATGGTGGCAATTGCTAGTATTTTATATGCAGTATTGAGTAGTGCGAAGCCTCTGTAATTGTCACATTCTGCTCTACCGCCAATGTTCAAGTTAATAAGAATAAAAAAAAAACAACTAATAATTAGTTGATTGTGTAATAGATCAAAAGTTTATCTACACATGATAAATTCTTAGTAAAATGTGTATATAAAGTATGTTAAAAATGATATTGTGAAAAATATGGAATTAAAACATCACAGTACATTACAAATAGATACACCTGTAATGAGTAGAGTAACCAAAACTTGCGGACTCGCATAGGCGTCGGTATTACGGGTTAATATAAGAATACGAAAAATTCATAAATAAACTTACTTGCTAATTATTCAACAAATTAGAGGCATCAGGATGTGAACTACTGTAAACTTGCATCATTGCATATGTTTCCACAGTTACTTCTTTAAACCTTGTGCGTCGACAAGAAAAAATATTCTTATACATAGAAAACGATCTCTCCACATCTAAGGAAGTTACATTTGCATGTAGAAACTGTTTTTCAAAATCACTTAAAAGTTCACTATTCTTACACTTATTATAAACGGCCTCTAAAGTATTAAAATCGGGATTTTTCCTTAAAACATCTGCCAACTTTTGACTAGCGCATAATCCTGGCGTATCATTTAATGTGTGTAATTTATTTTTTACACTCTCCACTATGTCTAATGATTCCTGCAATGACAATTCAGTACATCGTAGTTTTCTGATGGCATCTAGTAATACTGTATAATTGGTACATATTGTTGTTAAATCTTCTGAAAGTTGAGGAATTTGAAATTCTCTTTGACTTTCTCTAATTGCTTTGGATTCATTCCGATTAAATCGCATTATAACTGATTGAATTTGTTGAAAATGGATCAAATAGTAAGAAGCTGCTGTTAGCCAAGTACCCCATCGCGTTAAAATTGGTTCAGGAGGTTCTGGAATACCTGGACAAAATTTACGAAATTCTTTTAAACGTTTAGATTTAGGAAACACTGCTTTAGTACTTCCAATCATCCGATCAACGTTTCCGTAATGTTGTCGAACAACTTCACCAACTAAATGCAAAGCATGCAGCACGCAGGTTATATATGTTAAGTTAGGAAATATATGTTTTAAGGTTAAGTTAACACTTAACATCGTTGCTGCACTATCTGTCACAATCATCACAACTTGATCTTGGGCAATTTTAAATTTTTTCAAAGCGTTCATTATCACTTTTTGAATATTTTCCGCGGTACATTGTTGAACACGTTTGCAAGCTAACAAATATCGAGATGCTGTGTTCTCGCTAGATAAAACGCGAGCTATTACATTCGCAATACGGTTTTTCTTTATATCGGTCGTCTCATCCACGGTAATCCATATTTTTTTGGAACACAAATCACGTTTACACACATTTTCTAGCATCTCTTTCATTCGCGGCAAATGTTTCTGTAATTGTGTTTGTGAGGGTAATGGGTACTTTGGAACGTATTGTCGCCAAAACGTTTTAAAAGCTGCTTTTCTCACCAACGACAACGGAAGGTTACAAGAGGTAAACATGATTAATAAATGTATGAGGAATAGTGTATAAGATATTTCAGTTCTTGCATTTCTCATATGCTTAATACCATTGACATGCCTGTGGCAATCAGTTCTGTCCAATGCAGCCAAACGAACATTGCATATTAAGCAAAAAACTGCACTACCGTCATATTTTAAATGGGGAAAAAGTGACATACTTATGTATATTAGTAGTAAATCTATTACGAGGCATTGTTTTCTTAGGTATGTAAATATTAGTTCTATATGAAACGATACACTAATTATGTACTTGGTTTAATACTACAACACACAAAAAACACCAGCTATATTTTCAAAAGCGATACGTAAGTACATAACCTTGACCGTTCGACTAATCTCTGCAACAGCTCAACCGGTACTAAAACGAAATCTCTCTCAGCGCGGTTTAACATGATTTATATTCAAGGTCGACACTACATACCTGCTTCTCTACCGGTTTAGTTTATTTATGAATTTTTCGTATTCTTATATTAACCCGTAATACCGGCGCCTATGCGAGTCCGCAAGTTTAGGTTACTCTAGTAATGAGATATATACCCACTCTAGATGGCTGTACTCATTAGATCCACAGCTGGGTAAATTAATGTGTAAGGGAGCCAGAAATAAAGCAATACACTCAATTGATCAGTTCTAAGTTTTCGCAACCTATTCACTGCTTCATCAGAGAAACTAAACTGGAAAAAGTGCAAGCATTACAAATGGATATAACATTGTTTGGAAGGTGATTTGAGTCATTTTGATGGTGCCCGATTCTATTTTTTAAATATTGTGAGCTCCGTCCCACAAAGATTGAGTCACACTGTGAATTCGGGATGGAATATATCACATTGGACATGGAATATATCACATTTAACAGGGGGGACATGGAGTCTTTTCATTTTGAAAACAATTCATTGAGAGTGATTACATAATATTTAGCAAGAGCGATGGGAACCTCTCCGAAACAATTGAAAATTAATTAATTAAAAATTAAGAATTGATAAATTGAGTGTATTGTTGTATTTTTGCCGCGAACCTAAATATCCTATGAGCCTGACATGGGCCAATAATTGATAATATTGATTCCACCAATATTATTAAAGTAAATTGAAACCATCTCAAGAATAGGGCTTTCATATCATTTCAATAAGCTGTGAGTGATACCTTTAGATGAAACTTAATAAAATACATCACTGCAATTATTACTTCAATTTGGATTTGGAACTTCATCTGACCTATTAGCTGCTCGTGAGAAAGTCTCCAAGAAGATATTTAGTAATCTAGAGCAATTGCCACTTTAATTATTTTTACTGTTGATTAGCAATCAACATTTGTACTCATCATAAATAAAATTACAGGAAAAATATCGATTCCTATTGGCTACCAAAAGAGAGTGAAGGCGAATTTATATCATCATTTTGTTTGCTTCTTGACATCAAACAGATTATTTGTATTTCCAAAATGCGTCGCGTTCGAATACATAGCTACATTTTAACTTAAATGGCTCACCCTGTATGCCTTTATCTTAGACGAACAATTCCCTTTCCGCGAGTTAACTGAATTCTTAATGAACGAGAAATTATGTCGGCGTACTAACTGACGAGATTAATCTCGAGCAAATCGCGGAAATTGTCATCATTAACTCAGTTCTGTTTCGCCGTTATTTGCATATTTTCGCTGTGGAATTCGGAATGTAGTCGTTTAGCGAGATGACAACGGTATTGGGTTTTGTAGTCTATATTACTCACGTACTTTGGATTGTCTAGCTAATCTACTGAGAATCTTCCAGATTTAAGGGAAATATTCTTGTTTTAATAAAGCTCTTAGCAATTATTTTGAAGCTTTTGGCATGATTTGCGGGTGAGATCAATAACCAGGTGGTTATGTTATGAGCGTATTGTTTATATTCAAACAAAGTATTTTGTGTTTGAAAGCTATCATTTCATCATCAACAACGGGTCGATTACTATTTCTTGTGAACTAATTCCAAGTTCAATTACATTTTTGGTGTTGCTTTCTCATCTTAAAGAGAAACACATTTTTGACGGTTGTGGAAAGACAGATGCAGCGTTACCACATATTTTATATTTTAGCTTAAGTAATGCAGCAATAATGGTTTTGAAAATCTGTTTCTGGTGTTATGCAAAGTTGACTAGGAAAAAGCACGAAATTGTCTCCTGTAGCGCCAGGTTGATCCAAAGAGTTCGTTATTAAGTAACATATATATTATAGTTTTTTTACGGGCCTTCAGGTCCAGAGCTTTGCTATTCTTTTCCAAATTTTTCTGTCCTTGGCCTTCCTTTTCCAATCCGTTGTTCCCTTATCTTTCAGGTCTCCTTGAACCGCTTTCCTCCAACGTTTTCTCGGTCTTCCCTTCCCTTTCTTATATTGCGGCTCTTTCCAGGTTATTTTCTTCACTGTTTTATCCTCCGTCATTCTCTCCATGTGTCCCAACAACTATAATCTTCTTGCCTTGATGAACATATCAATTTGTGACTCCTTGCATAAGTTGTAAGTTTCCTCATTTATCCTTCTCCTGTATCCTTCCGTCCTTATCCCTCCTACTATTCTTGTGAGTATTTTTCGTTCCAATCTTTTTACTGTTTCTTTTGTCGTTTGATTCAAAACTCACGTCTCGCATCCATATATTGCTGTTGGCCTTATTATGGTTTTGTATAATCTAAATTTCGAGTACTCCGGCTATTCTATTGGTTTTACTAAGCCTTGCAGCGATCTCTTTCTTTTTTTCGCAATTACTCGTTATCCTTGCTCTTAAATATACGAACTCATCTAGCACTTCGAACTTCTCCTAGGGACGTGTCTGCTTTGAATTCTTCCTTTGCACTGCTGTTCTTCCCTATCTCCTTAATTTTACACTTTCTCTAGTTTATCTGCAATCCCTGATTCGCCTCCTCTATCAACCTCTACATTATTTCTATTAGTTCTTTTTCGTTTCTGGCAATCATCGTCAGATCGTCAGCGTATCCTACTAATTGGTGGTTCTTGTATAATATATCTCCTTCGCTGTTAAGTCTGCTGCTCCTTACAATTATTTCCAACACCACGTTAAAAAGCTATGTAGAGAGTGGGTTTCCCTGCCGGAAGCCTTTTTTGACAGTAAAGTTTTCTGATATTCCCCCTTTCATTCTCACATTGCAGGTTGTCTTCGCGGGTATTGCAAGCTCCTCCATCACTCTTACCACTTTGCTTCTCCTCATAGAATCGTACGCCTTTTTGAAGTCCACAAAGAGAATAACTGCTGTTGTCTTATACTCATAATGTGTTGTTATTATTTCTTTCATCACGAACAGTTGATCTGTTGTTCTACTACCTTTTTTGAAGCCGGCTTGGTATTCTCCCATTTGCGGTTGTTTCCAGCTTCATTAGGTAATGATAACAATTACCAAACTGTCAAATCTCAATTCTAAAAGCGTAACTTGTTCTTGTAAGACGTTTATTGTTATTATATCTCGCATTTTTTATATTTTCGTTATTTGTTCTTGTTATTATTTGTTATCTTTTTCCCCCATTACTTATATGTGCCGCGTAAACGATACACTCTATGATGATGTGTTTTCAGCAATATTTATGATTTTTTAGTTTATTTTTGTTTTCTAATTTCTCTTCAATTATTATTACTTTTTTATTACTGTACGTATTTTTTGTTTTGTACATTGTTGTCCTGTAACTGGAAACTGTTAGGCAATAAAAAACTATTGTCGTCATTAGCGTGGTTTCTAGCGCTATCTTCCGCTGTTAACATTGCGTTCACCTCTCAGTTTATTACTGAGGTGCGGGCATTTGTACTCTGATTTCTGTCGCTATGTTCTAGGACGGCATAACTATACCTCTTGGCACTAGGTGACGCCAGGAAATATTTAAGTGCTGTTTTTGGAAATTAGTGGCATAAACTGAGAGGTGGACGCAATGTAGGCAGCGGAAGATAGCGCTCGGAACCACGCTGATTACGCCGGGTAGGCAGAAACATGTCCGTGTGTTAGTACTTTTTTCCTCGGCTTACATTATTTTTGCCGGAAATGATTCTACCAATACCATGAGCCATATTAGCATTAATTTTGGTTAATATAAATCTTAATTTAGCATTTACACTTGAAAATTTTAGCATCTCTGTCACTCATGCTGATATTCCTTTTGTGGCTGAGGATCGATATCATCTAAGTTTAGAAATTGCAATTTCATGCAAGTTTTAGTGCAAAATCCCTAATTTTTCGTCTGCTAACATTACATATTATGATTTCTATAATGCAGATTTAGAATTGCTTTGTAGTGCACTTAATGATATTGACTGGACATTTCTCTCGAATTATACTGACTTAAGTGAAGCTGACGAACGTTTTTATTTACATCTTAATCAAGCTTTTGAAGTTTGCGTCCCAAACAGAATCAATGTGTCCTCGGCGTGACAGATTTCCAGTTTGGTTTACATCTAAAATTAGATTACTCATTAAAATGGAAAACTACTATCGTAGAAAAATGGTTGACTTCGGAAAATCATACATATCAGAACGTATTTAGAAGTCTTCGTAGTTTAATAAGGGAAAAAATATCTGGTGCGTATACGAAGTGTGGCAATTAAATAACCGGGCTGGTGCTGCTATCGGCAAACAGCGAACACGCCACGGCAGGTTTGAACATGTTTGTGCTTGTAGATGCTTCCCCCACTCTGAGCTCGATGGGCACGGTTGTACGTCGCTCAGTTTCGCTTGTAGTAATCGTCCGTTGAAGTTCTTACGCTACCGTTGCATCGGAAGAATGCAGAGTGTTCAGATCGAGCAACGAGTTAACCTCAAGTTTCTTGTGAAACACGAAGTTCTAACTACCCTTCGTGAACGAGTGAGAAAACGAAGACCCGATTTGTGGAAGAGCAAATCCTGGATGCTCCACCAAGACAATGTGCCAACCCATTCCGCCTTGTCTGTGAAGGCGTTCTTTGCGAAATCCGACATCACCGTGTTGGGCCACCCATCGTACTCGCCCGACCTGGCCCCCTGTAACTTTTTTTATTTCCCAAGATAAAATCGGAGCTTAAGGGGACAAGATTTGACAGTGTGAAAGCGGTGAAAGCGAAAGCGACGGAGGTTCTCAACAAGCAGACAGAAGCGGATTTCCGGCACTGCTTTCGTCAGTGGAAAATTCGTATGGTGCGTTGTAGGGATCGGCAAGGAGAGTACATTGAAGGGGATAAACTTTGTAATGTAATTGGTGATCAATAAAATGTTTTGTAGCACCAGTCCGGTTATTTAACTGCCACACCTCGTTTTTACAAAATAACATAAAGTTGGACACTTATGCACTATGGAAGCACGTTGACCGGAAACGTACAGCTAGTTTACCGGGTGTTCTACATGATGGTGAAGCAATATTTGATCATCCTCAAGAAATTGTGAATTCTTTTGCCAGCTTATTTTCTGGCATTTACGTAAAAAATATAAAAATGGCACCAACTGAGTCCTTGTCTACAATTTCCGTAATGTGTCCTAATTTTGTCATAGAAGACAGCCTACTTTCTATTATGTCTCGTCACAGTAATAAGTTTACCGTGGGTGATGACTAGAGCGGGCCAAATTGCGCCATCCAACAGAATCGGAATCAGTCGCAACGGCCGCTTATTGTAAATAGCGTATATGTGAGTCACAGCAGATATGTGATATTTCGAAATTAATACACAAGAGTAAAAAAATAAAAGCTGACGCAATAATAATGTTTAGTAATTATAATATATGTACACGCTGAGGTGTTTTTATTTTCATTATGATTTTTTATTTGATTGAAAACGGTATGCGTTGTAAATGGGATGTAATAAGGAAATAACTGAGAAACTGAACGCTTTTTTTATTCTGTTGTACTTAATAATGTAACTGTAAATAAAGATATAATAAATAAATTCTATCCTTCTTAATAATGCGGATAAGCTTGTTTAAAAAGTTGCACCATCAGATAAGTTTCCACATTTGTCTCGGTGAAGGATGTTCGCCGAGACGAAAAAATGTTCTTATATTTCGAAAACGACCGTTCCACGTCTACCGAAGTAAGACAGGCGTAATTAAAATAATCTTTAGACTTAGTCAAGGAATCTGCAGATGCCCCATCGCACATTTGTCTTAATCTCGTGTAGTCCGGATTCTTTTTTAAAAAACTATCGAACTTAGCTAAAACTCGTCCATTTGTTGCATCGTTTATACTGTGTAACAATGTACTAACTTCGTCCACGACTTGCACTGATTCTACCAACGACAATCCAGAATTTTGCAAATTTTCTATCGCGTCTACTAACCCTTTGTAATTGTTGCTAATATTCTTTAGATGTGTTTCAACAGAAATATCGAGAAATCCCTTCTGGCTCATCCTAATAGCTCTAGCTTCGGCAGGGACGAATTGCAAAATAACGGATTTGACTTCTTGAAAATGTTCATTATAATAAAAAGCGGCTTTTAACCACGTTCCCCAACGCGTAAGAATGGGCTGTGGTGGTTCTCGAATACCAGGGCATAACCTGTGGAATGCCCTAGTCCTCTTAGGACTTTTGAGAAACACTTTTTTTGTGTTTGCTATTAATGCATCCACCTCCGGGTAACACTCTCGAATAGTTTGTGCCACAAGATGTAAAGCATGGACTTTACACGTAACATGTAAAAGTCCTTCACACTTTTCTTTAAGGGAACGGCCTACACTACACATTGTTGCTGCCCCATCGCTCATGAACAATAACAGTTGACTGGTTGACACTTGAAATTTTTGTAACGTTTCGAGAACTACGGCCGTAATTGCTTTACTAGTACACTGTTTTAATCTTCTGCTGGCTAGTAGAATTGCAAAATTTGGTTTAATAGGATCTAATACGCGCACTATTATATTCAAATAGAATATCTTTTGCAATCTGTCGTCTCATCAAGACATAGCCACAGCTGTTTATCTTTTAATTCGGCTTTAATTCGATTTTCAATGTCCTCACGTATTCGTGGAATATCTCTCCGTAACGCTGTCCGAGATGGTAGTATCCACTCGGTATTGTATGTACCCCAGAATTTTCGAAATGCTTTTTTATCAAGTATACGAAGTGGTAGACCACATACCATAAACGTTAAAAGCAATTCTAATTGAAATTGACGTTGTTGTGACACACCATTTCTTTTATTTCTGTGGTGTGCGCTATTTATATGTCTTTCACAATCACGTTTGCTCCAGCACAGTAGTTTCCTTTTACAAACTTTACAGAAAATTGTACTCCCATTGTAGTGTAAATCCACAAATTCACTAAGAAATTTATTAACTTTCGTAGGTAATAGCCGTTTATTTTTAATAGTTACGTTAGACATAATCACTAAAGCGAGCACACCGACGCTTGTTTCTAGTATGCCACGAAGTGGTGCAAACGTAACATCTGCAGACTCGTCATTTGTTGATGAATAGAGCGCGTCATCCGTAAATGAATAAGCGCGCTGTTAGTTCGTAGCCGTCGATGAATGAACTTTTTTTTTGTAGTGGCCCACTGTGAACAACGCCCTATTTATCAACGAACACCCAAACTGCAGGTGTATATTTGCGCGTCTTCACGACGTAATAGACAGTGGTTTTGGTCCTCGTCCTAATAATTACATATTTAAATTACCTATGTTTACATACATATATGCGCCCGGCAGCCTGATTGCGAACCTGGCGCGTGGCGCTCTTGGCCCGCTCTAGTGATGACGGTATACCATTTTGCAGTATTAGACATTGCCGTTCTGCGCTTGTTAAGCCACGAACCTTAGTTTTAAATTGAAACACTTATAAACTCTCCCTGGTAAGCTCTAATTTCAGTGTATATACATAGGTATATGAAATTTTTATAAGAATCTTACCGCGGGTTATAACCTACCCTCATAATTTTTCATGCATTTATCGCTTGCGTCCACACTACACCGCGCCAGTTCTCATCTACCGTATGAACACCGAAACTGATTAATATAATATTTTTACGAGAGTTTCTATTTTATCGGCCGCACGGTCGTAAAGCGTTTCCGATTATGACGATAAATTTTGCATAAAAGCGGGCCTGTAGCTGATAGAATTATAATGAAATTCGCCGTTACAAAGGGGACGGCGCATAAAATTAGAGAATGGAGAATCGAATTTATGGACAAAAAGTGCTAAATTTTAGGACATAATCCTTTGCGTGGCGGATAACCTTTAGAGGATTTATCGCCAGAAACGACTCCGTAATTGAATTTTATTCGATGGATTTTTATAATCCGGGCGGCTGTGAAAAAAATGGGCAGCAATTCGATTGGAAAGTGTTTCTAACGGTTTTGAGTCATGGATGTCCGAAATGTTTGACTGCTCTGAAATACTTTTACATAATGATGTGGAACCACATACCGAGTGTCCCAGATTCAATGCTACAAGCGATATCGTCCTTATTTGTAGAGATATGAGATTGAGCAAGGTGTTGAAAATGGTTTGCGGAATTCTAAAAGATATACTTTTTAAAACTACCCCTAATAAACCACCCTTCTAAGAAACCTCGCACAAACCATTTTTTTTTAATTGCAGCCCTCATTCTTTTTACTCACAGGTGTCATTACCCTCCTTGGTTCACGCCGGAAATTAAGAAACACCTAAAATTGAAAGATCATTATCATAAAAAATGGAAGTCGGCACAAAATAATTATTATAGACTAGAAATACAGGGTGTGCACAGATTGGTTGAAAGCGAGATTACCATTGCTTACGAATTAATAATAATAACAATAAATAGAGTTCATTTTATAATAAAAACCGCCACATAACAAGTCATAATAGTCCTTACACGTGTAGAAAACTACAATTATCACACTATAAAATTCAGCTACAGATTACATACAGAAATAGAAAAGAAACATTAGCTGCAGAGAGAGGGAAGAGATATAAATTAGTTTCTCACAAAGATATCTTCGTAAATCTTAGTTGCGTCTCTGGATATTGCCAAAACTGGAGCTTGCGGATGAAGAACGTCGCAAGATGCTTGGACGTTAGGCGAGAGACATTGAATGAAATGCGTGGTGGTAGAAATTCGCAGACGACTCTATTATGAAGAATGTTCAACAAAAATCTTGCGTGTTAATTATCACGTCGCTGGGACAAAGGTTCCATTTCACGACGTAATAGATCACCTTGACGGGCGCCCCTCGGTGGGTAAAATTTCATATAAGGCTAGCGTATTCTAGTTTGCTAATGACGAAGGCATGGTACAGTGTTTTAAGGACATCAGAATCCGTGAAATGTCTGGTCGATCTGTATAAGAAACCAAAAGCTTTATTCGCTGTTAAGCAAAATTCTTCGATGTGGCTAATAGAGCTCATGCGAACGTCGAACACCATCCCAATATCCTGCACCGAGGAGACCCTCAATAATTAATAATTGCCAACATTATAGTTTGTCAGGGTTGGTGACGTTCTTTTAGAAGATGAGGCAGTGCAATATTTGCTTAAGTTCAGCTATAATTTTTTTATCTCACACCAGTCCATAATTGTGAGCAAATTACTTTGCAAGAGTGAGGTGTCATCAGTTCCGTTATTATATCGTATATAAAGTTAATGTCTTACTGGATACAATCTGCTGTTGTGATTTTGCTTTAGTTAAGTTCCATTAAAAATGTTGATGAGCATTTTATATAACTTACTAAACTTCTTTCTCATAAGTTTCACAAATTAGGTTAACAACAATCTAATTTAGAAAGAATTCCATCGGAAGCAATTCCAGTTAAAAAAAAACTTGCAATTACCTACACGCCTCTCGAGCATAATTGTATTGTATCGACATATCGAGCGGGAATAGCTACTAGACACATAAATTCTGATCGATTTGATTAACTGCCAAGCGCTAAAACAGGCAGGTGAGCACCTCGCGTTAACACCATTAGCGCCGCGCTAGATCGTGTGACACGTTCCGGTAGAGTTTACCTAGAAAGAGGTTCCTGTCGGCCAAATCCCCACTTTAATGTGTACAATGAACGACTTGGCGTTGATCAACATCGATTTAGCAGGGAGGTATCAACATGAAAGGTGAAAAAAATGCTCTATAGCAAAAGATGGAAATATTGAACGTTATGAATGATCATTTTGGAGGTAAAAAGAGATTGACTATGAAAGATTAACAGTTCGTATTTGAATGTTTATTTCTATAGAATGATATTTGAAGTATTTTAGTTGAATGATTTTTACCTTTCTGTTTGTTTTCGCGTACTTTCAGTAAAAAAATATTGGAAATACCGGGAAAGGTATTTTCGGAAACTATTTAGCAATAAATAGGAAATAACTTGTGATAGGTGTAAAATTAAAGCATGGCAAATAATCGCCATATTTTATTTACAAATCTAAATCGAAATCTTTTTCGTAAGATTGCTTCAATATATGTATGCCCGGGTTTTTTTTTTTCAACCTAGAGTCAATTTTTGTCGCCAATCTAACGGAGATTTCGCCGGATATTGTCTTTAGTTTATTCAAAATATTGTAGACACTGTTCCAAGTATTTAGTTGTTTGTGTTGAGTCAATAAAATTACTTTCTATATATTTTAATTGGTTTACTAGATTAGATTCTTGAAGAAATTGTTTGCATTGAATAATACTTTTGCCATCATCGTCTAATGAAAAAATAACACGCTCCACACTTTTTGCATAAAATAAAGTAGCTTGTAGCTACGTTCGCCATCCAGTAATGATAGGTGCAAGAGACAAGGGAAGCTCTAGACATTTTTCTCTATATACTGAGACTAATGGTAATGGTAATGGTGCTTAAAAAAAAACTTTTTTACCGGACTTATTAATAGAGCCCGGCAACTGGAGAGCAATCGCAGCGGCGGTGTGACTGTGTTTAGGTGGGCGGGGAGGGCTAGTCGATTATGATACGATACGACAAATCATCATCACTTAGTTCAGTTTAGCATTGGATAGCGGATAGAGCGTGTTGATTTTATTGATACAGACGTAGTTATTGATTGTAGTTTTTAGTGAACATGTCGAAGGCTAAAAAACGACCCTTTCAAAACATAGTAAATAAGTTTATTTCTGACTTTCCCGATTTGTTTTACAATGTTAGTAAGATAGTTTGCAAAGTGTGTAAAATACATTTGATGTCAAATAAGAAGTGGAGCTGTACAAGACACGTAAATTCCGCACAGCATAAAAAACGAAAATTGGGCATGCTACCGAGAAGTGCATTTTTTTTATGTAATTCTTATGTTGATAAACTGTAATTTGCCACTAGGCTTACTCGATAAACAACCGTTTAAGGACTTTTGGGATAAATACAATCCCGAGTTGCGGTTGCCAACGGAGAAAACGGCACGTAAGCATGTTGCATTTGTACGCGATGACGTGGAAAAGAAAATGAAACGCATATTGAAAAAAAAGTTTCTTCGGTTATGTGTTGACGAGACAACAGACTGTAAAAAAATTCAATTGTAAATATTGTGGTTCGCATACTAGACCCTACTAGATCTACATTACCACTGTTACTAGCTAGCCGAAGACTACAAGAGTGTACTGCTGCAGCAGTTACGAAGGTTGTACTTAGTACGTTGGAAAAATTTCAAATTTCAAAAGATAAAGTGTTGATGTTTACGAGCGATGGCGCAGCGATAATGCGTTCGGTAGGCCGCTCTCTTTTTGAACATGGTTGCAAGTGTTTACATGTTACGTGTAAAGTGCATGCTTTACGTCTTGTGGCAGAAAACATTCGACAATGCTCTCCCGAGGTAAATGCATTAATAGCAAGCACATATTTTTGAAATCTCCCAAACGCCTACGATCATTTCACACATAGTGTTCTGGTATTCGTCAACCACCGGAGCCAATTCTTACACGTTGCATGGTTGCAGGCAGCTTTTTATTACGCCGAACATTTCAAAATAGTGAAAGCTGTTGTTGCACAATTCAATCCTGCCGAAGCTGCAGCTATTAAGGAGAACCAGTCAAAATTTCAAGATGTTTCCGTTGAAATAGATTTAAAAAATATTCGTAGCTATTATAAAGGATTAGCTGATGCAATAGACCAATTACAAAATAGATCGTTATCATTATTGGAGTCTCTGCAAATTATAGACGGAGTACATACACAGCTACTGACTATACATGACGCAAAATATTATCGCGTTTTAGAAAAGTTCGAGAGTGTGCTACAAAAAGATCTCGATTTTAGCACACTAAAACAAATTTGTGATGGTGTATCGAATAATCCACTGACTAAGTACAAAGAGTATTTTAATCATGCATGTATAACATCGGTAGATGTTGAACGCTCTTTTTCAAAATATAAACCCATTTTCTCACCACGGCGAACATCGCTCACCGAGACAAATGTGGAAACACATCTAATGGTGTCAACTTTTTGCCACTCTTATCCATATGATGTTAATACTGATAACGGTGCTTCTAGTTTTACTGTTCCGTAGCCAAGGCTGCTTAAAAGGATGAGTGTTTCACTACTTTTCACATATTATAATTATGTATTAGTTCTGTTATTTTTTTTTTCTATTTTTTTACTATTGTTTTTGTATACTGGGCAGGTACGGCCATGGCACGGCTCCCTGTTACCGGGCTCTACTTATTAATCTATTAACGGTTTTAAATTCGTCTCTAACGTACTCACAAACGCGGTGAAGCCTGTGAGCAACACACGCAACTTGTAACATATAAGGGTACACATCTTTTAGTACTCTGTCAGCTTTGATCGCGGCTGCATCGTTAACCCATACAATGACTTAACCTGCAACGTACAACGTTTCATAAACATTTTCTAAAGATACTGGTTAATGTAATATAGTTTTTCTTTTTATTACTATTTACCACGTGTACTCATTTAACTTTAGTTTTTTTAATTATATAAAATAAATAATAATAAAAAAAGGGGACAAATTAACTCATTAATTATTAAACTACATAAAAATAATCCCTAGTTAATTACATTATTAAGGAAATAATTTAATTTTACTGTAACCTATAAAAAAAACTTTTTCATTAGTTCATTCACTTGCTCCTAATTTTGATTAACTTTAGGTTTTCTTTCCATCAATGTAATTTTTCTTTTAATTGGATATCCTTGTAGCCGGCCTGAGAATTTGTTTTTTGAACACGAAACCGGTCGCCTAATTTCTTAATAGAACTTTGAGAGATCTGGACCATTCTTTCATTCCTATCCTTAATAGGAATATTTTCTTAACATAAAACTAAATGATTTATTTGGAAGAAACATTTTTCTGTCTTGGATTTTCTTGATTTTCTAACTCTAAGAAAATAATGGTTTAATACAAATAAAACATCGAGAAAACTATTTTCTTATATTAACATTTTTATAGTCTTGAAATAACTGATTTTTGCAAGAAAACCCATGAATCCAAGAAAGCATTTCTCTGCGTGTATTATTTCAACCTCACAGAAACTTGTTTGCGTAGCCTACTAGATGATATGCATAGAAAATAACTTTCTCTTTGTGAACCAAGCCAGCGATTTTAGCACCCTTGTAAAGCGCTAAGAAGTTCATGAATTGAAAAGTTTTGTAATTACCAGGCCAGAGAGCTAGAAAACAGTATGTGGAAGTTAGGAAAGATTAAATTACAGTAGAACCCCGATTAACCGTGCGCGGCGGGACCGGATGTTTGCCGGATACATGAAAACACGGATAATCGAAGCACACCATTATTTGTATTTTAATACTCTGTAAAAGTCTTTCCAAAAAACGTTGTTGTTATTGTGCATGTATAAGAACATTATATTCTAGATACATAGCGCATAATAGAATAAGTGTGGTACGGATTAAGTAGGTAAATATTTACGTATTAAAAATGAAATTTAGAAATGGTACGCGATTCAGGTTGTTCATCAAAATATTCCAGTAGAATATTCACTGCATCTGTAGCTTCTTGATGGCTTGTCTTTCGCGTACTACAGTCAGCTTTATCGTCATCAGAACTTATTTCTGTAGTAGCGTTAGTAAGATCAGCATCATCATCCATAATCTGGTATCCTTTTACTTCATGATCACATTCTATCCATTCCTGCATTTCTTCTTTGCCTATTCCTTCCAAACCATGGATGCTTAAGGCTATTTTGGTTATGCTGTCAATTGATATTAATTCCTAATCACCATCTTCTTCAATCTCAGCTTCATCTAAGGTCATTATTTTATAAAATGCATTTTTAATATTACTTCCCTTTACACTATTCCACGCACGAGCGACGGCATAAATCGCTTCTTTTAAATTTAGATTTTTCCAAAACTTCATAAAGTCATCTTCCCCCAACAATTGGAGCATAAGGTCTTTTCTATACAATCTTTTCATGGCATCTATAACACCTTGATTCATTGGCTGGCCAATAGATGTAACATTCGGAGGCAAATATGCCACGAATATGTTTCCATCTTCTGACTTTAATAGCTTTGTGTCAGGATGCGCTGGTGCATTGTCCAATAGTAGCAGGGCTTTTGGCGGCAAATTATTTTCGTGCAAATAAATTTTAATCCGAGGTATGAATTTGTCGAAAAAACCCTTTTTAAAAATCACTCGACCCATCCAAGCAGTTTTTTGATGATAATAATCAACGGGTAAATGTTCAACTTTTACATTTTTAAATGCCCTGGGATTCTTGGATTTTCCAACAACAGCTAACCTGACCTTATGTGTTCCTTATGCATTAGCACAGCATAATACTCTTATCCGATCTTTGCTGATTTTGTAACCTGAAGTAAACAAGAGGTTTTAATCTGAAGGTTTTTTAAAATGCACAGAAATAAGACTTACCTGGAGCACTACTTTCCGCCCCTGCCACAACTGTTCTTTTGGGCATCGCTTTCTAGTATAATCCAGTTTCGTCGGCATTATACACCTGTTCGTGTCTTAAGTCGTGCTCTTTTATAATATTTTCCAAGTTGTAGCAGAATTCTACCATAGCTACATCATCAGCACTCAATTTCTCCCCATGAATGGCCAATTCTCTTATTCCATGGCGCTTTTTAAATCTGTACAGCCAACCAGAAGATGCAGAAAAGTTTTCTTCAATTTTCAACTGTTCATGAAACTTTGGTGCTTGATTAGCACACATCGGTTCCGACATGGGAACTCCTTCGGCTCTTTTCTGTAAGAACCAGTTGGACATTACGTCGTCCAATTCTTGGAAAGTAGATTTTTTAAGGTTTTTCTGCCGGAAATAGCTCTTACACTGTCCGCTCTAGCTACAAAACTCTGCAATTCAGTTTTTTTCTTCATAATGTCACGTACGGTTTGCTTTCCAATATTATACTGTTTAGCTAGCTCAAAAACACCTGTGCCTTTTTCAAATTGTTGAATAATATTGATCTTTTGTTCTATATTTAAAACATTGCGCTTACGCTTTTGATTCGCACCACTTCGCTGCATTTTGTTAACTATACCACGTATGTATGTTGTACTATTTTAAGCTCGGTATAATTGAATATATTCAATGGAAACCTTAAGTAGCCACTAGTGTAAATGTTTATCCCAGAAAAAGATACGTAAACGTTACACATACATATTCAGTTTGTGACACGGATGTTAATAGGGATTTATTCCCCCGAAACGTGCTTGGGACTTACCCAAAACTAACCGTTCAAACGGTAGTGTAGGCAACCACGTTGCTGTTTTTGCCGATGAATACCAGTATTAACCGTCGATCCTCCAGCCACGGTTAATCCGCGCACGGTTGACTGAACTTAAAGTGATGCACGGAAAATCGGCCGACCGGATTAGCCGCGCACGGTTAATCGGGGTTGTACTGTACTTCAATTTCACTTATTGTTAGTGTTAGACTTTCCTGCAGCCCAAATGTAAAGAGCTTAGACATTGTCGATTGACATTAACTACAATATTCATAATCCGACTATTGAACGGTTTCTCGCAAAAGCGGTGATATCTAGTTGATTAAAATTTAATATAGCAAGTTTCAATTACATTGATATACCCCATGTTTGTCTTGTATTTCCCAACAGTGTACTTTCAGAACGGATTTTGCTTGTTATATATCGAAGAAGGTCAATAACCCGTACATAAATGTAAAATGGAGCGTATAAAAGATAGTTCCCAAGGACGGAGGATGGACACCTTCGTGTATAAAGCTTCTAATCCGTGGCTAGGTTTGCTCTAGGCAATCCCTGACTCGCTACGGCCGTAAACGTCTTGCATATACATTACATGCGTCATGCATATTTCAGAGCAATATCCGTAATGTCGCAGAATAACGTCCCGGAGTAATCCAGGAGTCCGGTTTCGAATTCCGGGTCGCCTCCCGGAACACTCCCGCGCGCATAATATTACCGAGAACGACTATACTTATTTTAGACATAATAGTAATAATAATAATACCACGACGCCCACGACCTTCGCCGTATGATCTCGCTTTCAATACGGACAACAGGCAGTGCTGTTTGGGAGATTTATGGGCTTTATATGAAATACCCGGAATACTCCAGGGACTCCGGGAGCGCGTCGAACGGATTTAGTCGATATATTTATACGGTACGAAGCTTGTTGTTGGCTTCAATAGCTGTATGGAAGTCGCAAACTTTGCGTATGTTTTTAGTTACGTGGTAGTTTGGGAAATATTTAAAGTTCTCTAACAACCCAGACTGCTTGTTGAAAGACAAATTTGAACTTCGGAAATTAAATTTTATATTGGCTGTAATTCCATAACAAGGGCGTGTGTTCTAACACGCAAGTTTGAAGAAAACAATCTGTACCATTTATAATAAAATAACGTTAACAGTATTTACTGAGCTATTATATGCTGTCAACAAAGATCTCTTAGCTCAACATGAATTTATTGGACATAAATATGAAATATAGCAGGGTTATGACAAACAAAACATTCACGGCACACTCCGCACCACACAAATTATTAATTAACTCGGGAAGGCCTTTTCGAAGACACAAGGGTCAACATCATCAGCCACGCACCGATTGATGTGAGAGAACATATATTAAATTTAACGAATCCGCTCCATCCCTTCTTTTCAAGAGAAAATATACTGTTATATTCAACGTTGTATCTACGACAACAACAATTTCTCTCAGTTGTCACTTCGGTACTGGCTAAATGTCAGGCTGGCCACTCGTTGGTAACTAAATATCCCTCTTGCGGGGAAAATTGGAAATTTCTTCGCTACCATCACATTAAACGACGTTTAGACGGTGTTTATGGTAATTTATCTTCTTCATATTCCACTTTAAAAAGTGGGCGTTTGGGGCAAGAATCTCTTGAAGATGATGAGCGCCCCGGTCGGCCAATTGAACTGATAACGCCTCAAAACATTTCAATTATTGAAGAAATGATATTAGCAGATCGGCGTTTGAAGGTGAAGAAATTAGCAGTAACATTTCTGAAACAAGTATTCGCCGAATTCTCCATAACCATTTGGGTATGAATAAGATTAGTGCACGGTAGGTACCGCATCTTCCTTCTGCTCTCCAACGTGAATGTTGGGTCGAATGTGCGCGTTCGTTTTTAAACATGCGTGGAGACGAGCGCATAAAGGTTTACACAAAATAAATGGTCAGAAATAAAATATAATACGTACTCACACACTTACCGTCTTAAGAGTCTTCCGTGAAATCACAAAGTGTATAATGTCTGTTAAATATCTGCAACATTAGATATTTTTCCACAGTTATTTCGGCAAACCGAGTGCGGCGTGAGGAAATAGTGTGTTTATATCCAGAAAACGAACGTTCCACATCTAGTGACGTTATATTTGCGTAATAAAAATAATCTTTGGAACAACTTAACAGTTATGTTGGTGCACCTTCACAAATTTGTCTTAATGTACCAAAATCAGAATCTTTCTCTAAAACACATTCAAACCTTTCTAGAACACAAACATTTTTTGCGTCTTCTACCGCGCATAGCTGTGCGTCAACATGTTGCACTATTTGCAGAGATTCCACTAACGACATCGAAGGATTTTGTAATTTTTCTATTGCCTCCACTAGTCCGAAGTAATTGTTCTGAATAGTTTTTAAATCCGTTTTAACCTGACTATTTTGAAATATTTCCTGGCTTTTCTTGATAGCCTGAGCTTCCTTTGGATCGAATTATAAAACCACGTTCTTAATATTCTCAAAATATTTATGATAATAAAACGCGGCCTGTAACCATGTTCCCCAACGTGTAAGAATAGGTTCTGGTGGCCTAGACATACGGGGGCACAGTCTGTGAAATTTGCGAATACGTTTTGGGGATTTGACAAACACTGCTTTTGTATGCGCTATTAATGCGTCTACCTCAGGATAACATTTTCTAATACTATTTGCCACATGACTGAAAGCATGAATTTTACACGTAATATGAAACAAGTCAGCACAATATTTTTTAAGAGACCGGCCTACAGAACGCATGTTTGCGGCACCATCACTCATAAACATCAACAGTTGGTTTGTTGAAAGTTCAAACTTTTCCAATGGATTTAACACTAACTTTGAAATTACTTCGGCAGTACATTGTTGTACTCGTCGGGAAGCTAATAGAATTGAAGGTGACGATTGATGTGGTTCCATTGTATGTACCATTACATTAACCACGGAATGTGTTTTACAATCTGTTGTTTCGTCTACACATAACCACAGTTTTTTTATCTTTCAACTCCGATTTAATTCTTTTTTCAACATGTTCACGAGCAGATGGCACACTTCTTTGTAATGATGCCCGACTTGGTAATTTGCAGTCCGAATATTTATTCCAAAAAAAGACATATGCTCCCTTGTCTAGTAAATTGAACGGTAGATTACATGCAATAAAGGTAACACAAATTATATTTAATTTTTTTTCATAGTGTTGTGTGCAATTTTTTTTTAAGAATGCTGTTTACTATTTACGTGACGTAGACAATCTCTTTTGGACCAACACATTAAAGGGATATTACATACTACACATTGAATTTTAACGCCATCATAATTTAGGTCAGGTATTTCTGCTATAAATTCTGTAACTTTGTCCAACATTGGTCGTTTTCGCGACGTGGGCAACATTTTTAAAACAAATGTAGAACTACGAAGTAGTATTTACGGCAGCGTACATGTATACACAACAGATCTCGTTGAGACTCGCAGTTATACTGGGGGTTGTATCGAACCTCCGCCACTGCCCGTTGGCGCTAGTAAGTAACTCTACTGATCATTGTAATAAATGTATTGAAGTTAGGGGAGATTAATATTGAAAAATAGATATTGTTATATTTTTTCAAGTATATCTTTTCTATATCAGGCTGAGAACTTGTGGCGCCCATCTTGTAATACTCTTGCCCTACACTTTGAAATACTTTTTTGTGTGCAAGGAAACGTATGTTTATGTCTCTACGAGTAATTTAGGTGCTGCTTGGTGTTCCATAAGATTTTATTGCCTACTCATGTGTAAATATGGTATTGCAAGCACTGATACTGCTTCTCTAAGCGTATTTTTTAAAGCTTTTCCTGTTCTGTTTATTTTGTCTTCCGTCGGTGCATTATGAAAATCTATATATGTGGGTGAATTATGAAAATTTATAATTTCCTTGGAATTTACCGCGACGAGATTTTTTCAAGTATTTAGTTACCTCGGAAATTCCAAGGAAATTACAGATTTTCATAATTCACCGACGACAGCCAAAATATATTAATTAATTAATTAGTGTACTTGGCATGTAGGAATTAAAAATTGTCTGTCGAAATAATATGATATATTTGCAGGTAAAAATAGCTAGGTATTAAAAAGTGAACGTTCCTGGCTGCATGATCCTCGTGGTGTAGTGGTTCGCAAGACCGTCCTGAAGCGGGAGATGTCAAGTTCGATTCCTTACCGAGATTTTTTCAAATATTAGCTTTGTTTACTCTTTACGGCTATTGTATTACATACATAACAAGTGCCATTTTCAAACAAAAAATTGCAATAAAAATACTTCAACGCGTGCATGGATTCTTTATATTTTCCACACATTTTGATTGCGCGGATTTTTATTTTTCACCTTAAGGTATTGTTTTCCAAATTTCATTTCTGTCGGGTGTCACACATACACCCTTTAGTTATAATACGCGGCCCATGCGACTGTTCCGATTCTGTCGCGAAGACCGATTATGTCAGGCCTACTGATGACTCTCCCTACAGTGCCAATTTTGCAAAAATTAACTGAGTGTCGACCATAAGCAACTTTCAACGTGGTTAAACGGTAAACGCGAGATCATTAATCTGTTCTACCACGACCGAGCTTTCTCCATTCTCCCATTCATCTGCCTCGATGAATGAGAACATATTGGCACACTACACTAACAATTTGTTTAGGTACAAGGTTGCAATCAAGCTCTTTTCAAATTGTTAATTGTAGCTAATGCTAAGGTCGTGTGTGCGTTTCACACGGTTTTATCGTTGTCAATTTAAAATTTAATGATCTCCACAAGTACATAGACCTGGAAAGCGAGTGCTTACATAGACAAATATTTTAGGATCGTTTACTATTCGAACCTCGTTAAAGACCATAAAGCCCACTTAACATCCCCATATTTCCCTTATTTTTTAATTAAACGATGATGGCTCGTGAGTCGACCGTATACGACGTGATTCACCGCTTTTATATGGAGGTCCTGAAGGAACCATACGATTAAATTGTCAAACGGCCCCACTATAACACCCTCAGCACATATATGCCGAAGGAATGAGTCGAGTTGCGGTTTATGTAGACATATACACCGCTTCCCTGTCGAAGAACAATCCACTGAAATTTACTGATCTTTATGTAGGTTCATTGCCGATATAATGTGTTAGCTCACGCAGCGCTCAGGGCTTATCCTGTCGAAAGGATTTTACGACATATTTTACCCTTAGTCCCTAATATTTTGCGGCGGAGAATTTACGAGATGGCAGTTAATACTGGACAGTTGCAATGATTCCTTGGTACCTATCAACGATTGTTAGAATAAATTTTGAGATAACTAGCCAATTACGAGGTAGGCGCCGTAAATCGTCTACCTGACAGGTTTATACAGGTTCGAGCGTGTTCAAAATCCGTTGCGTCATAGTTGCACATGTGTGGAGCCTATACTATATGTATATATTACGGCTCTAAGAGTAGTAGTTTTTAGTAGCCAGCAAGATAACGTGTCTAGTGCATGAAAATGTTTCAGGTAACGAAAATTGGGTACCGCGCGGTCACTAAATTTTTAACAAAAGTAGGGCATACCACTAATCAGATTAAACAACGTTTAGACGCCGTTTATGGTGATTTATCTCTTCGTATTCCACTGTAAAAAAGGGGGCAAAATGTTTCCATTTGGGGCAAAAATCCTTTAAAGATTATGAGCGCCCCGGTCGGCCAATTGAGCTGATAACGCAAAACATTATAATTATTGAAGAAATTGTATTAGTAGATCGCTGTTTGAAAGTGAAGGAATTAGCAGTGATGTCTAACATTTCTGAAACAAGTATTCGCCGAATTCTTCGTTATCATCTACGTATGAATAAGATTAGTGCAAGATGGGTACTGCATCTTCTTTCACCGCTACAACGTGAACGTCGGGTGGAATGTGCACGCTCGTTTCTAAACATGTGTGATGACCCGATTTTGGAGTCCATTGTCACAGGAGATGAAACGATGGTTCTTATTTATTTTCTGATTTAAAAAAAGACCTTACGGGACGTCGTTTTAAGGACGATAATGAGTTACAAGCAGCTGTAATACAACATTTTGAGGGAAAATTTTAAATAATTTTTGCAAGGATATAGAATTATTAATTGATCATTGTAATAAATGCATTGAAGTTAGGGGAGATTATGTTGAAAAATAAGAATTGCTATATTTTACCAAGTTTATTTTTTCTATATCCGGCCGAGAATTTATGGCGCCTACCTTGTATATCTACCCCGAATAATGAGCGAGATCCCCATGGTGAAAGTCGATAATAAGTCAGCTTGTATATATTTTTTGCAACGTTTTTGCCGTAATCTTCGGCCTGATGAAGGGTTTACATGCCCGAAACCGTACACTTAAAAAATTTACTGGTGTGGGTAAACTGCAGCTAGTATCCCTATGAGTATAGACTTACAAGATTTGCTGGCGTAGGTAAACTGCAGCTGGTATCCCTATAAGTATAGACCTAGAAAATTTACTGAGGTGGGTACACTGTAGCTGGTATCCCTATGTGTGTACTCGATAACTGTTCCTCACCCAAACCCTTGAGATTTGGGTGTTTCATAATTTAATATAATATATAATATGGAACAATTAGGAAGTACACATTTCGATTGTCGAGAGTAATGTTATCTTAACTCCGTTTCAGCAAATTTTACAGGAAAGCACAATTAAAGTTGGGGCTCTATTAAAGCCGAAAGGAGTTACAGAAAATCTAAAATTCCGATTTATTTAATTTGTCCACTATTATTCCCAGAATTTCAACAATAGGTCATAGAGCAAAGGAATCATATCACAAAGGTACCATACTCCCAAAATCGATCAAAAGTGGAGTTAGAACATTGTTATCTTCGTAGTCGATTTATAAAGGATACTAACTTAGAGATATTTATAATTAGATGCATAGACTTAATTTTCAGTCGTTCATCTGCATTTGATAAGTAACTGTTTTTTCTTTTTTGTATAGAGTAACCCCAAAGAGGTTACAGAAGTTAATTTTCCATTCTCCTCATATTAATTAAAACACCCGTCAATCTCGAAATATCTTCAAACTTTTAACGATAACCAATCATGTAGACTGAATACTTTACAATATCCATCCATCGCATATCCCCGATCAGCAATTTGTATCCTATCGAAACTGCCTTCGCAAGTTCTTCTTTATTATAAACTCGCTTACTTATAAATTAAAACACGACTCGCATTAAAGGACGAAGCTAAACTTTTCGATTCTAACAATTCCCAGCGGTAAATTGAGAGGTCGCTCATAGCGACTGCAGGAAGCGCCCCCTGTTTGCTACGCTCAACGGCGGTTCATCCCCAGAATAAGCGGAGGAGCAAAAAGTAATTAAAATTTTCCGCTCCGGTGAAGGACGAGCTTACTATCGAATTAATTACAATTCAACCTGTTATTGGTAAGCATCTGTATTTGATTACAAACCGGAGGCGTTTCGGAGATGCGGTGGAGGGATCTATTATCGGACGTCCAGCCAGTACCGTACTAAAACCCTATTTCTTCGGCGTAAAACTAAAGGTTGGAGATCGATAGGCGTCTCTTCTATCAGCTAACAAGCTTCATTAGTGAAATACGGTCGACGTAGGCAAATTAAGGGTTCGAAGAGAGCGCCTCGGCTGCGGAATCCGGTCTTTATACTGTATCAATTGCATTGATCTGGCCAGAATAAAAGCTCTAGCGCAGGGGAATGAATTATCTGCCGTTGTAATATCGCACGCAAATAGTTTTCCATTTAAAAGTTATATGATGACGTGGAGTTATTCATTGATAAAGATTTTTCTTGATGCTTTAGTCGATTATTGTATAATTCATTTTCCGCGGAATAAAATGTTAAATATTTGATTTAATCCATTTACATGGAAGCATTGCCAATTGAAAAATTCCACTTTGCATTCTAGACTTATGATTTATGTAAAATAGCAATGTTTTTGGTTAGTTTACTCGTTCATTGTTTATTTTTCTCTCTTTAAAAATGGGCTGGTTTAAAATATTTCGCAATTTTATTATAATATATTGTGTAACAGCGTAGACTCACAATTTAACTTTATTTCTCAATATAATCCCCCTGACATTGATGCAGTTATTACAACATGTCAGCAACAATTCAATACCCCTAAAAAATATTCCTTCTCTTTGTCTTCAAAGTGTGTCTATTCACCTCTTCGTCATCACTAGAACGGCGACCGCAAAGATCTATTTTCAAATTTGCAAAGAGGTAACAGTTGCTGGGGGTCATATCTGGTCGGTTTTTTATGTCTTTTTTCCCGAATATTTTGTCATAATTTGTCATAATATGACGGCAGTGTTACTTTCTTTAAGTTTATAAGAAAGACGCCTTCATCATCCCCGAAAATCGTAGCCATTACTACTTGCCCCCATCTAATCTAAAATTTTATTTTTTTAATCTTAGAATCCAGCTTTTATTTGAAATATTTAGTTTCCTATTTTAGATAGTAAGATTTAAGTAGTAACAAACGGTTGTTTACTGATTATTTTAGGCAGTAAGATTCTTTAGCAGAGAACAGTTGCTTGTTTCATAATGCTATAATTATTACATTATTTTAAGTTAGATATTTTAAAGTTATTTTCTTTATTAATAAAACAGATTTTCACGATTATGTGAATTATACGAATAAATATTTTCTTTGATCTCGCACTGGTACAAACACAGCGATACATCTAGTACCACAAACTAGCCGCGACAGGATCAATGCTGAGAAGGAAGGGTCGTAGTACAGTAACTACAATCCGACAACTGAGTGCGCTTAATACACTGCGTTAGGCTCCGAAGATATTTGGTTTCCATTCGTGTATGATATACATACTTCTTTTCAGTACCGTATATACATTGTTATAGAATCAGCTTACCATTTAAAGGATTTTTATATTGCTGATATACAGTACCGTTTATGGAAGTTTGGGCAAGCTGAGAAATTATATTAACTGTTTAGGAAAAAATTTTAAAATTATATAATATACATTTCTGTGAGGAATTATTAAGACTAACCTTTTCTGGAAGCGTTTTACCAATTCCCAGGTAGTATTTGTCTATTATAAGACCGTTATCATAAAATATATAATTATGTTGGAAATCCCCAATAATTACAGTGACAATAAAGTTTTATAATAATCCCTAGGAGGGTTAGCTGATTCACTCGTGTTACCTGGAAATATTCGTATACCCTATAAAGTATTATAACATTTGTAAACGCAGTAGTTCTGAAGAGATTGTTATTGTGAAAGTATCTGTGGTTGTGCAAGTGAAAAATAAAATAATTTCGGTTTGACTGCTTAAAACGCCCCGTGGAAAGCCTCTAGCTGTTTCAAAACGATCTGCTATTATTACCTTGCATCAGGAAGGGTACGCAGAAAGACGGATTGCGTATAAATTAAAAATAAAAAAATCTACAGTACATGATACTATAGTTCGATTTAAGACAACCGGTGACGTGCAAGATCGTAATCGGCCAGGACCGTCAAGAAAAACGACTCCTGCGGAAGTTTTACGAATAAAAATAATTAGTAAGCGCAATAGAAGACTAACAGCATCAGAAATTGCTGCAGAATTCAATAATGAGCGAGATTCCAAAGTTTCTGTGAGTACTGTGAAACGTCGGCTGAAAGAGGCTGGGTTGCATGGGCGAGTGGCTTGTCGAAAACCGTTACTCCGAAGAGGAAATAGGCTGAAACGACTGAAATGGCCACAAGCTCATAGAGATTGGACAGCGGACGATTTTAAAATACGTTTTGTGGACTGATGAATCCAAGTTTGAGGTTTTTTTGAAATAGACGGACAGTTTTCGTACGCAGATCAAGAAGGGAAAGAATGTTACGGGAGTGTGTAGTTCCTACGGTGAAGCATGGAGGCGGATCTGTAAACATAAATCTAAATTGTGCACAGATTATCTGCAGCAAGAAGAAAATGAAAGAACCCTAGAAATTATAGAATGGCCGCCACAGTCCCCCGATCTGAACCCGATAGAGTTGTTATGGGAAGAAATAGACTGATGTGTTAGGAAAAAGTGTCCAAAATCGAAGGAACATTTGTGGACCATTCTCCAGGAGGTATGGACAAGCTTGCCCAATGAAGCATTAGCAAAATTAGTGAATCGGATGCCGAGAATAGTGGCAGAAGTCCTAAAGGCAAAAGGTGGATTTTTCGGTGAAAATCGGATTTAAATTATTTGTATTACATTAACTTTTTCTTTTTAATAAATTTGTGTTTGAAAATATGTAAAATCATGTAAGTAAGTATTAAATACATGGTCATTTAATATTTCTCTTATTTTCTTTGACTTCCGTATATTTTTTTGCTTGCCCGAACTTCCGTGAACGGTAGTGTACATACCTAGCTAGTTCACTAGGAAGAGTAATAAAATTTATTTATCGCACCTCATTGCAATTCTAATCAAAATTATTAATTAAACTATATATAAATTTAATTACATATTGTAATTTGTAAACATGATAAACATGCACAATAATTAAACATGGGCTATATACACATATCTCGTAGTAGAAAATCATACTGAATCAATATTATTTTAGGTAATTTATTTCTATTTGCACCACGTAGGAATACATATTAAATATTTACACGGTAAACCCATTACGCGTCCCTCTCGTAGAACTTAACATCAGTTTTCTGTCAGTTGAATTTTCATCTTTTCGTCGAAATATTCTATATTTAGAAACCCGTCAAGCAGAATCAATAGATGGCGCAACAATCGACGTCACAAAAACCACCTCAATAAAATATAAAGCAAATGAAATATACAGGAAAGGAAGGGTGGAAGATATAAATAGAATTAGTTGACTTGTGCCGAATGTTTGTGAAAGATATCGGTTTAAGCGTTGTTATTTTTGCTGATGCCCTTAAGAAATTGGTGTTTTTAATAACGCAAGGATATCTTTCAACATTTATATGGTTGATTTACGATAAAGTTTGTTTTAGATACTACAGTAACTATCCAAACGTCATATACCACTGACAAATTGATAGGGTAACACATTAGACTAATATCGATACATTCTGTACGTTTTATTCATATATAACTGAAAAATATTAGATCTAGGGGAAGTATTAGAGTGGATACTTTGCTATTTTCGACAGTGTGATTGCACAATTATTTGCCTTTTTTCTTAAGCAATGTTGAACATTTTACGTGAAGTATAAACCTGTAGCTATCATTATTATTATTATAGTCGGGTTATGGCACAAATGCCTTTTGTCACTGCAACTTAAATAGACCCACTGTAACAATGCTTTTCTGCGTGGTAGAATTGTTGGAAGCTTTTAATAAACCTTAATACTACTCTAGGATCTTATTCCTTCAGTTCAGTGGGTGTGAGAGATGGCCTACTGGAGTGTTGATGTCCTTTATAAATGATGGCAACACATTTACAGATAGAATATGTTCTGTCGCCTCCAGATCTTCTTGCCATAGACGACATACTTGATCTTCAGATCTTCCCAGTTTGTATAAATGGTATTTTAGGGCTGCATGGCTTGTTAGAAATCATTTCAATAACCGCAGATCCCGTTTTTTGAACGATAACACAATCGTTGTTGTTTTTGACGAGCGTCTTCGCCTGATTTTGTTCTGGCATCCTTTGCCACTGCGAGGCCGTTTAAGTATCCTCCCATTTCTTGATGACTTGTTTTAGGTGGCTCTTTCATAGACCACAGTAGGGGTTTGGACCAATGAAAGAATTAGGTAAATAAACACTGCTTTGTTTCATATCCTATTTTTTAGGTAAGTATAAATGAGATAATCCAGGATTGTCGGGTTTGATGTTCGTGGCGGAAAGTGTAATACGTATTTGTCAAAGAAGTCGCGCAATAAATCCATTACTTACATTATCTTATGAGCTCTCACTGTATCCCGTTGGAAATATTTTTCACTCATGTACGAGGGTTGGATAAAAAGTAATGGCAACACATCGATAGATCTGAAACGCCATTATTATCATAGGTACAAACACTTACATTTCCTCAATATAATCACCTCTCATGTCTATCACCTTCTGCCAAATGACTCGAAGGCGTCGTACACCATCAGCACGTCCACTTCTATTGATGTCCCGCAACGATCGCCCTATAGCATGGATAACCTCTTCCCTACTGCTGAAATGAATCGCTCGTAGTGGTTCTTTCATTTTGGAGAAGAGATCAAAGTCACACGAACTCATATCTGGTGAGTATGGCGGATGTCCCAGTACCTCAGACCACCATCGTCGCAGGATATCTGTGCAAGCGTTCGCACTATTACACAGTGCATTCTCATGGAGGATGATTGTCGCTTTCTCCTGAGTGCCGAACGCAGATGATGTCTCAGGAATTCACAGTGGTAGACAGCATCAACATTCTGTCCTCGAGGTACAGGGTGGTGCAGTACCACTCCGTGAATGACATATGCAACAATGAACATCATCTTCAGATGATACAGCGCTGCACGCACCTTCTGTGGACGTGGCGAACTAGGACATCTCCATTCATTGGATTGTCATTTCAAACGTGGTTCGTAGGACCTAGCCCGCGTTTCATCCATTGTGACGATCCGTTCGATAAAACCATCACCTTCGCTTTGGTATCGGTTCAAAATGTCTTGTGCAAGTGCATAACGATGCCAACGTCGCACCTCGGATAACGTATGAGGTATCCATCGCGCTGCAATCTTGCGATATCCAAGGATGTCGTGTAGAATGTGAAGCACAACTTTGTGGCATTTGCCTACCTCTACGCCTAACTCCCGCGAAGCTGAATTGTTTGGTTGTCAACCTGGGGTCGTCCGGAACGATGTTGATCCTGAGTGACATCCCTTCCTTCACGAAACATTTTCACCCATCGTGACACTGTACGACAAGGCAACGCAACATCGCCAAATGCATTCCGCAGGCCCTGATAAGTGTTGCGCATTATGACCTAGTGCAACTTCAACTTTTATCCAATAGCGTTGTTCCTGCTTTGTAAACATATTGTTCGGACGCTTTTTCTTTCGCTCCGCACTTCAAGCCACCTCACAATACTCCTGAGTCACATTCGCCTGTCATCGCTCACAGCAAGCCTTCACGTGACTGTCTTTTATCAGCTCAGAGGATGCCAACGCCATTTGGTGCATGCCAGTCGAAATACGGAGATATTGCCACTATTTCGTATCCAACCCTCGTAAAAGATTATTTCGATATCCTTCTTCATTTACAGTATCATTAAAGAATATTCAACCAACAACTTATGTACATGAAACAGCATGCCAAACGCCTATTATTTGGGGCTGTAAGAGTATTGCAATAAACTTAAATGTGGGTTTTCACTACGCCATTCTTCATCTAAAAAGATTTACTAATTTAATGTGGAAACCATTGACGATAATTAAGTTATGTTTGGAGGCAAAAAACCTCTTAGCTCCTATTTATAATGAAAAGTCTGTGGCAATTTGTGAATATCTTTTTTAAGAAGTAACAGTAAGTGACATATCTCATAATTATGAAAGTTGCATATGCTGTGGAAGCTTTCAAATAGACTCCTAGGCGATTTTCAAGTTATAGCCCTTGTTTTACGAAATTTCTTAACAGGTTGGTGAATCATTTCTCGTAACCTCTAATACTTTACAACCAGTGCGGGTTCCATCACTAGGCGATCTAGGACCTAGAGCAACCAACAATTTAATTTTTAGATGCCAAGTACATCAAATGTAATTAATATATTTGGCTTCCATCGGTAATTATGAATGTATAATTTTTCCTTGGAATTAAATTGGAAATACTACGATGTATTTGCAGATAATTAACATCTAGGCTTAAGAGTGAACGAATCTTCCACAGTCCGCATGGTGTAGTGGTTATCACGCCTACCCGGCAAGCAGGAGATGTGGGGTTCGATTCCTGGCTGTGGACGGTTCTTTTTCAGTAATTAATTACGTCGGAAAAATTCCAAAGAGAAATTATAGATTCATAATTACTGACGGAAGCCAAATATATTAAAGGCTATATATATCTTCTTTTTTATACGTCCCTGCATTGACTGTGCAGTAGCGAAAACCAGGTTACGTTTCAATTACTCACTGTAGCGCAGGTCTTCAGTAAGGATCTTGCAGTTGATATGTTTTTGATTCAGTGACCTGTGTTCAGTCAAACATCTACATTTAATAGTTTAAGAGATCTGCTATTTCAATATCCTCTGAGAAAGCGACTGCAAACTTTGCTAAAAATACAAATAAATGTGTTCTAATATCTTTTTATTTTAATTACGATGTTATATTACACGTACTGTATTGCTTAGAATATAACATGTAAAATCACTGTCAGCGTCACGATGAATGACATTCAGCCGGTTGCGCTCCGGCAACATATGTCAGAGTTAAGCCTTTCTGATTGCGTTTTCAATTCTTCTTTGGCTCCCCTCTCGTTGTCTCCAGCGTTTTATTTAGAGAAACAGATCTCCAAGCGACGATAATTTCGTTTTTAACTTCTTTCTATAAACATGTAGAAAATAAATTCTATTTTGTCTTTACAATAATTTCACAAACTAAATATCACTTTGTCGTCCGGTAGGAAACATCCATATTTTACGATTGACGATACTTGCTAACGTCAGTTCATTAGATCACGAATTCGTGTAGCATATTACAGACTGTAATATGGTATTGCCAAAGAAAAGAATTTAGTGAATTGTTAATTAAATTGTAAGAATATAAAACATTGTCTATACGAAATGTGTATCGTCGTAACATTTAACAAAGGCTATCTGTAAGAAAAGAGCGAAGAAACGCTAAGACAATCAGCACTTTAGTTCAAGTCGCCTTTGAGAGAAGACATACCTCGCTACGTGGCTCATTTTCAAAGTAATTTCAAGTGTTGTTTTGTTTTCAACTCCGGGGTTAATCCTAGTTCTTTTATTTGAAAGAACGAAGGATTTTCTTGCGCGACACACTAGCATAGAGAGGGCGCGTAACGTCAAATTTTGAGACTAGTTTTTCTTTTCCATCAATTTATCTTTCATAGACATTATTATTTGTAATTTACTCTTTCAAATTGTCGAAGGAGAATCTAGGGGATACTCCTGAATCAATGAGGAAATAATATCTGTTAATTAAATTACAATTTTAAATTTACAACACACTGTACCTATGTGCGTAACAAAAAGAACATTAATATTAATCACTTTCTCAGTTTACAGTTTATCATTTTTACCTTTTTAGTCATCCAGGATGGCGCAGCACCTCGAGCTGGTTCTGTTTACAGTAAAATTTGGAAATTTTACCCGAAATTCTTCTATGCATGGCTGTTAGGAACATAATAATTTTCGATTTTCTGGTTTTATACCACTTTGAAAGTAGCTTTTGATAATGACAACAAAGTTGTATTCTCTTTGCCGCATTCAAATGGGATTAACTAAGTTTATGTAGTTCATTACACCAACTTGGTAAAATTGCTTAATCTCTTTACCACTAATATGTGAGTTTGAACAAAGACTTAGGTGAGATAATATCCTTCGCCCAAATTGAACTTGGTAAGATTTAGACATGTGAATTGGGAACAAGTAATACGACATATATACATAAATAACATAAATAAATTTATGTTTTTCGGTTTCCTTAGGTACGAATACGTTGCGTATGTTTTTTTTTAGATTCATCCTTTCTCAAGTCAGTCTCAGCAAATCTAAGACAAACGATTGGTAAAAATGATATAACTAAAATAACACGACACCTTCCCTTTTATTATACACGGATTATCTTTCCTAAATAAGATTTCATTACTTACCAAAATAAATGCTAGAGTACCTTTCCCTAAAAGCATATAATTGAGACAGTCCAGCTCAACGTATTTTGTTTGCAAATTGGAATTTTGATCCCTTATTACAGTCAAATCTTAATACGCTTATATAAATCTACCCGATCATATCTGTCATTTTTTCACGTCTGAAACGTATGTTTTGTCTCCTCTTAACGCTGATTACACAGCTCCTCTGCAAATATGACTATTCGTCGGGTCAGACGCCCCGTGCAAATTTGAACTGGATCCAGACGTATTAGGCGTTTCCTTTTGCCACACCAATTTAGTCATCTCAAGTCTAATATCGGGCTAAACAAAAGGTAATGGAGACCGAACATACTCGGATTAGTCAAACAACATCTAGGGACTATTTCAGCAGTAGAAATGGGGTGTCTCGTCGTATCTGGGAGATAATTCTAGACGCTTGTTTGCGTTGTATTTGGTCGTATTTGTCTGTGTGTGTAGCTACAGATATCGCGTTGGTTATATGGCAGATTGCTGAGGGAAATATACTATTAGTTCTTTGAAATATTCTTTTTGTAAGTGTCCAAAAGCTGACTTCAAGGTGTAATATGAAAGAATTTTATAACTATTGTGAAACAAAATAATAGGAAGACCTTGAAATTTTCTCTTAGCTCTCATAAGTGAAGTTATATTCAAGAAAGCGTAATAAGGATCCAGCGACTAGATGTTCTGTATCTTGCCGTTACCGCCGATATAACAAGGCCTCAGCGCTCTTCGATGACGTCACGCTGTTTAGGTGATGTATCGCCATGCACGCCTAAGCGGTAAAGGAATCTTTTTTTTTTGCATTTTATTTTTAAATTTTGAAGGACTTTAGATTTAAAGAGGATGCCAATCGTCAACTGAGCCCTTCTACGCATCCCGTTCGATTTTATTGTGAAAAAAACGAAGTTTCAAAAACCAAACAAGTAATCGAGCACTGTTTTCGTGAAAAATGTATTTGTCGATTCTGTTTATCCCCAGGATTCTCCCTAAAAATCGCATCTCCCACGCTCTCTGATCATGTTTCTTTGTCGCTGTGTTAGTTTCTAATTCTCACATCCATAAATTAGTGTACAAAAACGGTGTTATACATTGCGCCTAATAAACCTTAAACTCTGACAGGCATCAGCAGCAATCGTCCGTATTCAAAGAATCGAAAAGGTGAATCGAAGACAACTCCAAAATCTTTTATAATATTCTTGTGAGTAAGAGAAAGACAATTCAACTGATAATTAAAAAAGCAGGGTAATTTTTTTCTCGTAAAGCTACCAGTCGTGCACTAATCAACATTCAGAGAAAGTTTGTTAAGTTGACACCAATCGAATACTTTGTAAATGAGAGCAACCAAATGGTGTTATAATTCTTCTATAAATTTTGCAATCATCTGCATAAAGTAAACATTTCGACTGCTCAAGTATATGTACAATGTCATTCAAAAATAATAAGAACAGGAGGGGTCCCAGATTACTTCCTTGAGAAACTCCCGTTCAAGATAGAAAGGGCTCCGAGTAATCACCTTCAAAGAACACTACTTGCATTCGAGAATATTAATAAATTTGGTTCAATGGATCTCCCTTTAAGAAAACCATGCTGATCATCAGATAAGTGATATTTAATTTGGTGTAATATATGATATATTCGAAAATGTTTGCTACGCTGATAAAACTGAATTGGGACGATAATTAGTCATTAATTTTGAAATATGTCGTTCATAATGAATAAGTTAAATATATGGGTAAGAGACGTAATAAAGAAATCAGCACAACCTTTATAAATATAAACTGGAATATCATCAATACCGATCGATGTATTAGGTTTAATTTGTTAATAGTAGACCGCACACCCCCCTCAGTGATTAAACCAATATCAACGGAATTAAGACCAGAGTTATTTCAGAAATTGCTAACATACTTCGCTGGTTCTCCAAAACGCTGGAAAAGTATAAAGAAAAACCCTTAACTTTATCTAATGCAGTAGAATATTCAGTGTTATTCAGAACTAAAGTGTTAGTTGTAGCGAGACTCCTCTTTTTATTCCTAAGAAATGACCAAAATTTATTGGTATCATGGTTTTAAAATGAAAATTCAACATTGGCACGCTAATTATTGTATGCAGTGTTTATTTTAGATTTTAGTTCCCCTCTAGTTGCTTTATATCTTTCAAAATTAATATTCCTTCTATTCCTAATTAGTTACGATTCTGTAAGTTTTAATGAAAATGTGATATAACAAATATATTTCGGCTTCCGTCGGTGGATTATAAAAATTCGTGATTTTCTTAGTATTTCCGACGTATTTAAATACAGGGTCCGGCAAAAAGACCTCCCCGATTTTGAATGATCATTGCACAACATGAGAGGAGAGTATAGAATGAGGGATAGTCTCGCTGGGCAGCGGCACATGTGCCATTTTCAGCTGACAAAATGAATTGGGTTGGAGATCATCGGACGTTCGTTGCTGAGGAGTTTATTCATAATGGCGGTTCTGTAATAACAATGCAGCCAGCATGATACTGTTTCGGGCAAGGAAACGAATCGTGTTTGGGTTTTGAACGTTAAACTTTAGGCGGACGGTTCTGCATTGAAAAAGAAACCCCCTGGCCGACCTCGGACTGTAATGATACCGGCAAATGTGTTTACTTTGAAAGGTTCAGTTGAACAATCGCCAAAACGTTCAGCGCTGGAATATCCAGCAGCATTAGCGCTTTCTGATGGATGTTTCAGAAAAATTCTGCAAAAAGAATTCAGAGTGTATCCTTACAAAATTATGGTAGCTCAAGGATTAAATGAGAGATTGGGAAACCCGTGTAACTTCGTCTCGAGATATTCTTAGTAACGTTCCGGCTGCAGCTGTAGCGACCTGTAGTGAAGAGGCACATTTGCACCTACGCGGAACAGTTAATAAACAAACTTTGCGTTGTTGGTCAACAGGGAACCGTAAGGAACTCCACCAGCGACCAATACACACCCTTAACTGTTTTTTTTTTGTGGCATAGGTGATTTTGGTGCTTAGGGTCCGTAATTTTTTGAAACATTGCAGTACTCTGACCGATATTGCAACATACTTTCTCTGGCTAAAATTGAATCATCTTCATGAATAACATGAACGTTTTTGTGGATAGATCTTAAAGCCATGAAATATTGAGACCTTGAAGGAAACAATAAGTCAAGAAATTGCTGCCATTCTGCCTCAAATGACCCGAAACTTTATGAAGAATTTTCGTTAGATACTTCGAAGTTGCATCACTAATAGAGGCCGATATTTGAGTGACATAGTTATCAAAAAAAACTAATTTAAAATGGCAATCTGTGAATGAAAGAAATTACTTGAAACCTGCTTAATTTGGGTATTATTACCTTTCAAAATTGGGAAAGTATCTCTGCCGGACCCTGTATTTGTGGAACCTGATATCTCCCGTTTGCTGGACGGGCGTGCTAACCACTATACCGCGAGGGCCTTACGCCAGGAACGTTCACTTTTTGGATAGCTAGTTGTTATTTATCTACAAATATATCATAATATTTCGACAGACAGTTTTTATTCTTACATGCCAAGCATACTAATTAATTAATATACGAGGGAAAGTCAGTAAGTAGGTCACAAAAAGCTATTATAAAAGTAATAAGAGAAATAGGTAGCCAAAAACAAGGTTTATTTTTCAACATAGTCTTCATCTACATTGATACACTTATCCCATCGCTTTATTAATGCCCCAATGCCTGCTGCATAAAAGTGTTTGGGCTGCTCTTGTTAAACATCATTATCACTCTCGAAATGTGTTCCGCCAAGATGCTTTTTTAGTGGACCAAACAGATGATAGTCGCTTAGGGCTAGGTCGGGACTGTAAGCCGGATGTTGAAGAAGTTCCCACCCTAATTCTTCAATTCTCGCCTGGATCAACTGGGCCGAATGCGGCCTGGCGTTATCGTGATACAGCAATATTCCTCTCGTCAGTAGGCGTGGACGTTTTCATCGAATTGCATCCAGAAGCAACAACAAAACTCTACAGTATGATTCAGCAGTCACGTTCTCATTTTATTCTGGAAATGGGCTAGGAGCACTCCTTGAGAATCCCAGAACACGGTAAGCATAACCTTACCAGCTGAGGGCACAATCTTGAATTTCTTTGTTGACGGTGAAGAAGGACGTTTCCATTGCATTGAAGCACGCTTTGTTTCGGGTTGATTCATCGCAAGTAACAATCCTGTTAAGCATGTCCTCCCCTTCCTCTGCATACCTGGAGAGGTGTTGCAAGGACAAGTCCATTCGAATCCTTCTGTGATCCTCGGTCAGTTGTCTAGGAACCCACCGTGAGCAAACTTTTCGGAAATTCAAACGATCGTGCATCAGTTCGTAGGCTAAACCATGAAAACACCCTATTGCAGTTGCTATGCTGTCTATTGCTACCCGCCTGTCAGTTCGAATCATCTCTTCCATTCTTCGAAGTGTTGCATCTGTCGCAATCTGAACGGGGCCGCCACTTCGCTGACCGTCAACAACTTTTGAGCACCCTTGTGAGAATTTATGGACCCAGTTATACACGGCTTTATGCGACAAACACTTTTCACCGTAAACAGGAGACATTTCCTTATGGAAATCTTTTGCAGGGAGTCCTTTTGCCCAGAAAAAACGCACAACAGCACGCTGCTCTTCCACAGTACACTCTTCGAGCACGGTCGCCATTTTAACACTGCTTGCGTACGCGCACGTCAACTGTCACTTGATTATTATTAAGCTGGATAGTGCTGCCCCCCAATGACAGATACGGAAAATAGCCTTCTGCTATTTTCAGCGTTCCCAGAACAGTTTGTGACTTATTTAATGACTTTCCCTCGTATTTTGGCTTCCGTCGGTGAATTATCAGAATCCATGATTTTATTGGTATTTCCAACGTAATTAAATATTTGTTTGATTCCTTGCCGGAACGAGATTTTTTCAAATATTTAATTACGCAGGAAATGCCAAGAGAATCACAGATTTTCACCTGATAGAGTACTTCGAAATCGATCAAAAAATGTACAACCACTCTTATCCATTCCATTCTCTCTTCAATTTAGCCATGCAAAACTTAGGGAAACTCGATGAGGACATAACAATTTTTGTTAACTTCCTCCTTTTTTCCTAAATAATGCTGCACAAAATATTTAAAGGACTCATTTGGAATACGCGTTCTTTCAGGAATAACGGAGGACGAAGACTTTTATCATCGCTTTTTATCGACATTTTCCAGCGTTTATTTCGAAGCATCCTATCCCATGATCCCCACCCACCCACCTTTTTATTGCTCGCAGAATTCTGCTACCCGTTTCAAAACAACCCCCCCATGGTATATTAATCTCATTTATTTTTTCGACGTAAATCGCTCAAACGATATTTGAAAAAAAAGCGAAGGTCGATAGGAAAAAAAAACGAAAAGGAAGAGCATGAAAGAAAATTATATTTTCCCCATTGCATGAAATTTTTTGCCCGATTCTAATATCCTTCATTTTCTTTTTTTTTCAGCGATATAATTTCGACAATATAAACTCATCCATCTCTATTAATGCTAACAAAAATTAATCGTTATTAATGAAAAACGGCGAGGTCAGACATTTTCTAAACGGGTCCACTCCCCATTAAAATTTCCGAGGAAATGCTTTTGTTGGTGGTTGTTTTGATAACAGGGTTCTTTTTTTATTCACAAACTCTCGTGAATAATTCGAAAAGTTGTTGCGCTTATAACGACCTATAATGGCGTATGTATGGGTTGTTTGGATGCGATATTATCAGGACCGGACTCGGTATTATCGAATGAACCAATTAACGTAATGTTATATTTTGGAGTATTGCTAAGCGTTGGAGATAAAAATCAAATTACGTATATTTACGATGTATGATTGTACTTGGAGATTAATTTTGACAAATGTTGTTTTGTTTAGATAGGATCGAGGCGGTACATTGTGTACACTGTTTGGTTTCGACGATTTGTACATTGCTTAATTTTCCTCCTGTTTTGATAATTCAGAATTAAAATATAAAAGGCGAACTATTTAACCTAAGACCTAGGACCTAAGTATATCACGAAAGTGATGCACATTAGAAAAGAATATATACAAAAGATTGTTTTATATCGTGAGAGAAATAAGATAAAAATCTCAGCCTATGGGATAAAAACCGTAGCTTTTAATTGTTTTTTCCGTAGCAACTAGACTTATTTACCCATTGTCAGTCAGTTTTAGAATATAATAAATATGGATTTCACCAGATGGAAGAGTTCAGAATTACATAACCTATACGGAGAGAAACGTTTACTTATATCAAAGCTGTCTACCTTAATTCAAGACAATTACTGTTTCAATTATTTATAATACAATAACTACGAGGATCGTTCGGAAAATACGTGGCCTAATAAAGAAAACGCAATTTTTTTCGACAAAAACATTTTATTTTCAGTATAGTCTCCTGTTCGCTCAACACTACGATATTCCAGATTAGCAATATCTTCCTCGTATGTCGATGAATCCAAGTCCTCGAAATAGCAATTTACAGCAGCGATTACCTCGGAATTAAACGAAAATCCCTTATCGCCCAGCCATTTTTTCAGGTTTGGGAACAGATGATAATCGCTGGGAGCCAAATCTGGGGAATAGGCCGAATGAGGTACTAATTCAAATCCCAATTCATGAATTTTGACCATTGCAATCGCAGACTTATGGGCAGGTGCATTATCCTGATGGAAAAGTACTGAAATATCTTTCTCGTTTTTTCTTTTTTCAAATTATGTTAAATTTTCTAATTTAACTCGAATAAATGATTTTTGTAGGTTCGGGGGTATCCCTAGATACCCTTACGGCAATTTTTGAATGAATTTCCAACTCGGTAAAATGAAATTAACGAATTATTAAGATTTGAAAATTAACTAACCTTTAAACTTTCGAACGACGCCAATGTATATAAACCCTCTGTTTATATACCCACCACAGGAACTGCCTGCTCTGGATATTCAACCCTTTTTACTTCTAATAAAGATTTTGAATACACAACGAACACTTATCTTTGGATTGGATTTAAGACAAACTTTGATTCAACCAAGGCCGAATAAAGATTGATGAGAATGTAGGGCGTCGTTCATATTTCTTTTCTTTTAAATCGCGAAAGACCGGCGATTGTTTTCTTTGACAGCCAATTTTGATAATTCGTTAATTTCAATTTACCGAGTTGGAAATTCATTCAAAAATTGCCGTAAGAGTATCTAAGGATATCCCCGAACCTACAAAAATCATTTATTCGAGTTAAATTAGAAAATTTAACATAATTTGAAAAAAAAAACCGAGAAAGATATTTCAAATTTGGCGCCCAACGTAGGACAATTAAAAAAAAAATTAAATTCTGTTATAAGCGAGAGAAAGTAAGGTAAGTCAGTAAAATGCCTAAAACCAGAAATAGAGAGGATGATGGCGATGCATCTGACCTTAGGGATGAGTTTGATTACTTTACGAAAACAATGGAGGATAAATTAGATAGGGCATTCGATCAGTTTCGGGGCATGACAGAGAACATGCAGAAACGCATTGACGAGTTAGAGGAGTCTAATCGTCAGCTATTAAGTCAGAATTTAAATCAAAATTTAAGTGCAACTATTGGTCAAAATAATGGCCATCCTGACATTTGGTCAGTACCGAAGTGACAACCGAGAGAAGTTGTTGTTGTCGTAGATACAACGTTGAACATAACATAACAGTACTTTTTTCGTCAAATTTAAAGACTTTAATTCTGAAAGAACCAAGAAAAATTATTGTTTCAATCTTTACCTGTCTTGTTTAGTTTTTAAATCTTTGTTGTAAACCGTAAACTTATTTCTTTTAATTGTTACTTCAAACTCCAGACGCATTTATGTTGTACTCCAGTGTACTCTATGAATGTGGACATTTATGATGTACGTTAGTACATATTGCATAAGCACGATAGTTACGAGTTGTGATGAGCGCGCGTCAAAGCAGGAATAATACAATAGGCCCATCGGGCCGCAGTGTTAAGGATGCAAAGACTAACCATGCTTATGGCAACAACCAATCAATCGATCAATCACTGACATAATCACGTTGCGTAATAAATTGACATATTTAAACTTCCTCTTATGAAAAGTGATCCTATTATGTCGTTTCCAACCAGACCAGCCCACGCGTTCCCTTTCTGAGGATGCCATGTACGGACTTCCTCTATCCCATTAGGGTTTTCAGTTGACTAATAACGACAATTATGTCTGTTAACAGTACCGTACAAACAGTTGCTCTATCATAAGGCTATTTGATTCACCAAATTAGGTTGTTCTCTGACATCTGTCATTAATTCTCAAAAGTGTAGTCTGCGATCTGGAGCATCTTCAGTCAACTCGTGACCAACATTTGCATTTTGAAGGGATTCAGTTTTCCCGGGCCGAATTGAAGCTGGTGAAGGGCCGGGGGTTGCCCATATATGGTCTGAACTGTACAGTGCGGGCCCAAAGTGTCTTCCCCCCCACGCTAACGTTTGAACGACAGAAGCTAGCTTCTTTAGAAAATATTGGGCCGATTTCTATTTTTTATGAACTAACCTTTGCCGTTATCAGCATTTCAATTGTATTTCCCGTTTCACCGGAAGTGACGTCAACTTTCTTTCTTAAAATAGAACATTCTGTATATTTTTACGTTTTTGGAAAGGTTATCGAAAGACGAATCCAACGATACCACATATACTATACTTTAACTTAAGAAATATGACGATATGCAGCAATATAGGTTTTGGTAATCTGTTTTTGTTGCAGACTGGTGTCACAAGAAACAATTTGGCGCTCTTTTCCAGCCAACTATGCGTAACAACAAAAACAGATTATCAAAACCTATATTGCTGCATATCATCATATTTCTTAAGTTAAAGTATAACACGTGTGGTATCGTTGGATTCGTCTTTCGATTACCTTTCCAAAAACATGACGTTAGCATGGGGGGGGGGGCACTGTACACCCTCACTATATCCACGCTTCATCAAGATGCCAATTCTCTCAGATTCTATAAGTTTTACTGCCATGGTAATTAATCAACAAAACCAAAATATACTGGCACCAAAATTTGTAACAACAATCTGATAAGTTACAGTAAAATGGCGGTGTTTTCAAAGATATCTTGATTTTACGTTATTAGGTGCTTTTTTTTTAAATTTCTTGTATTGCGATTTTATCAACAAAAATAAACATTTTGATATTTCTGAAAGCTGTTTCTTAGTTTCCAAAAATGCAGCACTATACTGAACGTCTCATTTAAAAAAGAAAATAAGCAAAAAGCACTTTCTGTCAAAACGGAAGCGAAAAGAATGTGAAAATGTAATAAATTCGTTATTTTTTTTATTAAAAAAAAATACTTCTCGAACAGCAAAGTTATTCCACTATTCCAGCGCTTTGAATTATTGACTTAATTGCATCACCAACAAGCTTTACGAAACTATTGATTTTATCTTGTCGATAGACAATAGCTTCACATAGCCAAACATGATATTAGAGCACAAAAAGAAGCCCTAACGAAGTTCGCAGCCGATATGATTGGATTACTCTCCAAATTACCCCAGGTTTTTTTACAGGAATGGTTTCGATAGACTCGAACGACGCGACGGCTTGCGTGTCGTCCTACGCTAAACAAATTATTCGTAAGCGCACGATACGCTTGTATGATGTATAAGTATTCGAAACAAAAGAAAATATACGCCGTCTGGAAAAACAGCTGAAGAACGACACGAGAAATGAAAAGAAAACACTAAGACGTCGAATCGAACACACTCTAATGACTGATATAAACAGAGAAGGCCTCGGGAAAAAACAAAAGACGGTGAAAAAGTAGATTCGATCTCCGTTGGCTCGTTAGATTGATGCGCGAAAAGACGTCGATGTAGCGTTCTTTTTCTGTTATTTTATTTGCAAGGTTTTGGTGTGGAGAAACGTAGGTAATTTTTTCTTCTACGTTCTAATGACAAATCCAATAATAATGAAATTAAATCAGTAGCACCTAGAATGTTAGCTTTAGTTAACAAAGGCGCCTTTGTTGATACAAACAAGTTTAATGAAAAACACGCTTTTTGTTACGTAAAGTTATGGGACTTTTAAATATTGCAAATAATCATTTACCGGTAAATCTATGTCCGTGACCTTTTGAATTTCCAACGTTGCAAATTGAAAAGCAACACTGCTCCCGTCAACCACCCGCCAATACACTACTGTCAAAGTTTGAGAAAGCTGTGTCATTTGGTTAAAGTTTGAGAGCCATTAAAAGCAGAAAACGTCGTACATTTTGGCGAAAATGGAAAAAAAGTTTTGCGGATGTAAACCATCACTCAAACCAAGGCTAAGCTCGATAAATACTAATGGGGAATCTGCATCATCAGAAGCAATGGTAAAGAAGTGGTTTACTGAATTTCCCAATTGAGATCACTACACGCGAAACGATCGAAAAATTCCACGATATGGTGTTGGCTAGTCAGAGATTGAAACTGCGCGAGATTGTAGAAGCGATAGGCATATCACATGGCTACAGTGGTTTCGAAATTGAATGATCACTTGCGCATGAGAAAGCTAACCGCAAGATGGGTGCCGCGTCTGTTCACAATTGATCAGAAATGCGATGGTGTGACCACTTCGAAGGAGTGTTTGGCGTTGGTTAACCGTAATCCGGACAAGTTTTTGCGCCGTTTCAAAACCGTTGACAAAACGTGGATACACCACAACACACCAAAGACCAAACACCAGTCGAAACAGTGGATTTCTACGGGCGAATCGGCACCGAAGATGGGTCTGTCGGCCAACAAGGTCATGGCGACGGTTTTTTGGGATACACGCGGCATAATACACATCGATTACCTTCAGAAAGGAAAAACAATCAATGGCGAATATTACGGCAACTTATTGGACGGGTTCAGAACCGCATTTGGTCAAGAAGAAAGTGCTCTTCCATCAAGACAACGCACGGGTGCATATGTGCGTAGTCGCCATGGCGAAATTTCATGAATTGGGGTACCAATTGCTCCTCCACCCGCCATATTCTCCGGATTTAGCCTCCAGTGACTATTTCCTGTTTCCAAATCTGAAGAAATAGCTCGTCGAAAACATTTGGCTCCGTTCAAACAAACGCCTATTTTGAGAACCTCGATAAATCCTTATTTAATTATTTGAAAAGGATCAAAAATTGGAGGAACGTTGGACGAAATGTATTGAGCCAAAAGGATACTATGTTGAGAAGTAAAAACGTTTTTTGGCCGAAAAAACTACCTCTCATTCAAAAAGTCACGAACATATTGACCCACCCTCGTAGTTGCAAATTCTGAATGAAATAAATTTAAGTAAATTACCTCTGATCAAGAAGCGCCCTTTGCAGTTTTACGAGGGAGCTAAAGATGAATGGATAATGAATTTTAGAACCACATATTTGTGAATAGTTGGGTCAAGTATTATAAAATTGACAAGGATTTCATTACGGAAAATAAAAAATTTAACCAAACAAATAATAAACAACTCTATACAAACATAAGAGGATGTATTTAATACGATTTAAAACACCATGTAGAAGGTGAAACTTATGTAAACTAAATATATATCTTTTAAAATAAAATTGCTTATGTGTGCAAAAGAAATCTGGCAAATGATTTACAGGATTCTTTTGTCTTTGTGGTGACGATCCAACATGGTATGTAAGCTGCGATGTTTATAACCACAGCAACCCTTAGCCTATAAATACAATAGTAATATAGTTTAATTTAGTTAGGTCAAGAGAAATGAGACAGGAAAAGTAATAGCCCTTTCAAATGGCGTGTCTAAACGAGGTTAGTCTCAAAAGTTTCAAGCCTCAGAAATTTTGGGCAGCCGAATTTAAGCGTACGATTTTGGTTGACGATTCAACTACTACCGATAACAACGGAAAGCAAATGGTGCTAGACGATCGTCAGAATAAGGTTAGAGAGATAGCAGAGGCTGTGGGCAACTCGGAAGAAAGTGTTTGTCATATATCGACTGAAGATTTGGGCATGAAAAAGCTAGCTGTGCTTTGGGTGCCGTCCTTGCTCACTTAGGACCAAAAATGTATTCGAATGAACATTTCCAAAGGTCTGTTGAAGCAGTTTAAGCGAAATAAGTGGAAGTTGTAGATGAAACTTAGATACATTAATACACACCTGAAGCCAAGGCACAGTGGATTGCCAGGGGCAAATCGACTCCGAAAAAGGGGAAAAATCTCATCGGCCGGGTAAGTGGTGTTGATCGTTTTTTCGGATATTCATGAATTTGCGATAATGGTCGCCATGGAAGGAACTCACGAATTTGGGTTCGAATTAATGAACCATCCACCCTGTTCACCAGATCTGGCCCCCGGCGACTTCTTTCTGTATCCTAGGCTAAAAGTTTCGCTCGGAGGCTATCCTCCCAAAAAGTATCTATATATTTTTAATGAATGTGGAGACCATCACATTCGTAAGCGCCTACTTTCTAGAATAAGATGGCAACTACTATTTGGACGAATTAAAGAGATGGAAAAGTCAATGGGAAAAGTATATGGACTTACAAGGAGACCATCTTGGAAAATAAGACTGAATTTGACAAACAAATTCTTGTTTCTCTGCTAGGCTGGAAACTTTTCAGAGTATCCCCGTATTCATCATTTGTTGAAAACTGGAAGGTATTTTCACCAAATACATTTGAATAGCTTCCAATATAAAAAAAAAAGTAATTAAAGGCTAATGATTACAACAGGATTTATCAAAAACTGGAACAAAACCAAAAAATGAAGGAGATATTCAGTCGAGAACATGAAACGGAAAATATTGTTATTCGTTTACGGCATTTTAATTGCCATCATTTAATAGGAGCTTCCGGCACAGTAAATTTCCTTGGTAAATTTAAAAACACAGGCGAATTTCATGAATAATTGCTTTCGTTAGTAATCTTCAATGGAATTTTTCATCGGAATTAATTTTTGGGCAGTTTATTTCAGTTAGAATCCTGAAATTGTAATTTTTTGAATTAAACATCAAATATTGAAAATGGTTGTTAAAGTACAATGAAAAATCCTAAAAAACGTAATGTAACATGACAAAGATAGATTTATATGCATTGTAATGTTATAATTTGGAAATTTAGATGATAAGATAGACATGCTCTTGGTTTCCGGGTTGGAACCGCGTCGTTGTTGTAGAACTTGGTAGACACCAGGGGCTTCCAGATGATTGCGATCTTTGATGGGAAAGTAGCGTGAGAGCTTGAAATTGGGTTTAAAGATGGTTTTTATGTTGTTCCTGAATAGAATCTTGCTAATACGATCGGTGACACCATGAATGTAAGGTACATACGCTTGCTTACAGAAAAAGGGTTAGATGAAGGGAGTTGCTCTAGAAGAGGGTTGCTGAGATAAGATGGATATATTTCATTATTATTATGTAGATAGAATGGGGGGACTATGTAAGCCGATGAAGCATCACATTCGGCGTTGGAAGAGTCTTTCTGACAGTTGGCATATGCGAACGTATCTAAATGAACGTGGCTGAACAGTGCTAGCCCTCATATTCGGCAATATTTTAAATACTTTACAAATTTAATAGAATGCTAACCTATTTTTGAGCATATTCTAAGATTTCCACTCGATCTAAAATTGTATAATTCAGGACCTTGCTATATCATAGTTCCAGATAGCATCTAGGATTCTTAACAGCGTTTTGGTTTCTTGTGGCTTACCAAAGTCTACATTAACATTTGAACTATGTTTTCTTTAACACCCTGTAGAACTTACGTCTGTTTCTTATTTTGTACTAACGAATATTATAAAATTATGGATACAAACATGCTATTTTACTTTTTCGACATATAGCAGCACGACTTGGATACCCTTGGCTTTCACAGAAATAACTAAATTTGCTCCTCCACTTTTAAACGAAACATTTATATGCCCTCAATAGGAAAACGTTTCGCTTCGAACGAAGCGATCGAAGATGAATGCGAGAAAGAGCGCCACCTACCGTGGACGTATTTCCTTTGAGGTTTTATCTCAGATGGGAAGCCATTCTCTAATTGCTATATAAGAACGTTTACTTTAGGGGAATCCTTCATTGACTCAGACGTTTAATTCGTTGATTCAACCTTTTCGGTTGTTGTATCGCTGATCGCTAAGGTAAATTTACCGAGAGAACACGGTATTTACATTGGATTGGAAAGTCCTTAGGATGTTGATGTTTCAATTGAATTAAAGGAAAATCGGAGAAATGTACGAGATCGATAAAGGTTGGTGAAGTATTATTGTGGTATGAAACAAAATATACTTGGAGATAAATGTATCAATTTGTTTTTAAAGAAGAGTAAAACGCAATTGTTTCCAAAAATCATAAATGTTAATCAGTTGCAAATATAAATTTGACTTTGGAGTAATAAATCGATAAATCGATCAAACTAGACCTTAAAAAAGTTATTATGCCTTGATATCATGAACAGTGTGAGCAATTTACACTTTGTTTTAATCTTCATCTTAACTACTTGGGCTCATAATTTGGATCAATAGTTTAAAAATTTCAACATCAGCATCGTTGGACTGTTGTCATGGTAACCAAACAATACTTAAACCAGAAATCACTTGGATGCAGTACCCAAATGCAGAACTCACGCTTAACTGTAAATGTCTCTTACTGTCAATGTTAGACATATGCATCATTAAAGAAAAACAGAATATATATTCCCAATACGGTGGACACATACTAGTGCTATATAGAAAAATGACATTTATGGTGTTTTAATTTGGTAAAGTTTGGTGTTTAATACTGAACACCTTGCATATTTCGAGGGCGTTTTAGCGTCATGTCTAGATAGAGCCAAATATGCAATTTAATATCCTAAAAATTGACGTTAGTATTTGCATTTCGGATTTTTTGCGTATTTCAAATGCGACTTGTCACATGAGTGCCCGAAAGCTGATTTAAGACTTAAAAACTAAATTCAAACTGTTCAAACTTCAATGGGCAAAAGAATACAGAACGTGGTCTTAAAATCAATGGAATTCAGTTATATAGGATGATGAATCTAAGTTCGTATTGGTGATAGTCGATGCAGGGTCATAAGAACACAACAAGAAACATATCACAATGTCTGCTTCAAAAAGAAAGTTTGGTTTCTGGCCTCCGTGATGATCTGGTGATCCATGTCAACCAGAAGTGTTGGCAAATTACATTCTGTAGAGGGCATCATGAATGCAGATAAATACATCAACATCCTTCAAAATAATTTGAAACCGCAAATTGAAGAAATGCGTTCGAATAACACAAATGTATTTTCCAACAAGAAGGTGCAGAAAAGTGAACAAATGGATTTAAGGAAACAGCATTTTACTTTCAAAATGGACGTCCAGCAGTCCGGATCTTTAGCCGATCAAAATTTTGTGAAGAAGAAGCTACGATCACAGCCGGTGGACCGGGTTAGCTTTGAAACGGTTCTGGTGAGAACCGTTTCAAAGCTGTTAATGTAATGTAAATATATGCATTATTAAGTTACGAGCACGTGTTGATAACTAATGCCTCCATGGCCATAACTTTTATAATGGTGTGCCAGACAGTGTCAAAAGTGGTTTGCCATTTACCTTAACGCTTGTTACATAAGTCTGCCTAGTGGAGACTCTCAGCAACATCGCGTTTGCGCACGATAGTTCTAAAAATGGCGACCGGCATGGTCCTGTGGTTAAAACAACGAGCTGTCATCGAATTTCTTACTGCGGAGGGTGTATCGCCTATTGACACCCATCGAAGGTTGAATGTCGTGTACCGTGATGCGTGTGTTGATGTGAGTACTGTTAGGAGGTGGGTAAGGTCTGTGAAAGACGAAAATCCTGCTAAAACGGATCTGTAGGATCACGCACGCAGTGGCCGACCAGTGTCTGCGTGTGGTGAAAGGCAGGTGGTGCTCGTGGATGAACTGGTTCATGAGAATTCGACGATGCAAACAAACTGACACTTCCAATAGGGTGGGTATTTCACAAGAAAGAGTACATCACATTATCTGCAATGTATAGGAGAATATACGCATGTTCGTTGCCCCGAATGCTTACTGATGAAATGAAAGCCAATCGAAAACAAATTTGCGAACAACTCTTGACTCGATATGAGGCAGAAGGTGATGCTTTTCTCTACAGAATTGTGACTGGCGACGAGTCGTGGGCACATCATTACGACGCTGAAATGAAACGTCCATGGAGCACAGACATAAGGGTTCGCCACAACCGAAAAAATTCAAAGCAGTTTCATCTGCCGGGAAAGTCATGATTACCGTTTTCTGGGATTGCGATGGCATCGTTCATATAGAATTTTTGGAACGTGGCTGTACTGTCAACTTCGAAGGATATGTTAACACTAACAAATCCGAAGCGACGGCTGCGTAGGGTTCGTTCAGACAAAGTGCCAATTCTGCATTTGACAACGCTAAGCCTCACACAAGTCAGAGAACGCGCATAGCACTGGAGAAACTTGGGTTTCATGACGTTTTACCTCATGTATCTTATAGCCCAGATCTTGCGCCTTGTGACTTTTTCCTCTTTCCAAAGCGTAAGGAACATCTCAAGGGCAAGCGTTTCTCTTCAGATGCAGAGGTGATAACGGAGGTGCGGGAATGGTGCCGTGTGAAGACTTCAGATCGATTAAGTGGTATTTCTAATTCATTCCATCAACCCTGTAATAAAAAACTTTAATATAGTTAGGTAGTAAGCTTTGAAGGCTGTCAGTTTTTTTCTGTTGCAAATAACAAATATTCTTAAACGACTGAAAAAATATGTAAATATGTGTATTAAAAGTAACTACCAAATAAATAAACAGAATACGTTTACTAAGGACTAGGAACCGTGACGCTCATCATTTTCAAGGGATTCTTACCCCAAAGTGATTAAGCGTATGCCCTTCTTTTGTAAAAAAATTAGTGACCTCACGGTACTCAATTTTCGTTACCTGAGACATTTTCATGCACTAGTCACGTTATTTGACTGGCTACTAAAAACTACTACTCTTCGAGCCGCAATATTACATATAGTGTAGGCCTCCCACATGTGCACCTATGACGCAACGGAGATTGAACACGCTCAAGCCTGTATAAGTCCGTCAGGCCGAGAATTTATGGCGCCTACCTCGTATGTTCAATGCGGCAATAAAATTTATAATTCTGCTATCACATCATTTGGGAAAATGAAACGTAAATTCAAGTTTTTGGAGCTATTACGACATGATTTTTAAATCGTAAAATGATAAAACTTTCAATTGCATGTGAGTTAGCTATCCCCATCTATTATTTTCAAAAAAGTGTATGAAGGATACAAGAAGCCCAGAAGTTTTCTTTTTGCTTTCTCGTTTGAACATTATTTGCTGCATAATACACATTTACAATAAACGAAGTTTCACAATGTGTTACTTTTATTTATCGAGTTGTAATAGAATATTGCTACATGTAATAATAATAATAATAATAAGCTTTATTGCCCAAGAGAGAAAATTCCAATTACTGGACAAGTAATTAATTAAACAAATTACAAAGCGAGTATAAAAAACAAGTAAGAGTAACAAGTTACAAAAAATTATTAAAGTAAAGAGCAGTGACTATCCTTATTGTATGTAAAGTATCGTGAAAAATATCAGATTGCGAAGATATGAGATTAAAGTTTGTACAAGTCACATAAATAGGTGATTTTAAAAGAGCATTTGTTCGAGGAAACGGCAGATAAAACGTATTCGAATACCGGACACCAGAACGTGGGATTATAAATTGTAATCTTTGAAGTAGTGCAGAGCAGTCAATGCAGCTATTACACAATTTCCAGAGAAACGCCAAACCGGAGGATATGCGCCGAAAGTTAAGAGAGGGTAAATTAAATCGGAACAACAGTAAGGTATGATCAACGCCTCTCGGTGGGTACACTCCGTCTTGCCGGAACCAGAGGAGTTTAGCAAATCTGCGTTGGACCAATTCCAATTGGCGTTTATGCGTTAAATAGTAAGGGCACCATATGATGGACGCGTATTCCAGACGGGATCTAACAAGAGAGTATTACAAAGATTTCAAGGCTACCTCATTGGTAAACTCTCTGCAATTTCGCACAATAAAGCCAAGAGATCTTCTAGCCGCATGGGAGATACTGATAATGTGAAGCGCAAAATTGAGTTTGCTATCAAACAAAATCCCTAGATCCTTAATTAGTTCGACACGTTCGATGTTAACTTGATTAAGCTCATAGTTGAAAGTAATTGGCGTAGATGCACGTGTGAAGGAAATAACTTTACATTTGCTGATATTCAGAAGTAGATTATTTGATGTACACCATTTAGAAATATTTGCAAGATCGAAAACTTGACGAACACTATAGGAGTCGATGTTGCTCAAAAATTTGGTGCAATTTTAACGAAAAATCCCGATTTACAAAAGGTTCGGTCTATAACTGAATGAGATGAGGAAAAGGAATATCTGACATTTGCAAATTTTACTTCACTGGATGTCCAACGATCATTTTCGAAGTATACGACAACGTATTCACAACACCGTCGACGGCTGAATGAATCAACAATGGAAGCGTTGCTGATGTTGCAATTCTACGCAACTTACCAGGGCGGTTGCCAATTGCCACAGTGGACATCAAGACGACAGGAAAAGGTAACAATATTATTTTTCACTAATATTGTATATAACGTACCTACTTTTATGCAGTGCGCCACTGCCGGTAGCACCTTTTTAACAAACTTTATATATAACATAATTTTTCACAATATCCATATGTTTTGATATTACTTTTTGTCAATTGTATAGCATAGAATATCAATCTACTATCTCAAATAACATGTTTATTGGAAATCTGGCAACGGTTAATGCTATCTCCATAAGACCATAAGACTTCGATCTGAACGTGAGACAAGCTATAGTTGAAATCGGCAAGGGTCAATTCCACTGATTAGCGAAGTACTTGATAGTTAATAGACGGTAATCGCGTATTATTAGGCAAGCGCACATGTAGTGGATTAATATACCCTATGAGTGGTATAATCACATTAATTACGATCCCCTTTTAGATATTAAACAGTGCCATTCATTTCAATACGCGAAACCTATTCTCGCCCATTAGAAACCTCGAACTCGTGCAATAACATTTGAGATACGAACTTTAGCAGTGCTTTTAATAGCATTAGAAAGTTACAAATGAATATACAAATGTTCATACGCTCGTAACATATGCAAGCATCGCGTCGGCTAAAAGCTCTACGGATGCAACAAATCAACATTTCTTGCCGCAACGTTTACCTTTTACGGCAGATCTCCTTTCGCATACAACGTACGTATGCTATTCCACGGGACCACATCATAAACTACATAGAAATTGCGCTCAAATAAACTTCAACACGTGTACACATCGTAGGTTACAATCAGCGGCTAAGACACGCTGACATTCGCCGTTTCCTGGATGTTATACCGAAGTAAACTTCGCTCAGGTTAACCGCATGGGTATTAGAGTCAGGCGCACTTTACGCTACAATAACACTGCAATAGAGTAACAACATCGTACTCGACGAGGTACGAGATAAAATTGTCCGAGTTTTACGGTGAAGTTGCGTTATCTTTCGTTTGTTGAGTTTCGTGGCTTGCATGGTGTATGACGTGATGGGTAATTAGAGTAAGATGTACTAGGAATCAGTTAGAAGTGCTGAAGTGTCACTGGAAATAATATGACAGTATTATTGCTATAATTTTTCAAGGATTTACGTGGGTAGTATTCTTAAATAGCTAATAAAGGGAAGTAAATATCTACCCCGACAGGGTATAATATCAACTTTTTCCTCTATATTCATGTTATTTATCTAGTGGGACTCATTTTATAAAGGAATCAAAAATAAAATGGTATTATTCAGGATGTGGCTTGTGTAGAATTACTGAAACACTTCAATAACATGGACGCACATTTCGATAAGTAAGTTATCATCTTTAGCAGTACAATTGAACTAACAATTTAAGCGAAAGCTAACCCATTTATACACTTTTAAAGATACGGTAGACTGTTCGCAGTTATACATGATTCAACAAAGAGTAAAGGCTGGAATTTAGGGGCCCTAAGTCTGAATTCATTAAAATATGTTTATATTATCAACATTATGATTTTTTTCAAGCATATATAGGATAAGTTTTAATGCGATGGTTCTCTTAAAACAAGTAATAGCTTAGTTTAGAAAAAATAAAGTAGATGATATTTCACACAAGAGAGAGACAATTGAATTTTGGAAACCGGGTAAGTGATGATGCACAGTTGCGGCAATCTGTATCTAAGTTTCTGGATATTACTTTCGAAGTCAACTTTATGGACAATATCCCTAAATTCGATAGTCATATAATTCTCCATATCGTTTTTAATATGCTTAAATGTAGCCATACTCCTTCTATTACTTACAGTTGTAGCAGGTATTGTGAGCACTGGAAATGGTCCGCAACTTTTTCCTCATGAAATGTGGAACTTTTACCAAAGGATGTTGGGCAAAATCGAACAAATACCGTTGTTCTACATAATCATCTTCAAACCAATTGATGAATCATAAAAGCTCTGCAGGTAAAGCATTGGTGAGAATATTAAGAGCGTCGTCCAAATGGGTACAAACGCCAAAGAAGTTAGCATCCTGGAGTTCAAAGCAAATTATGGATCGTTACTACACGCACAGGAACGTTTACTTGTATCAAGACTGTCCGCCTAACTTCAAGACAATTATCGTTTTAATTAGCTACAGTAGAATTATTGTTTCAAATCAAAGGAAATATTTTTGAGAGTGTTTTTCTCTTCGCTTAAGAGAAGTATATAGTTGTAATAATAGTATTTCATTGCTTAAGAAATTTGTTAACTTGATTCAAGAAAATCTTTGTTTTGTTATTTCATTGACCGTCTCTCTTATTATGATAAAAGACTTTCTATCACCAAGAAAATATCGAGCCGACGGCGAACTGGTCCTACGGCGAGCCGGTCCTACGGCGAACGTGGCCTACGGCGAACTGTCCCTACGGCGAATCGGCGACGGCGATGCGTTAACAAATAGAGTAACCAAAACTTGCGGACTCGCATAGGCGTCGGTATTACGGGTTAATATAAGAATACGAAAAATTCATAAATAAACTTACTTGCTAATTATTCAACAAATTAGAGGCATCAGGATGTGAACTACTGTAAATTTGCATCGTTGCATATGGTTCCACAGTTACTTCTTTAAACCTTGTGCGTCGACAAGAAAAAATATTCTTATACATAGAAAACGATCTCTCCACATCTAAGGAAGTTACATTTGCATGTAGAAACTGTTTTTCAAAATCACTTAAAAGTTCACTATTCTTACACTTATTATAAACAGCCTCTAAAGTATTAAAATCGGGATTTTTCCTTAAAACATCTGCCAACTTTTGACTAGCGCATAATCCTGGCATATCATTTAATGTGTGTAATTTATTTTTTACACTCTCCACTATGTCTAATGATTCCTGCAATGACAATTCAGTACATTGTAGTTTTCTGATGGCATCTAGTAATACTGTATAATTGATACATATTGTTGTTAAATCTTCTAAATGTTGAGGAATTTGAAATTCTCTTTGACTTTCTCCATTTGCTTTGGATTCATTCCGATTAAATCGCATTATAACTGATTGAATTTGTTGAAAATGGATCAAACAGTAAGAAGCTGCTGTTAGCCAAGTACCCCATCGCGTTAAAATTGGTTCAGGAGGTTCTGGAATACCTGGACAAAATTTACGAAATTCTTTTAAACGTTTAGGAGATTTACGAAACACTGCTTTAGTACTTCCAATCATCCGATCAACGTTTCCGTAATGTTGTCGAACAACTTCACCTACTAAATGCAAAGCATGCAGCACGCAGGTTATATGTATTAAGTTAGGAAATATATGTTTTAAGGATCGTCCAACACTTAACATCGTTGTTGCACTATCTGTCACAATCATCACACCTTGATCTTGGGCAATTTTAAATTTTTTCAAAGCGTTCATTATCACTTTTTGAATATTTTCCGCGGTACATTGTTGAACACGTTTGCAAGCTAACAAATATCGAGATGCTGTGTTCTCGCTAGATAAAACGCGAGCTATTACATTCACAATACTGTTTTTCTTTATATCGGTCGTCTCATCCACGGTAATCCATATTTTTTTGGAACACAAATCACGTTTACACACATTTTCTAGCATCTCTTTCATTCGCGTCAAATGATTCTGTAATTGTGTTTGTGAGGGTAATGGGTACTTTGGAACGTATTGTCGCCAAAACCAACGACAACGGAAGATTACAGGAGGTAAACATAATTAATAAATGTATGAAGAATAATATATAAGGTATTTCAGTTCTTGCACTTCTCATATGCTTAATACCATTGACATGCCTCTGGCAATCAGTTCTGTCCAATGCAACCAAACGAACATTGCATATTAAGCAAAAGACTGCACTACCGTCATATTATAAATGGGGAAAAAGTGACACATACTTATGTACATTAGTAGCAAATCTATTACGAAGCATTATTTTCTTAGGTATGTAAATATTAGTTCTATATGAAACGATACACTAATTATGTACTTGGTATAATACTACAACACACAAAAAACACCAGCTATATTTTCAAAAGCGACACGTAAGTACATAACCTTGACCGTTCGGCTAATCTCTGCAATAGCTCAACCGGTACTAAAACGAAATCTCTCTCAGCGCGATTTAACATGATTTATATTCAAGGTCGACACTACATGCCTGCTTCTCTACCGGTTTAGTTTTTTTATGAATTTTTCGTATTCTTACATTAACCCGTAATACCGACGGCTCTTCTCACTGTGAAAATCTATACAATCGTTTACAGCCACGTTCAGTGTATCTTCATCAGGACTATTTGACTCAATCACTATAGAGGTACCATCAGCGTAGTTAACCAGATAACCCTGCCTGACATGATTTTTCAAATCGATAAATGGTAGGAATACTAACGCACCAAAGGTAGATTCCCTATTAAGTGCGTTTCAGACTTGGCACACACATAAAATTTCCTGCTGGACAGGAAGGATATGATAAGGTCATTGACATTCCCTCTTATTCCTACTGTAACTAGCTTTTCCCTAAGAAAATTGATATTAATCGTATCGAGGGCTCTCGATAAATCGAAAAATAGACCAGTTACAATTCTACCCTTGTCTAAGTTACCATGAAGTTTTTGAGCAAAGTTCAGTGTCGTAGTTTCATAAGAAAGGTTTGATTTTAATCGGTGCTGATTTTCGTATAGAACGTTAAATTTTTGTAATTATTTAAAAACTTGATTTGATATTAGTTTCTCAAAAATTTTGAGAGTACGCTGAGAATAGAAATCGGCCGATATTACCAATATTTGTACTATCACCCTTCTTTAACACTGGAATAACTCTAGCTGTTTTCAGACTATTTGGAAATTCCTCCTTCTCAAACATCAAATTTACTAAGTTAATTAGAATCATCAGTACAGCAGGATACATTGTTTTTATGACCCGCATCGCGATAGAATTAGGGCCACTAGAGTTAGTGTTTTTCAGGTTATTGATTACTCTCCACGTCAACCCGATCAATATAGCTCACAAACATCGATGTTAAATGCTGTCGATCTCTGGTGCAGTGGTTCAAATATTCTTTTACGTCGGAAATACCACTACGCTAACTAATATGTATTACAATAAGTAAATTTTGTTAGTTGTTAAATTTAAGAGTTTAAAAAGTAATCCATCCAATATAAACGGTTCTTTAACTAATTTCATCTCGAGAACGTATTTTATTGCAAAGTAAAAGCTCATCTCATCGCATATTACATAGACTTGAAACCCCAAAACCATCATCGATCATGAACGATAAACCGATTTCAAGTGAAATTACCGCACCCCACCCTCTCCCGCATACACACCATCACCGCGACCTCCACCACAACCAGCGGAAGAACAGTGCCGCTAAAGGGATGCGTCACTTCGAAACGACGGCTTCAGAACTGTCTGCCAACTGTGGATTAGGTCTGGCCCGCAGCTTATCTCGCGCTGAACGTCTGAATAATAACTGACATCATCCGAACGTAACTTTATGTATACGCAGCAGATGATTCTCGCCCGGAGCGGAGGAGGCTTGCATCCCCTTCTGCCCCATACTCTCGCCCTCAATATATTAATTCTCCTGTTAAAAATTACGGTTACTAACCGTAGGACTGGAAGCCATATCAGGTCTGTAATGATGCCGTCCCTGTCGTGAGGGAAACTCTCTTTGTTCTCTAGTCCGGGAAAATCTTTTAAACAAGTTGAATAATTTTAACGAATTTATCATCATAGGCTGATTATAAGGCAAGATTGCCTAAAACCCGGGCGATTCTGAATGTTGGCATTGCTGTGCAAACTTGGGGATAGGCGCTTTTGTCTAGAAAGGATGTTTTATCTTTTTGTCGCTCGGATGAAACAAGAAGCCAGTGATGTGGGTTGGCTTCTGGATATATACAGCGATGTCACTGCTGTTTTATTAATTCTTTCTGGAACTACGCATATGTTAACTAAGAGCTTATAGTGAGGGAAAATGGAGTATTACTTGTAAATTTACATTAAATTTCAGACAATTTCGATAACTGGCAAAGTAATTTCCAACGATTGACAAGCAGTAAATACCGAAGTGAAATACAGTAATCATAAGTGTAATAATTAATAAGTGAACGTGAAGAAATCACTAGCTCATCAACGTTTGCTCCGAGTGCCTCCTTACCTCACACTGCTATTTGCCTCACAGCTTTTTTACCTTACATTAATCATTCAACATGGAGAAACCTTCTTGTTCGCGTAGGCTTCCTTCAGACACTCACGCATGATACTTCAGAATTAATTATCTATCATATGTTCAGCCCATCGACCCTGGTACCTTTCTTTCAATATTTAGGTCCTGACGAAATCGCTCTCCTTGTTCCTTGCTGTAAGACCTAAGATTTTCTGGCAATTTATCCAGATGATTGTGGAAGTAGTGGACATTGATGCTCATATTGCATCAAAGCTTTCTGAAAATTTTCAGCATGTCTTGCACTAATTCGTGATCATTTGTAGCCTATTGATTGCTGAAAATTGTTCACAACATTGACGAAAGAAACCCAGGCTGACGATTCCAGATTATTCATTTGGATGCACGAAATTGTTATCTTTTCAGTGGTTGCTTTTAGCTTTGCTATCCCACAAATAGAGAAAACATGAAAACTTCGTATAGCCGCTTGATTTAATACGTCGACGCATATAACTCACTCATGTTTATGGTACTACAGTTTTTCCAATACAGAAGATATGGTTTGGTACTCTTCCTTTAATTTAGTAGAATGAGCAATAGGAACCGTAAATTTCTCTCTTTGAGTCTGGATGCCAACAGTTTTGATCTTTTTTTTGAAAGTTCTAGATCTCTGATAAAGTCGCTTAAAGCGGCTTGAGTAAAAAGTAGAGGTTTTGACGATGTTGCTTCAAAGTCTTTGCTTTCGCCTATCTTCGAATGCACTAAATTGTGTTTCTGAAAATTGAGACAGGTCATGGAAAGTAGGAACAGGAACATCTTCTGAATCAGGAACAGGTCATTTGGCGGATTCCAGACCGGGATAGGTCGTGTTTTGGCGTTAATATCATATAAATTGACTAACGTAAAATAGCAGTCATCGTAGTGATTTTTTGGTTCCCTCCAAATCCTAGGCATTCCAAACCCTAATGGACCTCTTTTTCCACTCATCCATAGTCTTTAATGTTCACTACATATTTTGCAAACATTGTTTGGAATCCAAGGTTTTTCAACGTTTTTAATTTTCAAGTTAAAGTAAGCGAAATACGCCTTTTGCACTAATGCAGACATAGGTTTTCGAAACTTTCTCACTGAATATTCGCCACAAACATAACAAAATGTATTTGGGTTGTTTAAACAAGATCGTTTGAATGAAGATATCTCCTAGATTCTATTGCAAAGTGTTTTTAATTAAAAAAGCAAACAAATCAACATGTAAAACCGTTGAGAAAATGTTGGCGATGTGTGTAGATCAAAAACTGTGTGTAGTTTTGATACATTTTTATATTACTGTTAGTGTTGCTACACACTATGCTATAAAATTATGTACAGATCTCAGCGGCATTAAAAATATATTTTGATTTTGTAGACCTTTATTATTACTGATTGATTCCTGTTGTCATATAATAATAGTAATAATAATAATAATATTTTATTCATTCCGAGCACTACATACAATAGATAGGAATAAGTCAAAAGTTTAAGTAAATAAACAATATAAATATACATATAACATTTAAGAGAGAAGATCAAACGCAGTATTCTTTTCTGACAAATAAATACACGATTCCAATGGGTAGCTTGTCCCCAGATAACGATATTATATGCAATTGCCGAGTATACGAACGCATAGTAAACATTCAACAGTGTATTAGTATCTACATTATTTTTAAGTGAATTAATAACATAAAAGGACTTATTTAGTTTACTACATACCATATTAATATGGTCATCCCACTGTAAGTTGCTAGCAATTTTTACGCCCAGGCAATCAACAACGGATTTCATCGAGATCGTATGGCCATTGTGCGAAAGGTTAAGAACTAAGGGCAATCCTCTCATACTTTTAAACTGTATACATACAGTCTTAGAAAAATTGATTATTAAATTATTCGCTTTGCACCATTTAGAGAAATCATATAAAGTGGCAAGTGTCTTTTGCGTTAGCGTATTCTGGTCTTTCTCGGAAATTACGATGGACGTGTCGTCTGCGTACATAAAAACACGACCAAACGAAATATGTTCCGGCAGATCATTGACAAACAACAAAAAAATTAACGGCGCTAGTATACTACCCTGGGGAGTTCCGTAATTTAGGTTGAAGCTATTAGAGAAAATATTATTAACCTTAACAGACATACTCCTGTTGTTTAGAAAGGAAATAATCCAATCATGAAGACTACCCCTAATACCCATCCTATGCAGCTTCGCAGAGACAAAGTTCCTATTGACCACATCGAATGCTCTGGTTAGATCGAACAGTAGTGCCAAAACGTATTCATTACTATCATGCTGTATTAGTTCATTGCACGCGGTTTCAGTGGATCGACCCCCGCGGAAGCCGAATTGTCTATCGGTTAATATATTGCTTATATTCAAAAATGATATAATTTTTTTGTAAAAAATCTTTTCAAAAATCTTAGAGAATACGCTTAACATCGAGATGGGTCTATAATTCTCAATACCCGTAGGATCTCCCTTCTTAAATATAAGAACAACAACAGCGGATTTTAAGATTTCTGGAAACTTACCAGTCGAAATGGAGACATTGAATAAAGTTGACAGAGGCCGCGCGATAATTCCAGCAACTCTCTTGATGAAAGTAATAGGAACATCGTCTGGACCGGTGGACTTATTATTAGAAAATTCGATAATTACTCTAAATACCTCATCAACAGTCACTGGACTACAGTACATTGAGTTGCCAATACTCCGTTTACCCATCGTGCAGTTTTTAGATAATGATGATCCAAATTGATCAACTAGTTTATGTTCGGCAATGGTAGAGAGGTACTCACCAAAAGCATTCGCTATTTCCATTGAGTCAGTAATAGAACTGCCATCGACATGAATCTCCCTGACGCCGAGCTTGGTAGTGCTACCTTAAAGCTGGTTAATCACATTCCAAGTAGTACATTGCGCAACACTGTCCGTGTAATTTAGCGGTAACGCTACATTACGGAACTTTCCAACGAGATATATCTCAATTAGTAGCTTCTAATTTTTATTTCTCTGCATTACTAAGGAGAATTTCTTGCGCGCAAAAACGTATGACTGATGAAGGTATTGAGGAAACTACCAACTTTGTAACTAAGGAGTAAACTAAAAGTATCTATCTATGTTGCTGTTAATAGTAACAGATTACTAAAGGGTATAACGTATGACTTACAGAACGAAGCCATTGAGATTAATGTTTGATGTGTTCAGCAGACAAATTATGATGAACAACGATCCTAATCACCCCTTGTTTCGTAATCGATAACTCGCTACATCAATAAATATGATAAATAACACTGCAGAAATGAAAATTAAATCACCCTACATCATCGTTTTTTTTTTCTTCACTTTATCGGACGTATAACAGCTATCCGTTACGTCCACGCTGGATATACACGATGACAGCCTGGAAAAAACACCAACTTGTCACGACTTAATAATTTTCATAGTCGTCTCTAAGCCCCCTTGTGGCAACGAAGCAGCCCGCTCTTCCACCCCAATTTCATTGGAGAAGCGATGCGCTCACACCCCATTAAACTAGCCCCATCTTTTAACCAAGATAAATACCGTTTTGCGGCGGTGCAGGAAGCCAAAAATTCGCGCCAACTCAGGCATGTACAATCAATCTACAGAGATAGGACGAAACATACATCAATGTCTGGCGGATGTCCGACGTCTTTGCTGACGTGGGGTGCATAATAGTGTAGAAGAGCCGTGCATGTGGAGGATTAGCACGGGGTTTTGAAATTTTTACCGTGCCTGGAGCTTCGTTTCTGAAAGGATGTCAGGTTGCGAGAATGGTTTGTGACGATCGAAAGTGGATGTGTGCTTGAAAACGTGGGATTTAAAGCTTTGGCGACGTTTTGATGAGATTAAAGTATGATTTGCTATAAAAGGATGAAGCGGAACATGGCTTTTTGAACGAAAACGTTCCTAAGCCATCTTGTGTGAGGAAAAGTGTACAATAAAAAGATTTTGTGTTCGAATTACACCTTCACTTTAAATTTTTAATTCTTTTCTGAAACTCTTTGCCTGCTTATTTATTTCAACTTGCTTAGTTCGGAACCCATTTACCAGTCGATGTAGTTTTGTGGAGTTTTATTTATGGCACCGCTTTCCATACTGTGACGTACCGTTATCCGTCCGCAGAAATTTAAAGACTTGTAGGCTAAATGAAAGGAGTATAAAATTATAACAATCATCTTTTCTAAAAAATCTTTAAATTATCTTGCGATTTTATTCAACTTCTATTTTGTAAGTTCAATTTTTATTTTGTAAATTAATTTTGGAAAACCCTGCATATTATTTTTGAATACCAGTGTATATTTTTCATTGATCGAACCGATTGAACTTGTGTAATGATATGTCTTAACCAATGTTTTACTTGTACGTACAAGGCCACAGGACGTCATAAGCAAAAAGTGCAACGTCGTGGTCAAGAATAAACCCTCCAAATTTACATTTCGACAGATTTTTGGTGGACTCTGCGTGGCAAGTCGGCGATTACGCTGCGTATAGTAGGTTAAGCAATAGTTTCACCTCTACCCGGCAAGTCGGCGTACACACTGACTACAACTGGCTGAGTAGAGTACGGGAAATATCCCTCGGGTAGTCGGATTTTCGCCGGCAAGCTTAGAATATTTTTAAAGTCCGAGATGTATCCCCGAGTGAGAGTGAGCAGTGAGCTTGGGCAGGCAACTTTGCAATATTTTTCCAATCACCCCCGTAGCAACAGCCATCAGCTGTTTGTTAGATTCCGCCACGAAAAAAACCAATTTTTGCCAATGCCAGTAACAAACGTTTGACTGTTTGAGACAGTGAGTAGTTTAAGCAAATCGTTCCACTACTTGATATCTTTTATTGAGAAAACATCTTTTCTGTTAAACATCGTAAATAGTCACGACCGAACTAGAATTTTATGTTATTTTAATTTAATTTGTGTATTACGTTTGTTCTTTTTCTTGAGGTTATTTTGCTAGAGCTTGTAAATAAAACTGTGTAAATATTATTTACTTCTTTTCATTCCGATACTGAATTCTGGACATAATCAGCTATTCCTGGTTGACGATAAATGGACATCGTGTTCGATACCGTTATATAAGCACCATCACCAAAACCGTAAATATTGTAATTAAACAACACCCGTGTGTGTCATGATTTAAAATAATCCTAGTAATGTTGACAGTTCTTAAAATTACATTAATACTGTTGGCAACATCTATAAGCCGAATGTGTCAACTAACTTAGTGAACCTACAAGTACACTCACTCATAAGCGTTTGACGTTTTACAAAACATTTAAGAAGGGTTCTATTTTCATCCCCATTCATGGGCATAAAACAAGATAAATAGAAGGAATTTTAAGGAGAACTGTTCATTTACAATATGTAGAAATTCGAAGTTGCCGAAATTGTCCAGAAGGAACACGAACGTCGCAATATTTATTTAATTTTCTTCCCATTATTCCCAATTTGCGACTTAGCTCATTTTTGACCATATTAAACCCTCCATGCTTCTTCTCTTCATGTCTTCTGGAGTGATCTTTTCCTTTTCCTTCCGCGATCTCTTAACGCTTAACATACTTACCATTCAATTCAAACGACGAGGAATCAAACTCTGGTCGCGAGCGTTGGTTTTTAATTGTGGATAAAAATTGGAGTATGCCTTCTTCGCGGATAACGAAGTAAAACAATAGAACTGTGTTAATACGACGTTTAGCAGATGCAAATACTTTAACAGAAATGGAAACATCACTGGATTTGACAACATTTTTATGACATCGACTTATGATTATAGTAATCGGTGGGCTGGTGTGAGATGTATTCTGTAACTCGATGCTTCTAGGCATTTTTCCTTCAATCTTTGCATATAACCCAACTACTCTGAGTGGGTTTTCTTCATGGATACTGTCAATCATTTCACTCAAACTTCGGAAACAGAATTACATATCGATGCAAGCGGAGAAGGACTAGGAGCAGTATTGCTGCAACGAGATATGGAAAGCTCTTTGTTACATCCTGTTGCACATATTTCGCGAACATTAACGCCTAATGAACGAAAGTACACTATTTCCGAATTAGAGTGTCTTGCGGCAGTATGGCCGACAGAATATTTTCGAACCTATCTTTGGGGACTTCCAAAATTTACGATCGTTACCGACCACCACTCTCTCTGCTGGCTCCACTCGAAGAAGAGCCCGAACAGACGATTGCTTCGATGGTCGCTTAAGATGATGGAATACTCGTACGTTGTTGTACATCAGAAAGGATCGAGAAATAAGGTTGCAGATGCCTTATCCCTGCCACATAGCAACAGTGTATGATGAAGAACAAGCATCAGAAATACCGACATTTATTGCAACTTCTACGGATACAGTCCAACTGCAAGCTAACGACGCCCGCATACGGGAAATTATCGCAGGAATAAACAACTCGGATGATGTAGGTTCTACTATACATAAAGTTTGTCAAAATTACGAATTAAATAATAACATTTTATATCGACGTAATGTTAGTGCAAAAGGCAACCCCCGATTACTAGTAATACCATCAGATTTAAGACATGAAATTTTATATACGAATCATAATGATCCTCTAAGCGGACATTTGGTATTTGCGCGAACGTTTGATAAAATTAGGAGAAAGTATTATTGGGACGGTTTAGCTAAAGATGTTCGAAATTATATTAGGAGCTGTGCCGATTGTCAGGCAAGAAAAGTACCAACATATATTTATGTAGGATAGCGAGGTAATTACGTGACAATACTATATTCAGTTCTCCTCTGTATACCTCATTTCGAATTTTTCTTTTCTGGCCTTTCCAATGATTTGTCTTAAAAGCCTAACTTCAGAGCTTAGTAGTTTCCCTCTCTCTTTCTAATGTTATCCATGATTTGCTACCTTGGTTTCACAATTCTTCTTACCACTTTCCCTCTAGCCTTTAGATTTTAATAGGTTTATGTAGAACTATAAAGTAGTATTGTTCATAATAAGTGCGTGACTTCACGCCTGCCATAAATGTCAAAGATCACTCTGATGCAACTATCTTGTACTGTCTGTATTCTTGGCGCCTCTGGACCAGTCAAACTAGGACCATACGCAATATCCGGGTAAGTAAAATGTTTTAACACAAGGCTGTTGCATAACATAAATAGTTTACTTGTCGAAGAGCTTCCTATTCATACAAATGAATTTAAGAGAAAGTACAGATCTTCTGATTAAATGGAATGTGTTCTGATGGAATTTCAACTGCGAATCCACGTGAAGATCCAGCTTCCTGGCGCACATCATCGATATTATTTCCATGGCCTTGATAAATCTATCCAACAAGGAATGAACGCATATGCATATATTTCGGGACAAAAACTAAAACTTGCGTTTTTTCCGGGTTGATAGAGTGATGATGTTCCCTACAGTACATAGTACATACAGATGTTTTGTAGATATTCGTTAATCCACCCTTCTTTCAGCTACTGAAATGGGTGAAGTAACAGGTATAGTTGGGTTTCATCAGCATAAATAAGGTGTTTACAATATTTGACCACTGAGAACAATGACGTACTAATTGCCTCTTCTGAGACACCGTTTTTCACGGGAATTGCCCTCGAGATTGATTCATTCATCCTTTTCTTCGTGATATCAAACTGCATGAATCGTATTAAAAGTTTTACTAAAATCAAATAGTTAGCACAGTGATGTTGCCATCATTTCATTCTTCCACGATATCATCAACAGTGTGTCACATTCCATTATTGAAATTTTTCAGTTGGTTTCTCCATTTTATGTTAATTTTCTTTGTCGGTTTGTAAATTTCTGTCATCTTTTTAAATTGAGAAAAATAAAATAAAAGTTTCTAAAGATAATAAAATTTTATAGATTTCATAGATCTGTAGAAGATAGTTTACGGAAGGCAAAACTAACGAATTCTGACAAGAGTTGGAAAATAATAGCATAGATCAACAAGTTTATGAATGTTTAAAATTTCTTTGGTGGAGAAAGTCTCTCTGGAAGCTTGAATGGCCATTATATGAATCAAAATAGAAGAACAAATTGAGTAAATTTGGTACATCGTCCCATACTGCTAATTAGTCGAAGAATACCCTATTTTGGGCGAATTTAGGCGGGATAGATTCAAAAAATTATGGTTTTTGTTCTCATATTGAAGCTAAGGCTTCTTTGTTTTATTCCTTCTAAAACACTTCACTCTCACCTTTACCACTCTTACACACTAACATTGGATGCTGAAGATGATAATTTGGCCATCGAAACGTGCTTAATTTAAATTTGGTACGCTTCTGCATATATTTAAATTACTTTTAATGTTGAAGAAGAGTCCAAAATCACATGGTGCTAAATTTGGACTACCTGGAATATGATATAAAACCCACATACACTAACTTTTCAAGAGTTGCATCATTTGAGAAAACAGTATAAGACGGTGCACTGTCATTGTGAAAGAACAAAGGTTTTTAATAGAACTAAAATAATTTCTTTAGTTAAACACATCAATTGGACGCTAAAATACTTTTGTGGCTGCGTCAAACTTCAAAGCCTGTGTACCCCGTTGTGCCATCACCACACATAAGGAATACTTTAAACAATAAAATTAGTGGTACTAATATCTAACTTGTCAGCATTTAGAGGAAGCTAACGCTCATTCCATTCGTTCAAAAAAAAATCTTTTACCACTGTTATGATTAACAGTGCAATAGTAACACATATGTACATATGTATCTGCTATTTTGCATGAAATAATCCTTTTCCCACAGCCTCCCCTCATTCGCAACGTTATCCGTTATTATTCAGCGGTTCAGAGATAAGTCTGACAGAGCTCCCAGCGTTTCCAGGCTTTATGAAAATACGTGAGCTTCTACGCGACGCTAAATAGTTTTATTTTCGAGGTTGGGATGAGAGAATGCGGTGTTAGTTTTTGATAAATGCGGACGCCACGGCGTACAATTTTAGATTGTTTTAGTGGAACGTATCAAGCGGCAGCGTCGCAAGATAAGGGATGATGTATCGCGTCTGGCGCTTGTTCCACTCCGAATGAATGAATTTAATGCGGCGACGAGATTACTTTTCTGGCATGGCATGGGGTGGCATGAGGATTGCAAAGGGAATGTGTTTGGTCCTTATTTCGTTGCTAGAATATGCTGAATTATGTCTTTGAAGTGTATAAGAACATGATGAATTATTAGGTAATTAGGAGGACTCCAATTGCGGAGATAATAATGCAATGACGATTTGGTTTGCTGCATTGTTTAGAACGAGATTATAAAAGCAGACGCGCCAAGATAAATCTTTAGAAAATTTACATTTTTGTCTCTCTCGTCGGTATTTTTTTTATAACGTAAGTTTTCAAGTAACCAATAAGTAAGAATGTATCCACACATTTGCTACAATCGTGCCTTTGAAGACAGGATATATATTTCAACGACTAAGTTACTATACACGTGGTTAAAGCTGTCGGAATAACGACCAAAGTTTCAGAAAAATGTAACCCTTCTAAATTTCAACAATATTTAGCTTTTATTTTAAAGCTACATCAGGAGCACAAGCTGAAGCTTTAAAATAAAAGCGAAATATTGGCGAAATTTAAAAAAGTTACATTTTTCTGAAAGTTTGGTCGTCATCTCGACAGTTTCAACTACATGTTAGCTTCTAACGATCGCCATACACCTTGGTGTTTTAAGTCATTATAGTAAGAAGTAGCACTATGCGCCTGAGGTAGCAATATTTAAATCCATTGTAGTAAACATAATTGGATCTCATACTATTACAACTAAAAGCGTTATTGAAATTAAATAATGATTTATTTGTGATATATGTTGAATTTCATTTATCCAAAGAGCCTAGTATACGTAATAATATTTAGCAGTTTCATTATAAACATGTCCACAAGAGTGTTCACGGCAGATCTAAATAGATTTTGTTCTATTTGTGGCAAAACAACGTTCTTAAATCAAAGGAGACCAGTGTCTACCATGTTAAAAGAGAGACATCTGCACTATTCTGTATTATCGAAATGAACAATGGGCGAAAAGTTTTTAATAATAATTAAAATTTTGAAATACCAATGTTGTGGCAAGAACCATGGAACTATAACCCGGACTACTACTTTTGTTTGACTTTACACGATTGGTTTTAACAGCAGAAACAAGCAACATGCACAGTATCCAGGGGGCCCCTCAGCGAGGAAATCTGTCTTGCATCTTTCTGACTTACCATTTCCAGTTCGTCCGGGTCTCTTCAGTTCACAATGAAAGTGAAGACAGAGAATTCACAGCAATAAAATACTACTGAATATACATATATTTTTATTTTATTCAAGACGTATTAACTCAAAAGCAAGGAAAAATTTGGATCATTTACAAGAACGTTAGTTGAAATTTCTTAATTGCGCTAAAACTTAAAAACAAATGAAAATCGGATAGGAACATTAGAACTGCTTTTACATTATTTTCACTTGTGCCATACATTCCTGGAGTTTGGTCCGTTCCTCTCGGCACACCCTGTATACTGGAATCTGATCAATCACAGATTGATATCTCAGAGTGAAATGAATAATCTCGTAAGAGGTTTGCAACTCTCTAAATCTACCATTAAAGCCAAATTGCTAGGCTCTCGTCTACGCCAATTGAATCTCTTGGCCTCAAACACAAAAGTTACTGTTTACCGATCCGGAAGTGAGACACTATTTTGATATTTCACAGAACAAGATGAATTCTGTTATTGCCACGACAGAATTGGATCTTTTCAAATTATGAACCAGCTATACTTTTCGGACGAATGGCGTTTTGATCGATACTATGAAAACGTTTTTGAGGCCAGTGCTTTTACATACTGGAAATCAGGATCCACCTATACCTGTTGTCCATGTTATGAGCTGTAAATTCTTATGAAGCAATTGAAAATTTACTGTGAACTATTAAGTATCAGAAACAAAATGGGAAAGTTTATGGAGATCTAAAAGTAATCGGGTTTGAAAGGTGGATATGCAAAGTATTCTGGTTTTTTTTTTCCTTATGGGATAGCAGAGCTAAGAAGCACCATTTCCTTAACTCTTTCGAGACGGATTTTTATTTTTGCTAAAGTGTGATAAATTTTATTGTTTTTATATTTTCTGGTACAAATATTAAACGTGATTATGGTTTGTTTTTCACATGTACGTACATATTTATCAACCTAATTCTTTTGGGGGACTTATTGTCTCAGTCTTCTATCTTGGGATTATATGTCCGAATAGTCTCCTAATCAAAATAAAATAAATGCAGAACCAAATATTTATTCAAAAATAATTATGTGACAGAATGTAAAGCAGGAATTAAAAAGTCCCACGCGACAAGTTGAACATATTGTGGTAGTTCGCTTCTCAATTTTCCTTTGTGAGCATCTGATACATCTTTTCCTTTGTTTCTGCACAATCGGGTGGTGATCTCCGATGTTTACAAAAGTACGTTGTCTTTTTGATGGATGTCCAGTGCTTGATCCGTCTCTTTACATTTACATATTCAAAACATTACAAAAAACTCTTAAAAACAGTTGACTGCTCGAGCACGTGTACATAAAACTGCATTAAAAGCAAGGTTATGTAATCTCTGGTGGAGAGCATATCAATAATACCACGTGAATGCATTGAAAAGACGATTATAGCTGAAGTACGGCTAATTTCGGGATATTATAACCCAATAGAACATTTGAAAGTGTTCTTGGGACATATCGTCCCATTAGACTCGAAAGGGTTAAAAAGTGCGATCGGTTAGAAATGAATTCATTTCCCATAGTTCCACTAAAAACCATAATTTTATCTCCCCTTCACTTAAGCTAGGCTTGATGAGAAACTTTGTAACAGTACTAGATCCATAAATTATTGATTGACATTGTTTGACAATAACTTTGGATTTAGCAACGCCAGAAATCCCCAAAATAACTTTTTTCGTCATTGAGGGAAAAAGTTGTAAACTAATGTTATTTATTGACCTGTAAGTTGCTAGCGAGGCCTTCACTTGAGTATAAATATGTAGTGGTCCTAGGTTAAGCATGATCTCCATGGCTTCCATAGACATGCTACTGTATGTTTGCCATTTAACCGCCTTATAATCCCCATCTGTAGCGCCTTTGTCCATAATAAAACCGAACCATAGGTTATCACAGGCGCAATGGTCCTCTATATGTAAACACAGCACCGCCTTTGGAATTTGGCCCTAAGTTTTCCACACAATTTTCTACAATCTGCCCTGTATATCTTCAACTTGCATTATTTTCTCAAATTATTTCCAGTATTAAATAAATCTAGAAGAACATTAGTTCATTACATAGCAATACCTCCCCTACAGTTATATACCTCACCCTAAACGTGCTCGAAAGCTTCATAAACTGATCCTGCACTTCACGATATTTACACACCTCATCACGTAATCTTCCTATTACTTCTTCCCATCCTTACAAAAAGCACGGATAACTTGGCATGTTGTTACATTTTACAACATGTTAACTAGCATTCGCCGTCTGTAAACAAGACGATCCCTTAATTCCCAAGCGTTACATCGCCCTTATTGCTTTTCACGTGCGCACAATGCTTTATCTTCCTTCCTTCCCATTCTCCTGAAAGTTAGCCTAGATCGGATAGTGCGTTTAGCGCCAAAGGTCGGGACCAAGGATAAAAGCCCGGGCACGGCGCAAAATTGGAAAAATAAATAAGAAACTCCCGGAGACGTTCGGGCCATAAATTAAACGTGTAGAGCTTCACTTTCACCCGTGAGCCTTGCAAATATATACACTATTATCACAAAGTTTGGAAACAGTAATGAATTTTACAAAGAATTCGAATTCTTATCAAGATTTTTGTCAATTTTGTAAAAGTACTGTACAAAAGAGACAGGAAGTTTTAAATTTTAAAGGTTATTTAATTTCTTTCATAAATATTTTAGGTTTTATCGTGGCTTTACAAATTTTTTCAGTAATCGACACCAATCTATTACCACGTCTCTTATAATTCCAGAGCTGCTAGATCTTTCGTAATTGCCATTCCTTGATATTTCCCACAGAAGTTTAATGGGCAATAGGCGTGGGCTTTGAGGAGGACATACCATTATTGTAATATCATTTCATGACATAATTTTCTCCTCTAGAAACTTTTCTGCATATCCTAGCAGCGTGTTTGGAGTTATTGTCTTGCTAGAAAATACAACAATATGATTTCCAGATGGGATAGTACAGGATGGGGAAGAGCAACTTGCTTATTTAAATTTGGCGCCCTGAAGCGATGGTTGCTCCGAGGAGGGTAGGGCACATTCGAGAGGGCGGGGCGTAAAGTTGTAGCTCCGCTTGTTGCTAGAGAAAATGCATGTGAGGCGCTTCTTGCGCCACGACACACTTGTTTTCTTCAGTGATGAGGCTCACTTCCATCTTTCGGGATCTGTAAATAAGCAGAACATGCGCTATTGGAGCCCTGATAACCCCAGGCAACTTCATTAGCGTCCCCTACATTCACAACGTGTAGCTGTTTGGTGTGCACTATCGCAAGTTGGAATAATTGGTCCATGGTTTTTTGAAGAAAACGTACGGGCAGTTTCGGTGACTTCTGACCGTTATGTTCACATGATTCAGGAGTTTTTTCTGCCAACACTCAACGAGATGGATGTGCGAGATGTATGGTTCCAGCAGGACTGTGCCACGGCACACATAGTGCGTGTGTCAATGACTGTTTTGCGGCAACACTTTTCAGGACGCTTCATCTCCTTGAGGGGCGATCTGCACTGGCCAGCACGGTCGCCTGAGTTAGCCCCCTGCGGCTATTTTTTATGAGGCTGTCTAAAATCACTTGTTTACAACGATCATCCTAGGACCCTAGCTTTCTTCCTCAAGTCATCAATGTGGACATTTGATATATTGCATACAGCTAAATGTGGTCCTTATTCTAATTGTATTTTCTCACCTTTTTGTTTACTTCATGCAATAGTTTCGCGAAAAAGGAACAAGAGACTGATATAATAATAAAGGTAAAAAGAAAGAAAAGAAGGATTTAACTCACAAAATTCTGTTTAACATTCAATCACTAGAGGCAACCGGTTTCGTGCTAGATGCGTATCATCGACGAACTACAAGAGAAATCCAAAATTCGACTTAGAATAGTGAAACATTTAAAAAAAATTATTTTTTTTATGTACAAATTTTGAAAATCGTAAAAATTGTAAATAATCAAGAAAGTTATAGTTTTAGATTAATAGAATGAAATTTATGTTACTTTGATTCTGCAGATATTATTTCCTTTGACGTTTCAAATTTGTTCACCAACATCCCGAAGTAGGAGGTTGTCCAACTATTAATTGACTAACTCTTGTCTATCCATTATTCTCCGGAAGAAAGTAATGATTTACTTTCGTACACCCAAATAAGCAAAACACTCGAAATTTAGGAGCTTAAGGTCAAAAATAAAAAAGCAAACAGAATAGCAACCAGGGTAAAAACAATGGCAAATAATATTAACAGATTCGTTGATGATTGCATCCTAGCAATACCATTAGAAAAACAAAAAAGGCATATTAGAAGCGTTTAAGTCATTCCGCCCCCGATTACAATTTACTATGCGAAATGAAAGTAAAGACATATTGCATCTTTTTTCTTTTCCAAAAACACCTGAAAACCCAAATAAACAAAGCACTCGAAATTTACGAACTTGAGGTCAAAAATAAAAAATTCAAACAGAATAGCAGTCAGGGTGAAGAAATGGCAAGTTGCATTAACAGATACGTTGATGATTGCATCCTAGCAATACCACTAGAAAAAGAAATGGACATATAAGAAGTCTTCAACTCATTCCAGCCCCGATTACAATTGATTGTTGAGAATGAAACTAAGACATATTGCATTTTTTTTTTCTTTCCCAAAAAAAAAAAACAAATAAACCAAACATATATTTAACGTTGAGAATAACTTTACCATTTTGCATACATTCAAATTAACAACCTCTACTTGTGAAATATCTTAAGACAACTGACATATAGAAACAATTCTCTTAATGCTCAATCGCAATTTGAGACGACACCAACCTTTCAATCACTTTTCGACTTTTGTCTTATGTGGTTTTTAGCTCAGATGGGTATTAGTTTTGCATATTTACTAGATTTTGACATCTAACCCCAGAAGTTTCCGATTTTTTTGGATTTACAAACAATTTCAACAAAAAACTTGTATTGCATTACCGGTAATCTTTTTAATCTGTAGTGTTTGTCTCCTCTTACAAAAGTTTTAGTGTTTAATGGCAATGTATTGTAGTGTTCTAATTTACATCTCCGAACGCAACTGTCATTACCAACACGTATAATGTGCTCAGTATGCACTTTTTCAGTAGCCCCAACTCTTTCCTGGGCCTCCGAGCTCTAGAGCGGGGGTACTAGGGACATATTGTAACCCAGCCAACGACAAACGTGGGATAACGGACAAGCATTTATTATTCTGTTCATTTTCTCCACATCGTAAATCTTCAAATTTTATTGAATATTTTGTTATAACAAGTGAGCATAAATACGGAGGTAATTCTAACATAATTTCGGATATTAAAAATGCTTCGTTAAGTTAGTGTCGTAAACGTTAGCAAAATTGGACGGTTATCATTAGAGTATTGTATCACAAAGTAGTATAATTTGAGTCTCCTAGTTGCGTCACTACATGTATTATATCATGCTACTTTTACAAATAAGTCTATTCATCGGAAATTCATCATCAAATTATATTTGGAAAAGAGTTATCAAAATTTTCTATGTTTGAAACAATCGCCATCCCGATTAAAATAAAGCAGTAGAGGGACGCCAATTAATTGTAGATTAAATGTAGGACGTATTGTAATATCAAAGTGTTTAATAGTTCAAGTCGTACCATAAATACAAGGTAGAAGTGAAGTTCAATGGCTAAGAATAGGTAGGTTTCTTGTAAATCTGATATAGACATAGTGTTTATATAACATCATCATAAAATTCAGGTTAGTTTTCATTTTTTAGTTTCCATACTGGTTCATTTCCATGAATTGGTATTAAGTTTTATTTAAAGTGCCAAAAAAGTGTTTTAGAACACTTCCGAACCCTCAGTTCGTATAATTAATTAACTAGTTTGCGAAAAATATTACTCTAATATTATTTAATAATTTCACACATATATAACATTTCAATATGTACAATTGAAATGCATTATTTTATTGTTTTGACAATTTTTTACTGCGTTATCCAGTTGTAAGTAATTTTCCACTTACCACGTTTTACATAATTAAAAAAACAACATACGTTTTATTCTATTAACTTAAAACTGTTACATTTACAACTACTTACATTTACAATTTTCAAAATTTGTACATTAAAAAAATACATTTTTGATTATATTAATTTTGAATGTCACGCTATTCTAACAATATGTCGAATTTTGAATTGCTTTTGCAGTTGGCCTGTGGATGTTTATCTCGCACGAAACTGGTCGCTTGTATTGATTGAATATTAAACAGAATTTTGTGAGACAAGAACCTTTTCCTCCTTCTCACCTTTTCTATATGAGTAACTTACGCACAGTAACTATGGATTATTTATTATTAGAGACGGGATTTTAGGACGTAAAAAACAGCTAAAAAGACCCTTTTTTAGGCCTTAAAAACTATGTATTTAGGACGAAAAACTGTGATTTAGGCATGTTAGGCAAATACTTAAAAAAAACGGTAAACACAAAAATCATTTTATTTTAAAAAAACATGAATAAGAAGACGATATTTAATGTAATTTTAGGTACATTTCAGCCATAAAAAGAAATAAAACATACAAATTTTAACTAATAACTAAAATATGTAGATTCATTTGGTTTAAAATAATAAATAAATTAATTAATCGCCGTTCAACATGTCCTCAAACTTCGCGTTTGCAAGATGTTTTTCCAAGTTGTCGTTAGTAAAATTTGTTCTTCGGTCGGAAAACAGCAGTTTGTACGAAGAAAATGAACGTTCTACGTCACACGAGGTTGTAGGACAAAACTTAAATATGGACCAGTCAGCTGTGGTATGAGCGGTAGCTTCAACTGCTTCGCCACTGAGCAGCTCAGCAAACTCTTTAACCGTTTTGAAACCTGAATTTTTCGAAATCACTTGGTTAAACTTTGACAAAATTATTTTGCCAACTTTTCCTGGGGCATTCTTGAGAGCTGCTTCGGCATTATTAATTACTGCAACAGAATCTGTAAGAGGAAGGCCGAATGTTTCTAATCTTTTGATGTTATCAATGAGAAATTTATAATGCGACTTGATGTATAAAAGATCGTTTTTGACATTTTGATTGGAAAAGTATTCTTGCGCTTGCTCAATACAGTTAGCTGAATCTTTGTCAAACGATATTACAACCTAAAACATAAAGCGTTAAATAAAAATAATCTTATTTAAAAATTTTGCTAAAAATGTACTTACTGATTTTATTGCTTCGAAATTATTAGCACAAAAAACTACCGCCTCTAACCAAGTTCCCCAACGTGTTAAGACAGGTTCGGGAGGCAAAGGGAGATCTGGCAGATTTTCTTTATACACTGCCACACGCAGTGGAGCTTTTAAAAAGACTCTCTTGGTATTTGAAATTAAACCATTAACATTAGCATATTGATTTCTTAGACATTCACACACCAAATTGAGTCCATGTGCAAAACATGTTAAATGATTAAGATTTTTATAAAAAATCTTCAAATTTGTACCACATTTGAGCATATAAGAAGCACCATCCGTGACTAAAAGCTTGACTTTTTCGTACTTAATTCCATCTGTTGGCCACAAAATACCTAAAATACGAGAGTTGCCTTTAACTTAAATATCTAGCATTAAATTTACAATATTATTAAAGTAAGTTTTTTGCATAATATATCTTACCTAAAGCTTGGTTCACGAATCTTGCCATCGTATTGCAATTTGTTCTTTCAAGTTGCTTTGTAGCCAGTAAATACGGTTTTCCTGGTGTTTCAGAACAAAGCTTACCACAATCATATTTGCCATAATACGACCTTTAGAGTCAGTCGTCTCACCTATAGATATCCAAATATCGTTGTTACCAACTTCTTCGCGAATAGTATTAATAGTCTTAAAAAATTAATAAAAATATTCTAGGTGTAAACAAAATCTTAATGACACTCAAGTATGAAAATACATTTTTAAATTATTATTTATTATATTAATTACCTCATTGTAACATTTTGTTACATATGTTGTTCTTAAGGTTCTCACGCTTGCCACATTCTTGTTGCAGTATTTAGTGAGAAAATTTCGCAGTTTTGAATAGTTTAATCTGTCCAGAGGAATATTTGCAGTCATAAAAGCGTCGCATAAATCTCGATTAAAAACGTCGATTTCTCTTGAATTTTTGGTGTCTATTAACATTTGGTTCCTCAACGGTTTCCTAAGATTTGCCTGATGTCCAGGAGCAGTAGCATGTTGCTCTAAATGATTTTTCTTTTTGCAAGTTAACTACAATAATATTTTTGAAGCAAGTTAAGAAAGAAAAACAAAAACGTCCTTTACCATTTTTCCGCACGCTTTACAAAACAACTCTTCACTGTTGCTTGGATTCAGCTGAAAGACAGTAGTGCCTCCAATTGCCTTCAGCCATTTTTGAACTTTATCGCTATGTGATTCCTTGGATTTTGGCATTGTTGTAGATGGAAATACACAATACACTGAGTAGATAAACAAGCACAAACCGACAGAAAACTACCGAAAAATATTCGTTGCAAGCTACGATATAAATGAAAATTCAAAGTACGTCTTTCACTATATACTGATTCGTCAATAGTCCACCTCGCTATAGGAACACACACATATACGCTCCAGAGAAACATTAACAGAATAAATCTAAAATCTAAACTGCAATATCAAGATGTCCATTGTATAAACTATGAATGGGCATCGTGTGTTCATTAATCACGTTAACAGGGAGAAGAAATTTGCTTAAATGGTTTAAATTACAGGGCGTAAACAAGCCGATAGGGATTCCCGTAAAATAAAAACGTGGGTGTAGGTAAATGAACCCGAGAGCGATAAGCCGATAATTGAGGATATATCTTCAATAGGGTAGTAATATACATTTTACGGCAGACAAATCCAAACTTTGCCCCTCACACAATAGACGGGAAAACCCATCGTTGTATTAGTTTATAGCATTTTAGCTGTAAAACTAAAATTTACATTTAAGAAAAATGCAGCTGTGTAAAAACCATATTTATTTAAAATTAAAAAAAAAAAACGTTTAGACCAAATAAATATGATTTTAGGACAAAATAGGCGAAAAACCACGATTTAGGCTGTTAAAAGTTCAAATAGGCAACTAGGCAAAATAAAACATAGCTAGATCGCTTTGATTTGTCGAGAAACATATAGATTTTGTATTATTTTTAATTTGCCTTGAATCTAAACAAAGAGGCATTTTGCCTAAAATCCCGTCTCTAGTTATCATTCTATATTATAATGAAAATAGCGATGATAAATTGTTTTCCTCAAACTCACGTTTATTGCTGTCGTTGCAAAAATGCTAACGTTACAGGAAATAATTTATTTAGTTAAATGTTACGGTATTGGCGACGTATCATAACAGTACGCAATTAATTTGTTTCATCAAAAGTATCCAAATGTAGCTGTAACAAAAATGGTTCTTAAGAAATTAATTGCAAAATTCGACGAAACAGGATTGGTGGTCGACAAAAAGAAGATAAGAAAGATGTACAATGAGGATGATGCGGTAACTATTATGGCATTGCAGTCCGTTGAAAACAATCTACGTTTATCTTTAAGACGGAGGACAAACGAAGAAGCATTTTGCCTAAAATCCCGTCTCTATTTATTATTGACATAATAGTTTACTTATAATAAAATTTATATGAGAATTTACACATGTAGTTCATTTAACTTCATGGATTGGTTGTAGTAGCTGGCCTGAAGATGTGCCTTAGCACGAAACCGATCGCTTATCCTGTTTTCAATAAAGAATTTTTGAGATCCAAACCTCAGTTTAGTATTACAGTTTATTAAGTTCCTCAAAGAGAGTCAGTACAAATTATTTAAAATAAAAAAAAAACTGTTTATATTAAAATTTGTCTCCGCTATTTAAGATTTCAGAAGAAATTTCAATGGGTTACATACTTACATAATTTGATTCAAAATAGGGAAACTAACCATTCACGATACAATTCCTATTTCTAAAGTTACTAAATTGATGTTTGTTTCCAAACTTTGTGACGGCAGTGTATGTAGATGTACACGCTTATATCAACCTACTACAATCGTAATTCCTGTATAAAGTGGAAAGCGCCGGAGCGATTTTCTTTTGTATCGCTTAAAGAAAGATATATTTTAGTCGTTGCTTAGGTCGCAGCATAGGCGGTAATGAAACAAAACAGTACGGAAGTAGAAGCTGGCAAAAGATAGAATAACTGTGTCACGTACTCTGTGGCTTCTCGCCCAATACGTTGGTCGTACGTCTGTGTTGTTTTTTGCAATTAACCTTTGCTGTTGGTTGATGTCGACTTCGCTTCTTCCGGTACTAATTAATTAATTTTTTGTGGGATTGTCGTTGAAAGTTCGAAGTTAGGTTATAGCGCTATGTAAGAAGTCCTGATGCAATTAGGAAGTTGGGTTGAAGGTGTACATTTCAAGAGTTGGATTTATCAACAATCAAGAGGAGGTGCTAGAGTATAATTTGACTAATGGAAATACTGAAAATGTTTTAGTTTCGTGTAATTAATTGTACTTTGGATTTAATTCAGAATCTGGTGCCTCAAGCTTCTTCATAAGTTTGTCCGGCGCTGTACACCATACCAATGACCCGTATGTAATAATGGGTCTTATGATAAAGACGTATATTAGTGTTTTCTTCCTTAGTTCCATTTCGCTGCCGTCCACAAAAGTGTTGTTTTCAGCGTTGCTGATCCTGCAGGCAATCCACACTGCCTCACATTTAGCTGGGTTTATCTGTAGTTTCCACTTTTGTGTCCAAGCAGTGAAGCTGTTGACTGAGTTGTGAAGCTTTCTAGTAAGGAGTGGCTCCTTTCTGTAGGAAGAGTAGGCGGCAACGTCATCCGCATATATCGCCAGCTCCGTTTCGGATGTTTGTGGATGTCGTGGCTTTATAACAAGTATAATTCCCGAGCTAGCATCGACTCCGGAGGATATCGACTTTCTCGAGGACCCCTTCTGCCCGAGCTTCATTTGAAACGAACGGTCCCCGAAACAATTGCCAACCAATCGAACCACGTTGCTGTTAAATTTTAGTGCATCATCTTATGAAGAAGGCCCAGATGCCACACCGTGCCGGAAGCACGGGTGAGATCCATGAAGACTGCTTGCACCACACTCCGATTCTGTAGCGCGTTTCGAATAGCTTCAGTGATCCTTAGCGATTGAAAGGTCCAGCCTAGAAGTCTAACTGTCCCTGCGGTATTGCATCAGTCTACATCAGTTCCTCTCGGAGACGGCTGAGGATCACTGTCTCGGCGATTTTCAAGAGGCAAAACAATAGACAAACAATAGGTCTGTGGCTGGTAACTTGTATGGCATATTTCTCCTTCTTCAAGAAAAGTGTTGAATAACCTAATAGAAAGGCAACTCAGGCCATGGACCTGGACGCATATTTTGGCGCCTCTCGTACATGTACACGTACCGGAAACTATCAGTAGGATATGCGGCCTATTTATGTTAAATTTTCTTCAATCCTTATCTCTATTTAACACAAATATTAGAGCACAAAACACAAGCTTTCATTCGCATATACATTTATTAACCGGATTAACCGGATTCAAGACTACATATGACACAATACAATAGAGAAAGTACATTGTCCACATTAAAGCAAAAATATTGCACTGCGAATTTTCGTAGAAGGCTAAAACACTTACTGACCCATTAAACAGGAGTTTATGATAGTACTACAAATAAACATATTTTTAAATAACATAATTTACAAATACTTGTTAGGGTGTAAAATTCCTGCGCCTAGCTATATAAATTAACCCTTTAACTATCGTTCTATGTAATGTTTATCCCACTAGATGACGCCACTTGCTGGAAAGAATATATTTAGGGTAATTTATTTCAAAGAATTACCTTTTGCTACTGTTACAAGTTAAATTTAGATTTATTTATATTTATTAAGCATTCTCAGTTTTAAACATCCCTAAGTACTGTTCAAAACGGTCATATGATATCCCCACTCCCACCTGATGCAATCATGTGATATTAGCATTAGTTTCGGAAGAGTCGTGCTTGAGCTTCGCATTGGGAAAGACGTAAGTATAGCTTCGGAAGTACGCCGTGGCATTTATTTTATTGCCACTCTGTTAGAATACCGTTTCTGGGATCTAAGGCTACCTACCTAATCAAGTATTGTATCATTTCCTGTCGTAAAATTTACCCGATGGGGAATTTCATACCGAGCTAGATGCTGACGTCATACCGCCATCGCGTAAGAATCGTTTCAGTTTTCTGTTTGAGTTCTAATTTTACTAATCTTAATTTCTCTTTTTGGAGCTCTTATCCAGCACCAAAAACCCGTGTGGGCAACCAAAGTTCGCCCTGAACGGCTCGTGAACGACGCTTGAGAAGTTTCGAGAACCAGTTCGTGGTTGTGTTTGAGAGCGGTATATTATATGGTATTTCTAGACTGTAACATTTTCCTGCACGAATATAATCCATCCTGTAGCGCTTCTAAATTTTGTTTATCTGTTTTTGCAATAGTTTACTCATTTTTGTTAATTTATTTGGTCATAACGCTACAGAACGGATCCTTAGGGACATAGTATATAAGGTTCAAGTTTGTATAAAATTCAATCTCGCATAACCATCATTCCCGCGTATTTCTAAAAAAGACAGTATTATATCATTCTTTTGTTTTGCTTATTTACTGGTTATTAATCTTGTATTTTGAATATACGTACTTGTCAATTCTTTTTGTTTCGCAACTACAGTCACTATGACTTGTGTAGTTATTTGTTTAAATATATTTTACACTTGCTTACACGTTTGTATTGAATATATATCACATGTTTACCTACTTTTTTTTCCAATATATTTGATTTTGTTAAACGTTGTTGTGTATTTTTCTTGTAGTTATTGTTTAGTAATTCTCAACATACAGTGTGTCCGAAAATTAATGTCAAATTATAGTTGTAATAATGTTTGCGTAGCCGTTCAAGTAATCCGTTATTTGCATATTCAAACTGACCTAGCTTTCGTTATCTTGCGACGAATTTCCCTATTTTGGCATCGCTAAACTACAGGATGGTCCCTTCATATTACTCAAATAGGGTGACACTTACCAACCCCCACGCCATCTTCGGCTGGGCTAGGGCAAAGGAAACCATACCCCATATTCACCATCGTTTCGAATATATAAAACTACCCACCATCTTCATTTTCTCGGAAGGTTTATCATCTTTCTTTTTCGCACGATATTTTCGAGATAGGCGTTAAGCGTGACATGCTACAAATAATAAACGTACCTATTGCTCTAGTTGTAATACTTGTAATTGTTAAATTCGTGCGAACAGGCAGCTTTGAGAGGACTGATTCTTTTAACGAAAACTTGAAGCAACAGAACTAAACGAGTACGAAATGAACAAACCCATTATAATTCACTGAAAATTGCACAACTGACAAATGCGTAAAAGTTAACAGAAACGCGGTATGAACTTGGCGAATTAGAATTTTTAACAAGAGTTATTTTGGTTACAAACATTCAAACATGTTACAAATTCCGAAACTCTAGTTACAAACCAATGAAGGGAGGTGGATATAGGTTAGTTCCAGTGTGTCTAGGAGAAGGCCAAAAATAGTTTTCCCATTGGATTTCAAGACTCCCTATCCCCTGGAGAAGACTACCTCACGCCGCTATTAACCTCCCAACTTATTTCACTAGTTGCCTAACTAGCGAGCAGTATATCTCCCGGCGCCATCTGCTGCCAACAGTTACAAGCCATGCCGGCTAGAAAGTAACGACAAGAGAGTTGATATAGCCGGGTTGACAGAAACGTGCCCCTTGGCTAGTGGCTTTTCTTCTCACATTGCTTTTGCTGTGAGTGATTCCACCAATACCATGAGCTATATTAGCATTATCTTTGATTATTGTTTCTAGGCACTTTTTTATGTATTTTAAATTTTAAGTTAAGCGTTTGAAGCTATGTCTGTATTTAGTCAACTGACTTCAAAACGATAATACAAAACAAAAAGCGAAAAGTTGAAACGTTTGAAGGTCAAAGTGATGATATAAAAAAATAGAATATATAGAAATATAATATTGACTTGTAAACATTTACCACCATGTACATACAAACGAAATAACTGTGCACCATGCACCTATATACGTATGTAGTCAGAAAAAATATTTTCAAGGACTAGAGGGTATATTACAGAAAATAACATCTAAATAAGTGACACTACAATAACGAAAGCTAATCAAGGGCGAACAGCTAATCAACAATCGATACTTGTAGGTGAAGCTTTACGAGCTTTTACAAAAATATTGAAAAAAAAACATTTTTTGGTACAAATCGTTTCATTGTTTTTCAAAATATTCGCCATTAAGATTTATACACTCTTGCATGAGTTCGAACCAATTCTCGAAACATTTTTTCCACTCTGAAAGCGGTATCTCCAAAACACGGTTTCTGAAAGCTTCAACAGCTTCTTGAGGTGATAAAAATCGCTGTCCACGCATTTTTTGCTTGATATTCTGGAACACAATAAGTCGTAGGCGATAAATGCGGACAATGAAACATTAATTCGATGTTTTTCTCTTTCAAATAATCAATTGTTTGCCATGCTTTGTGAGAGCTGGCATTTTCAAGATCATGTCTTGATAAAGGATGACGCGACCTTGTTGATTGTTTTTTTTTTATTTCATCGATGACTTCTGGCAAACAAATTATTGTATACCATTCAGCATTAACTGTTCTTCGGTCCTCCAAAGCAATGCTTGCGACATGTCCAGTACGACGGAAAAAAGAAGCAATGATTTTCTTGGAAGTGCTTCGTACTTTGTTGGATTCGGTTGATCTGGGAACACCTAAACAGTTAATTGTTGCCTAGCTTCCAGCTCGTATGAACATATCCTAGTTTCGTCAGTTGTTACCATGTTGTATAGGGATTTCGTAAGATCCTCTGTCGAGTTTTTTGAGTATTTCCTTACACCAATTGATACGAACCCATTTCTGTGGTTGGGTTAAATTATGCGGCATCCATCGGGACAGATCTCTTTCACACCTAAATGTTTATGCAAAATCCAATGTAGTACAGTCTTCGATGTACTTAAGGATGCCTTTGTCTCATGGGAAGTCACATGCTGATCTTCTTCAATCATGTTGCGCACAACATCGATGTTTTTTGGAACAACAACTGATTTTGGCTGACCTTCACTGACAGAAGCACGACAACAAACTCCGAAAAGCAGTTGTAAACAGTTTTTTTTATGGTGCTTCATTACTAAAAGTTGAAAAAAACGATTCGAGGTTGTTGTGTGAGGCCTTTACTAAAATTGTAAGAAATTATCTAACAAAAACCTTCGCGTGAAATTTCCATTTTTTCACAAAATTTCTTTTTTTAAATGCTTACTCTAAACAAACTACTTGGCCGATATCTGTGTTATCGCTGCTTCAACAATAACAAATGTTAGATTTTAGCAAAATAGTAATGTCAAATTTAAATAACGCCATCTAGTGGTTATTTGTAAAAACTTACGACGTTACCTTCGTACATGTTTCACTCGATTTCATAGTACTATCTCGTTTTAGTACGCAAATTGGTATCAGCGCAAGTGTCTTCGGATTTTAATCGTACTCTCTCAAGAAGTAGAGCGGGTAACCATCAGACAAAGATTGAAATTAGGATAAGTTACGATTAGAAACGATAAAGTTTGATCCTTTTTTTAAGCTAGCTTCACTTCTGTTACTCTAAGTTCTTTGCTGTAAATTAGGTGCTTCTGCGTTCAATTGATTATTCTTTTCTCTCTTGAAGTACACAAATTTTAATTGCATAAGTTCCTTCTTTAGAATTCATAACAACCTTTTGACTTACTTGATTACTCTTTCACGTCCCCCTCCCCCTCGTCCCCCCAAAAAAAGGACCACAAAAAGGGAAAGGGGTAGAGAAAAAAATAAAAGCGAAACGGCTTTAGAGGCAGAAAGCGACCGAGATTTAAAAGCGTCAATTGTACCGAGACCTTTTCCCGTATATCCCATCTGCCATTAATGCCCGGGCATGGCATTCCGTTGCGCAAGCTGGAATGAACACGTTATTAAGCCGTATTCTTTGTTTTAACGATGGTGAAAGCGAGCGTCCCGACCTCTTTTTTGTTTATTTTTTCCGTTTAATGAAACTGCTTTGGCCGAGTGCGACACACGGTCAATGGTGCCAACAACACGTCCGCTCTCACGTGCCAGAAGCTATTCGGGCGATTCGAACGTTTAACGAGAGAAAGAATTTCTTTATGAGAGTGAGATATGTATATGGGAATATATAAAATAAAATAAAAGCGCCCACCCCAGAAACCGCAGAAACCAACCCTGTTTGTATATCTCGATGCGCATTTCAGGGAAATTTTTCGTATACAGGATGTGCTACTTAAAGTGATGCAATCAAATTATGGGAAAATTGAGCAAAAGTTTGCAATTTATATGAAGGATTAACGTGAAAAAGTTATCACTTTTCAAGTGGAACACGTAGAACGTATTTCTTAATCTACGCCAGAGAATCAGTATTTTGAAATATGGGGTGAATCGCGTGGAACGAACCAAACTCTAAGAGTGTATTGTACACGTGGAAATAGTGTAAAAAACTCATATGTTCTTATTCGACCTTCATTTGTTTTCAAATTGTGGCGTAATTAAAAAATTTTATGTAACTGGCGTTCTTGTAAGTGGGACCACTTACAAGCAATTTTCGCTTGTTCTCAAATTAGAACGTATTAAATAAAAAAATATCCTTGGAGTGCATTCCCAAATAATGTGTAAAGGTAGAGGAAGGTAAAGCAAGGTAAAGTGACGTCATCGTAAAGTTACCCTACCCTCCCTCAAAAATTGTGAACAAATTTTGAAAGGCGAAGAGTGAATTTCATATTTTTTGATAATTGACAGTGTCGGGTTATTTACGCCAGGTTGTAATTTTGCAAGTACTTTTGAATGCTGAAGGTTTTTTAATGGATAGAAGAAAGTTGCTGTAAATATTTTTCGTCAATGAACTTCTTTCCACCCTTTTTCAACGATGAACAGGGCGAAGACATAAAAGTTTGTTTAAAACTCCTACTTTAGGAATGGCAGACCATTTTGTTGGATTTGCTGGGTCTGTAAGTGACACAAGGATATTTAGAAATAATGGTCTTTATAGAAACATCGATCATAACTATGAACGCTGTTTTCCCAATACACAACATTTTATGATAGGGGATAAGGCATATCCTCCGCGGGAACCTGAATCCACAGAAGAGACTTCTTACTAATAAAATTTTGCAGTCACGTCCGGTCATAAAACGCGTTTTTACTTTATTATTTGGACGCTTTAGGCGCCTAAAATATTTAGATATGAATAATATACTAGAAATGGCCCTAGCAACAGTACTAGCTTGTTACGTGCTTCATAACATATGTTTAAGTAATGACTAGAGTAACCTAAACTTGCGGACTCGCATAAGCGTCGGTATTACGGGTTAATATAAGAATACGAAAAATTCATAAATAAACTGAACCGGTAGAGAAGCAGGCATGTAGTGTCGACCTTGAATATAAATCATGTTAAACCGCGCTGAGAGAGATTTCGTTTTAGTACCGGTTGAGCTGTTGCAGAGATTAGTCGAACGGTCAAGGTTATGTACTTACGTGTCGCTTTTGAAAATATAGCTGGTGTTTTTTGTGTGTTGTAGTATTATACCAAGTACATAATTAGTGTATCGTTTCATATAGAACTAATATTTACATACCTAAGAAAACAATGCCTCGTAATAGATTTGCTACTAATGTACATAAGTATGTGTCACTTTTTCCCCATTTAAAATATGACGGTAGTGCAGTTTTTTGCTTAATATGCAATGTTCGTTTGGCTGCATTGGACAGAACAGATTGCCAGAGGCATGTCAATGGTATTAAGCATATGAAAAATGCAAGAATTGAAATACCTTATACACTATTCCTCATACATTTCTTAATTATGTTTACCTCTTGTAATCTTCCGTTGTCGTTGGTGAGAAAAGCAGCTTTTAAAACGTTTTGGCGACAATACGTTCCAAAGTACCCATTACCCTCACAAACACAATTACAGAATCATTTGCCGCGAATGAAAGAGATGCTAGAAAATGTGTGTAAACGTGATTTGTGTTCCAAAAAAATATGGATTACCGTGGATGAGACGACCGATATAAAGAAAAACAGTATTGTGAATGTAATAGCTCGCGTTTTATCTAGCGAGAACACAGCATCTCGATATTTGTTAGCTTGCAAACGTGTTCAACAATGTACCGCGGAAAATATTCAAAAAGTGATAATGAACGCTTTGAAAAAATTTAAAATTGCCCAAGATCAAGTTGTGATGATTGTGACAGATAGTGCAGCAACGATGTTAAGTGTTGGGCGATCCTTAAAACATATATTTCCTAACTTAATACATATAACCTGCGTGCTGCATGCTTTGCATTTAGTTGGTGAAATTGTTCGACAACATTACGGAAACGTTGATCGGATGATTGGAAGTACTAAAGCAGTGTTTCGTAAATCTCCTAAACGTTTAAAAGAATTTCGTAAATCTCCTAAACGTTTAAAAGAATTTCGTAAATTTTGTCCAGGTATTCCAGAACCTCCTGAACCAATTTTAACGCGATGGGGTACTTGGCTAACAGCAGCTTCTTACTATTTGATCCATTTTCAACAAATTCAATCAGTTATAATGCGATTTAATCGGAATGAATCCAAAGCAATTAGAGAAAGTCAAAGAGAATTTCAAATTCCTCAACTTTTAGAAGATTTAACAACAATATGTACCAATTATACAGTATTACTAGATGCCATCAGAAAACTACAATGTACTGAATTGTCATTGCAGGAATCATTAGACATAGTGGAGAGTGTAAAAAATAAATTACACACATTAAATGATACGCCAGGATTATGCCCTAGTCAAAAGTTGGCAGATATTTTAAGGAAAAATCTCGATTTTAATACTTTGGAGGCCGTTTGTAATAAGTGTAAGAATAGTGAACTTTTAAGTGATTTTGAAAAACAGTTTCTACATGCAAATGTAACTTCCTTAGATGTGGAGAGATCGTTTTCTATATATAAGAATATTTTTTCTTGTCGACGCACAAGGTTTAAAGAAGTAACTATGGAAACATATGCAATGATGCAAGTTTACAGTAGTTCACATCCTGATGCCTCTAATTTGTTGAATAATTAGCAAGTAAGTTTATTTATGAATTTTTCGTATTCTTATAGTAACCCGTAATACCGACGCCTGTGCGAGTCCGCAAGTTTTGGTTACTCTAGCAATGACGTTTTACTAATACAGCAATTTACTGCTAAAGGCCAGGGAAATGTAAGAGTCAGTGAAGCCGAAGATCCAAATGTGAACCTGGAAGATTACGTAATAATTAGAAATGGTCACCAAAAACGTGAAAATTTATGTATGTACGTGTATAATAATTAGCGATAATCATTTTAGTTGACTATATTTTTTTAAATAAAATTTTGCATTAAGTTACAGGTATTTCATTATTTTGAAATCGTAAAAGCCTTTACCTATCCACCATATACACGGCGCATATATACGCGCGTTTCGCAGTTTTACTGCTCTTCAGTGTGTCTTTGTGGAAGGTAATGGCATTTCAACATTTTTAATCATATACACGAAGTAGATGTTTACATGTACGCATGAGGAAATCTAATTAAGATATCCTCATTTGCACATTTTTGTCGAGTTAGTAGCTGAAAACGCCTCTACAAAACTGAACAAATCGTGTTGCTCCGGATTCTGACGCGACAGCAATCCTCGATTACTGGCTTAAACCGCCATAGTTAATTAATTCAAATCGTAAAAGCCATCACCTATCTACCATACACAGACGCGCGTTTCGCAGTTTTACTGCTCTTCAGTGTGTCTTTGTGGAAGGCAATGGCATTTCAATATTTTAAATCATATACTAGGTGTGGCAAATAAAAGAACCGGACTGGTGCTACAAAACATTTTATTGATCACCAATTACATTACAAAGTTTATCCCCTTCAATCGACAAGGAGAGTACCCTTGCCGATCTCTACAACGCTCCATACGAATTTTCCACTGTCGAAAGCAGTGCTGGAAGTTCGTTTCTGTCAGATTGTTGAAAACCTCTGTCGCTTTCACTTTCACCACTTTCACACTGTCAAATCTTGTCCCCTTAAGCTCCGATTTTACCTTAGGAAATAAAAAAAAGTCACAGGGGGCCAGGTCGGGCGAATACTGTGGGTGGTCCAACACGCTGATGGATTTCGCAAAGAACGCCTTCACAGACAAGGCGAATGGGCTGACGCATTATCTTGGTAGAGCATCCAGGATTTGCTCTTGCACAAATGGGGTCTTCGTCTTCTCACTCGTTCACAAAGGATAGTTAGAACCTCGTGTTTCACAAGAAACTTAAGGTTAACTCGTTGCTCGATCTGAACACTCTGCATTTTTCCGACGCGACGCTAGCGCAAGGACTTGAACGGACGATTGCTACAGCGAGACTGAGCGACGTACAACCGTGCCCATCGAGCTCAGGGTGGGGGAAGCATCTACAAGCACAGACATATTCAAACCTGCCGTGGCGTGCTCGCTGTTTGCCAATAGTAGCACTAGTCCGGTTATTGAATTGCCACGCCTAGTATATACGAAGTATGTAGATGTTTACATGTACGTATGAGGAAATTTAATTAAGATATCCTCATTTGCACATTTTTATCGAAAAAAATCTGCAAATTTTCTTCAATTTTTGTCAAATTCTGTGCTTAATACAAATATTAGAGCACAAAACATTTGTATATACATTTGTTAGTAGGATTCAAGACTAGATATGACACAGTACTTATAGGGTGTATGGGTGCCCTTCAATGTAGTGCGTTTTTCAATGGAGAAAATGCATTGCCCACGTTAAAGCAAAAATATTGTATTGCGAATTTCCGTAGAAGTCTAAAAAACTTGCTGGCCCTTTAAATGGGGTCTATGACGATAGTGCTACAAATAAACATATTTTTAAGTAACATAATTTACAAATACCATAAACAATAAACGCACCTATTGCTGTAGTTTTAATACATTATTGTAATTGTTAAATTTGTCGGTACAGGCGGCTTTGAAAGGATCGATTTTTAAACGAAAACTTCAAGCAACAGTACTAAACGAGTACGAAATGAAGAAATCCATAATAATTCACTGAAAAATACAGACCATAATGCAGATAAACGCCCAAAATTAATCAGGAACGCGGCATGAACTTGGCAAATGACATTTTCAACCATAGTTACTATGGTTACAAACATTACAAACGTTGAGACCCTAGTTAAAAACCAGTGAAAGAGGTGAAAGAGGTAGATGTAGGTTTATTTTGCGGTATATCTACGAGAGGGGCCAAAATAGTTTTCTCGTTGAATTCCAAGAGCCGCTACCCCCTGCACCAGAGTTTCCCGGGTAGTATTTAGGAGCGCAACCCATTGATTACTCGTGTAAAACAAAAAGTCAGGTGCGTTTGACATTAAAAGCTGTCTGATGTGAAAATGTCGCCCACTTCAAATTTAGAATGTACAAATATGGTGTTTGTTTACGGTTTTTGTAGTGGGAATGGTATAGCTGCTGTTTCCACATCAGTGAAGTCCTGGTAGAAGCGTATTTACCAGAGTTTTCAACAAATTGTGCAAGAAGGTTTTCAGGACTTTGTATTGGTCGTGGTGGTCCTATTAGTTGGTTTCTAAGATCTCCTGGATTTATAACTTTTTTCACCACTTCTGTTTTTATCTCCTTGGTGATATTTTTTTATTGAATAACGATGTTTTTAGCATGTTGTACATTCTCCCTACTTTTCCCACTTTGTTTGCTATTTCTTTGTCTTCTCTACCGTTTCCTTCTATTATTGCCCTCAAATTATTTAAGTTTCATAACTAGAACAATTGACCTTCAAAATTCTGTTCAACTTTCTTTAGATTTTTTGATTTTCTGTGGTATTACAAAAAACTAAACATATTTTCAAGATATCTTCAAAATATTGCGTTGCTCTATGTTCTTACTTGGTATTTCGTTGGAATCACTCATTTGAACCACAATTTTTTAACAACCAAACAAGAAAGAGAAATAAATTACTTGACTAAATAATAGATCTCCTTAAAACACGTTTGCTGTATTTATATGACTCATAGAAGATCTATTTCAATGAACACACAGAAAACGTATTTTAGACTAACCTCAAAGGAATTTCAACTCAGTAAGTAAAGGTCGAATAGCGCAGGAAGGTAATTGGTACTCCAACATTTTAGTTGATTAAATTTCTTACCAAACACTTCAACTTTCATTAACGTTATCCTATTGCGAAGTAATTTACAGACGAATTTCGAGAGTTTTTCTCCAAGAACTTATCTCCCACGTGTCCATTTTAACGATTAACACAATTCGACACTAATTACATATTTCGAAAGAAAAAAGTTGAAGTAAGTTTTTGGATTATCAACTTATCTCTTCTGTTTTCACTAATAAACTCCATTTAGTTTCATAAAGTGTTAATTATGATCTCAGTAATTTCAATTCCTCGAATCTAACAATACTCAAATTGCTCTTGTTTACAGTACAAGTACGAGTAAAACACTTAATTGTAGACATTTCTCGAGGGATATGTAAATTGCTGTTTGCGTAGCTTTATCCCTACAAAGTTTGTTTCAAACTTTAACAATATATTATTACAAGCTCTTTCGATGTCAAGGCTTCTCGTTGTGGTGTACCTTTATAATTGTCTTGAATCTTTTGTTATTAAATATTTTTTGATATCAATGTTGGGTAGAGTCAGAGAAAGAAGGAAGATATCATTTGAGTAGTTTCTTATTCCTATTGATGTAATAGGGATAAATGAAATCAGAACTGAAACAGAATTATTCTTTAAGTCATTATTATTTTTCAAGATTCACCTAACATTAACAACATATTAAAATTTAAGCACAGAAAGAATTGCTTTCATGACTACTAATACTAGGACTATTTTAATTGTCGAAACGTTTGATCTGCATTACGTTAGAGACGATTGTTACAAAAGTAAAAAGAAAAGTTCATTTAAAATCGATGTGTACTGTTAATCTTTCTACAACTTCATAAATTATATGCATAAACTGTTTCAAACAAATATACAAATGTGTACGGTACCAAAGGAGGACGAAAAAAATCGATAATACGACATGTGACAAGAGAAATTCTACAGTATCAATGTCGAATACAACTATGTAAATGGAAGTGAAGACAAAATAAAAGCAACATGACATTTCACAAATAATGAATTTAATTTTGGCAGAATAAAAAGAGAAGAACAAACATGTTCGATAAGCCCAAATGAATTCAATAGATATTTTGTTGAGGTCGGACAATTAATAAACAAAACAGTAAACAGAGTTTTAGGAAACAAACATAATCCATCGAGAGTTTCCATGTATGTACCTCTCACCAGTGTCAAAAAAAGAAGTAAATATTATAAAGGAAATGTCACCAAAATTCACGATAAACTTCTAAAAGAAATCACTCCATATATATCGAGTTAGTTGGCTTTCCCAGGAGAACTGGAACTAGCGAGAGTCGTGCCATTGCATAAAGCAAGAAGTAAAGATGAACCAATAAACTACAAACCAATATTCGTGTTACCATAATATCCAAGGCGTATGAGACAGCTATGAAGAATAGATTAGTCAATTTCCTGGAGAAGTATAATACCATTGATAATGCTCAACATGGCTTTCGTAAAAACAAGACAACAATAAGTGCTGCAATCGAAACAATAGATGCAATAGCAGATCATCTGGATAGCGCCAAGGACGTACGGCTCATGCTGTGCGATCTAAGTAAAGCATTCGACACTATCTGCCACCATGTTCTCCTAGAAAAGCTATGGTACTATGGCATAAGAGGTCCTTCATTGGAAATTATAAAATCGTATTTATCTAAGCGACGTCCACTGGAAGCCCACTGGAATGCAGAAACTTCGGACATTATGGTGAATACCAGAGGTGTACCTCAAAGATCCGTATTGGGCCCGATTCTCTTTCTCGTCTATAAATTTTGCGGATGATACATCAGTTCCGGTGTTTTCCAAAGTTAGGTCAGATCTGGATAGAAGGTTCGGACCGTTATCCGTAATCCCAAGGAATGGTTAGGCAGCAATTCTGTGAAAACGCATAAAGAAAAAACTACGCAGCTATTAACTAAGTACACGCGAAAATCAGAGTCGGTTAAGTTCCTGGGACTATACAGGGTATATCACGACGAACTTTGGTTAAAAGTATATGGGGAAGTGAGTAAAATAGAAATTTGAAAATTTACAAACACAAATTATCCTTTAAAGCTAGCTCAACCAAAATATTTACAACTGTCGGTGTCTCTCTTTTATACCGGAAGTAGCCATCAACTTCCCTATTTTAAATAGAACAGTACAATTTTTATGTCAGATTTGAATTCTGTGTTGAATTCTAAAATTATTTTATACAACATACCCTATCCCTAGAATTCACTCTTAAAGAGATATTGCATCTTTTAGAAAAAGTTTGACAGATGTGATGCATTACAGACTTTCAAATAACTTACAAATGTAATTCGCCAGAAAAGTTATTCGACTTGCTGGTAATGTTCATAAAACGATGTTTCCACGGTAATAGATAAATTTGCTAAATTATACAGGGTGTGCCGGTAGGGATGGTACAATGTCAGAGATATTTAAACTGAGAAATCTCGATTTTTTAAAATAGCAACTCTTAATTTTCTAAGCGGTATTAGATTCTGCATCCAAAAATAAAGCAAAAATGTATTGTAAGTGCTATTGCTAAAGTTAATAGTTTACAAGACATTTTGTGAAAACCTCCTTAATCTTAAATATCGCATTGTTTAGTATCAGTTTCGGTTTGCCATGGTTAAACAATTGAAGGTAGCTGTCAAATGTACTGTCAACAGTAACAAACACAGTAGTGATCCTCAGTAGTAATTAATCAACATAATTAACTTTCAATTATTCATATTACAGTACAATTATTCGAAAAATAGAACATTCAAAAATCGAACACTTTATTAATAAACGAAAAAAAAAGAAAAAAGGCATGAAACAAACAAATGTACAAATAACAAAATAAAATTGAACACGTCATTGTGATCGTAAATACTCGAAAACACCACCATTCTGCTCCATGCATGCTGTTACTCTTCGCATTAATTCCCGATGAGTAGCACGTTGAATGGATGTTGCAGTCAGTTCATTGAAGGTTTTTCTTACTCTGTCAATCATGTCATCTTTTGTACCAACTGGACCTCTGTATACAACGTTTTTAATATAACCCCATAAGAAAAAGTATAGTGGGGTTAAATCCGGAGATCGTGGTGGGTATTTAAAAGAACCGTTTTTAGCGATTCATCGATCGTCAAACATTTCAGTAAGAATAACCGATACGCCATGTTCGTTATGTGGTGGAGCCCCGTCCATTTGATATCATGTATTCCCCGCCTCTTCTTTTGGTCGAAGACGTAATGATTCACTGATAATGTTATGTAAAGTTTCCTCCGTAACGCATTCAATTTAAATTGTGTTCATAAAAGTAAACAGACAGAATTCTATTGTTCTTCAAAGTGCAGAATATATTAAAACTCCAAGAATCTTGAAAATTTCATTCTCTTATGACGTGCGGGTATTCTGAAGCCCAAACATTCTTACGGTTATACATTCCATTTCTGCAAAATTTGGCTTCATCGGTCCATATAATATTATCTAAAAATGCATCTTCTTATGTTCGAACTAAAAACCATTTACAGAATTCCCTTCGACGCTCAATGTCCGTAAAGCATGTGTTTTGCACCGTGCTAGGTTTAAAAGGCTGCCACCTATGTTTTATCAAAATTCTGTGAATTGTTTTGGACTATGTTCTAAGTGCCAGTTCATGGATCGAACTAGTCGGGTATGAGGCAAAATAACCCAATGTCGTAATTTCTGTATCTTCGTCGCCCAGGAGGGGTTTGTTTTTTTTTGTTATTTTCGTAAACAAACCTAAAGATCTGCAGTTTTTCAATAGCCGATTGATAGTATCTCGAGTAGCTTTTGGTTTGTCAGGATATCTCTCTATGAAAATTTTTTTTTCGTTTATTAATAAAATGTTCGATTTTTGAATGTTCCCTTTTTTGAATAATTGTACTGTAGTATGAATAATTGAAAGTTATGTTGATTAATTACTACCGAGGACCACTGCTGTGTCTATTACTGTGACAGAACATTTGACAGCTACCTTCAATTGTTTAACCATGGCAAACCAAAACTGATAGTAAACAATGCGATATTTAAGATTATGTTGGTTTTCACAAAATATCTCATGAACTATTAACTTTAGCAATAGTACTTACAATACATTTTTGCTTTATTTTTGGATGCAGAATCTAATACCGCTTAGAAAATTAAGAGTTGCTATTAAAAAAAATCGAGATTTTTCAGTTTAAATATCTCTGACATTGTTCCCTCCCTACCTCCTGTATAATTCAGCAAATTTATCTATTACCGCGGAAACATCGTTTTATGAACATTACCAGCAAGTCGAATAACTTTTTTGGCGAATTACATTTGTAAGTTGTGTGGAAATATTTATGAGACGTGAATTTTGAAATTTTAACAACGATTTTATTTGAACAAAAAGAAAATATTATACAAGAATAAAAAATAATCAAATTTTAGTTATGTGTGGTTTTTCATATAAAAATCAAAATAGTATTGCTGTCACTCTAGATGTTCTTGTCTAAAAACCTGGCTCCTGGGCGTCGTTCCCGGGCAGGTGAGTAGCTCTTTCCTGACGCACGGTACCGCTTCTTAGATTGTAACTCGGTAAGGATCTGCTACCACAGTTGGAATAATTGTTACTGGATTTATAAGTACCTAGAAGTACAAAAAACAGCAAAAACGGAAGCTAAGGTGAGCGAAATCAGGGAAAGGATGAAATGAAAACTTATTTGTATTCAATGAATATCGAAAAAGAAAGGAAAAAAGTGAAATGATCAGCAAACTAAGAGAAAATGAGAACAAATTTATTTCACAAGTAATTTATTAATAATTTATAGTGTTCAGTAATTCGCAAAATATATATATATATTTTAGAACATCTAGAATCTAAAGATTTAACATTCAAATAAAGAAAGAAAAGAAGGATCTTCAGCAATTCGCAAAAAAAAATTGTTAAATATATAAAGCTTTTAAAATGAGTCGTTTATTGTAAAATAATACGGAAGTAACATTCTACTTCGAAAAAGGTAAATTTTCCAGCAATTTAATATCAAGAAAAAATTGCAAGAGAGAATCTTAATTCGTGCACGAGGCTCGATGAAAAAAAACACCTGCGATAAGGTAAAGATAGAATTCGTGAAAAGCCATAAGATAAAACTTACAAAATTTATGCTGCAATAAGATGTTATCACAAATTAAGATGTGTTAAGAAAAGCGCTCAAAAGTACTTACCCATTTAAGGTAATTAAGCACATTCACTAAGGTACGCCTCATGTCTGATCCTTATCAGAGCTCGTAAGAAAAAAGGGGCGAAGGAAAATTTCATTCGGGTGAGAATACGCGTCAAAATCGTACGCAACAAGAAAAAAAATTAAAAGAATCTCAATGTTGTAACAAGTCGAAATAAATACTGATGCGCATGCAGCGCCGTTCAAAATAAACAGACCGCGTAACAATAAAAATTCAAATTTCAACGGTCAAGCGATTAAAATATATTTTCCAATATCTATTTAAGGACTTATTTTCACCTTATTTTATTAATTAGAATAAAGTATGTTCCTGGAATTTGGTCCGTAGGCTTCTGCAGTCGTCAATAATACTATACTCTTGGTTTCCGGGTTGGAACTGCTGGCATCTGTGTGCAATAACAGCTCTGAAGATGAACAGCTGTGAAAAGTGTGAATGAAACGTCACCCAAAGCTACGACAACGACGCGGTTCTAAGAGTAAAGTATATTCTTTTCAATCTCTAGAGAAAAGAAATTTCTGCGTTAAGAAATTATTTACGTGTATCTTTTTCCACCACTTAAGCTCTTATTTCGGTTTTTTCTTGTTCGCTGCTATTTAGAATTCCTCTCACACAGCATTCCGGAACACATTCATGAAAGGTAACCAATTCTTCTCCTTGACCGAGCGCAGATATTACAACAGCAGAAAGGGCAGACACGGCCAACGAAACCAGCCCAAAAGGTCGGAGAAGAGGAACGTCTCGAAGGGTTGTAATTTGTACACGATTCTTGTGTTTCTCTACCGCGTCGTGATTTAAACCGATGGGAATAGGGGATAGGTATACGGACAGACTCCTACATCTTCTACTATAGAGAAAAGTATAGAGGACACCCGGTAGTTAATAATTTAGCAAGTTTAATAAATAAATAAGATTAATTTTGGGGCAGGGCTTAACGCGATTTAGGTCGTTCGTCGTTTTGATATGCAATTTGCATAATTGAGGGCTCCGCTTGACTCGGTTCCGACGCGTAATTAACCTTTCCTAATGTGTTGTGCGTGTGTTGGAGATTACTTATTTTATGCGGGCTGCCTTTGGTCCCTCCCTTCACCGAGAAAAAGCCGGCGAGTAGACGAAGATACGGAGATGAAAGGCTATTCATCGTGGGTATCTAGTTAATTATCTCGGTCGACGAAATATGGTAGATTGCGCTAAATTAAACGGTAAAGATAAAAAAGGGTAGACTTTACTTTTAATTGCATTTGGAACAGGATAATTTCCGAAATAACTGGAGCGTTTTTCAAGACAAATTTGGAGCTTTATTACAGAGCTTTTAGTGTTTGCATTACGATCTTCGCATATTCTGTTTCACAATAATCAGTTGCCAGTGTTACGTTTTTTTTTTTTTTTTTTTTGGAGCACAGTGTATGTGCGCACTCTTCATTTTGCAATCTATTTTTCGCTTAATCCACGTGACAAGCTCTTAAATTTCAGTCACATTGTATCGGTTTAACATTCTTAGGCAGCCCTCGTTAGGTTTTTGACATTTTAGTTTGTTGCGATACTCACATATGCTCCTGCAGTTAGAGATTTTATTTAGTTATGGTATTGCCTTTTAGTTATTTACCCTTACCTTGATTATCGAATACTTCATTGGATCTGCTTTTCTTATTAATGTTAATTTTCTTACAGCTAGAATAGAGTAAAAATCAGTCTTTTACTTTCTTGAGGGTCTACACTTCCCGTTTTCCTTGTCTTAGCTTGTCTTGTGTCCTTTTCTCTTATTATTTTCGTATTCAATTGGAAGTGTTTCTGTTTACATACTTCTACTAGGGATTTTTGAGTCAATCAGCTGATTGGAAGACTGTCAAGTCTAGATGCGTTCTGTAAGTCCTTCGAGCAGCGTGTTCGTTCATATTCCGGACATGCAACTTTCTGTTGTTTTCAGTCATTTCACTGTTACTAGCTCTTTTGTTGTTTTTGTTTTTCGTTATCTGATCATTTATATTCATTCAACCGTATTGCTCTATCTTAAATCTTCAGTTTAGCATCTTCCGTTATCATAACTTAAGTGTTTGATCCACGTAGTTCTATGACGTATTTCCGAATGGGGTAGAACTGTATTTCCAGCCTTTTGTTGTTAAATTTTATCACTTGTGGCCCGATTCTTGAGACGTTAGTGTGTTTCCTATTTTATAATATTTGGAATTAATCACGTCGAGTGTGTATTTTGGAAGCCTATCTGTATTTTCCGTTGCCGTTATTTGGTTTTTGCCGTTTTCCCCGTTTCAACTGTTTTTTTTTTTTTTTTTTGGGAATACCTATTTCTGGGGATATCGTTGTCGAAGATATCATTTGGATACGAGTACCCCATTTTCGACTCAAGCGTTTTGGATTACACCGTTTTTGGACACATTGTGGCTCTACTTGTGTTTTCAGAAACACGATTATTAAATTACGTTTTGGACCTACCGTTGGGCCACCTCGATCATACTACCAGCTTAGTATTTAAATTACCTTCCCTTGTTTAGAGCCTTTAAATTTGACCATTCATTACACTATATTCAATGGTTGTTTGCTTTTAAATTGAATGCTGTTAACAATAATCACTTTATCTTGGTTGTAATTGCATTTTGTTTGACTCTACAATTCATAGTCATTTAGATTATCATTTATTACTTTTTTTTTTAATTCAAGATTTGCATAATTTTCAGAATTTTGATTTATATAGAAATGCATTCTGTGTAACGTCAGGATATTTTAAGCGAGTTAATTTATTTTTTTTTTACTTATTCTTCAAGCGGTTTAAAATCGGAAAACTTTTACCTATCTTAGGTCAATACTTCCTACATGGAACATGTGCATTTTGTAAACCGTAGCGTGTTGACCATAGCGATCGCTAATTTTCTTAACTTCATTATTATGGCTTTTGATAAGTTTTCATCGGGGTAGTACTCTGGTCCAATGTTGTTACTCATATATACTTTCCTTTATGAAATATTAACTTGCACTTTTTTGTAATCGTACTTTATGTGTGTGAGATTAAAAGAGCTTACTCTTTCAACGTTAAATTTGTGGGTTTTCTTCTTAATCCAAATTTTCCCTTTTCCCCTTGTAATTTTTAATCACTATCTCGCGGGTTATTTCATGCAGGTGGCGCCGTAGTTAAAATTGTCTTGGCGAGTGTATTGACCCACTCCCTCGCCGACGAGCAGGCTGGCACCCTGAGTGAAAGATTCGTTATTTATTAAATTACGGGGGAAAGCTGCCGTATCCTTTTGTTATTTTGGATTCTATTTTTTTTATTTGTTTCCTTTCGCAGTTTCAAGGCGCTAGAACGTAGCAAGAGTTAGGTAAATATGAAAAGGTGCGAATATTGTAAAAGTGCCATTATTGTGATTCAAATGAAGAAAAACAGACAATTAATAAAATATAACTTAATTTTACTTAAAGTAGTAGTACCGATTGGTAATGTAAATTTAGCTTGCTCCTCCTCCAGATTTTGCTACTACTACACACTAAAAAAATTTGGCGAATACTTTACTCAAATGCAACTCAAGTTAGAGTCAGTCCATATCCAATCTTAATAGAGTAACCTGAGTTCTATTTAGAATGTAACCAACTCTCAACGTGCAACTCAAACGAAGTGAAATTTACGCACATGCAGCGTGTATAAATTGTATGGAATAATGCTTTTATAGCCGCTGTAGTTCGTTGAATTAAAAATATTTGATATAAAAGTAGTTTCGCAAGATCTTGGAATTTTTTTGGGTCTAAAATTTTTGAGTCATCAACTAGCTGCTACGAAAAAATCGATGATGTTTGGTACGGAGGCAATTATATTAATGTCATTGTCATGTTTTTATAAATAATCCCATACATACACGTGGAAAGAATGCCTAATACAATAACCAAAAAAAATAAATGCTAATATAGCTCATGGTATTGGTGGAATCATTCCCGGCAAAAACAATGTAGCAGAGAAAATAGCGCTAACACATGGACATGTTTCTGCCTACTCGGCGTCATCAGCATGGTTCTGAGCACTATCTACTGCCGCTATCATTGAGTTTGCCTCTCAGTTTATATTGCTAATCTCCAAAGCAGCACTGAATATGTCTCTCGGCGACACCTATCGCCAACAAACACAGTCACGCCGTCCCAGAGGGTAGCAAGATAAACCGGAGTGTAGATGTCCACCACCTATCGGGCAGCTCTTGGGCTGCCAAACGCACCATGAGCTATATTAGCATTTATTTTTTTTGGTTATTGTATTA